>JAJEJO010001432.1:114784-161227 GCA_020662805.1 Glaucomys volans
AAAAAAAAAAAAAAAAAAAAAAAAAAAAAAAAAAAAAAAAAAAATCCAAGATACAGAAACAAGATGACCTTCCTTCTTTCCTTCTTTCCTCCCTCCTTCCCTATTCTGTCTCTACCCATTCCCCCTCTTTTCTTCTAAAATAAAAAAAAAAAAAAAACCCACAATGTCTTTACATTCCTTCTCTGGGTTAAGTGTCCAAAACCATATCTGGGGGATCCCCTAACACAGGAAGAAGCTGGGAAACTTCCCCTATTCAGCTATGCCAATGGGTTGCCATTCAACAGGAAGGGAAAGGGCCATCCTGGTCGTGGGCCACCAATCCTCAAACTCAGGGCAGCAAGGCCCTCCTCTAGCACCCCAGCTTTGTCGGGGAGAGCAAGCAGTTCCCCTAGTCTAGTAACTGTTTTTGTGACCCCTTTGTATTCAAAGCTGAGGACCTTGGGAACTGCTGGTTACACATCTCAAGGCAGAAGCTGCGAGGTGGGCTTTAGAGATGCTAATTTGTATAATGGTTCAGAGTTGATTGACAGGCAAGAGGACAATAAGTCCGGAAATGTGAATGAACCGGGCTAGAGCTGAGGCTACAGGGCCTCTGGGAGGAAGGAATTGAAGGTTTCTATCCTGGTTAGGCTCCCAGGAAGCAACCAATTTGTTAGAATTCAGGCATTTTGCTCTAAGAACTCAGCAAATAAAAACTCGGTAAGATTTTTTTTTTGAACCCCGGGGTCCATGGATGACCTTTAGGGGTTCACTGACATGAAATACAGTATTTTATTTGTGGGTGACTTTTTCTGAAGAGAGCAGGCATAGCCCTCATAGATTGTCAAAGGCATTTGTGGCTCCAAAATGTTTTACATGTGTAAAAGGGCACTTGAATGGAATGATACAGAGATTAACATTGTCCCTCAAACTCAGGGCAGCAAGGCCCCCCTTTAGCACCCCAGCAAAAAGGACATGAAAATACATGAATGATTTCATATATAGGGGGAGTGAAACTGATAAAATTATGTTATGTGCATGCAAGACTACAATGCAATGAGATCGACTGTCTGTATAATTAATATGCATCAATGAAAAATTAAGAAAAAATAGGTTCATTAAATGGGGGGAAGCAGGGGGTGGTGTCCCAGGTCAGGCTTTGTAGGAAGGAAACCAATCTGAATTGTCAAATCCAGACAGGCAAACTTGCCACCTCCCACATCAGTCTCCCAAGTGCCAACTGTACTGTCCTGTCCCTCCCCTACCCCCAGCCCATCTCCCCCAACACAGGGCATTTGACATTCTGGACTTCTCTTCCCTAGAAGCTCTCTTTCCTTTTTCTATGACACCAATGTTCTAGATTTCGTGCTTCTCTGATTTCCAGCCCCTGGGGCTCTCAGCTGGTGCCCCCTAAGTGGTCTTCTGACCAGGACTTTCCCCAACCCCCTCCTCCAAACTAACTTTATCACTCTCTACTTAAAACCTTTGCATTTTCAGAATAAATGAAGTGCCAATTCTTTGGCTTAGCACACAGGGCCTTTGGAGAGCTGACTGAGGATCAGTCTGAGCCATCTCCTACCACCCGCCCACATGCGCCATCTTCCAGTCCTTCATGGTCTGCCTGGCTGTGCCCTCAAAGTGCACACCCTTGAACATTTCTGCCTTTTGCCTGGAACAGCCTTCCCTCCCCCTTTGCCTATCTGTGCTGCCAATATAAACATAGTTTAATTTTAATAAAATGAAAAAAATTCAGTTTCTCAAGTTGTACTACCCACATTTCAAGGGCTCAATAGCCACATGTAGCTAGTGGCTCTCATATTTTATAGAACATTGCTATCATTGCAGAAAGTTCTAGGGCTCATCTTGTTCATTCTTTAATGACCTCTGAAATTCAGCCTGGGTCTCCTCCTCCAGGGAACCTTTCCAGTGTTGGGAAGACATCCCTCCCTAGAGCACATTTGGTCTGCCTCTGGTACAGGGTACTCAGTTGACTCATATGAATCTTCCTCCATTCTGTTGGCTTCCTTCTTGAGGAACCTATCTTACTCGACTCAGTACCAGCACCCAGCATAGTGTCTAGAAGGAAATGGATGCTCAATAAGCATTGTGGAATGAAGAAAGGTGTGACCAGCTGAGCTGAGCAGCATGCCCATGGCCCTCTAAGTCACGCTCATTTGCAGAGAATTAGCTGGTGAAAAGTGTTGGTTACAGAAGGCTTTCTATGAGAGTGGGACGAGGCTGTGAGCCTAACATTGCAGGCAGTACCCAAAGAAGTCCTTGTATTTCTTTGGCTGGTGCAGTGGAGGTGGCCAGAGGCAACTATTGAGCACCTTTGGTTTTCTGTGCATATAATCACAGTCTGAGATTCAGGTCCGTATGTCGTCCTTCTCTCCTAGATAGGCAATTCATATGCTTGGAGAGCTGTAGAATCCTAGAATTGGGAGACCTTAAAAGTAATGTAACTCAGACCTTTATCCAATATATTAATCTCTTCTGTAGCAGGAGCCTCCACCTGATCACATCCAGTGACAGGGAACACCCTTCCCCCTGAGTCAGACTATTACATTTCCAGGCAGCTATTTTGGTGGAAAGTGCTTTTTAATATTGAACTGCAGCCTGCCTCCTTATATCTGCAGCCTGGCGCTAAGTCTATCATCCAATGCACAGAGAATTCATCTGTCCTTCTTCCAGAGTTAAAAGAACCTGTGGGGCACAGACATTTGTCCCTTCCTCCAGGGATCGCTGGCATTTCCAGGTTGGACACCTCATGAGTAGCTAATTTTTATTAAGTTGATTATTTCATAGTTACCTATTTCCCAACTGATTCACACAGAGATATAAATCAGTAAACTTTTCTTGTCATGAAAAGTAATATAATATTTTATCCCTTAAATGCTTTTTACATATAAGAACTATAACCTGTTTTGGATTCAGATGTGGAAGGAAGGAGTTGAAATGATGAGTTAGTGATTCCCATCTGGCAGGGGCCCTGGCATGGAGAGTAGGTGTGGAATATGGATAATGGACATTGCCTAGCAAGAGCAGGTGTGTCAACATCTCATAGCTGATATAACATTATTTATTGAATATATTGCTGATATGGGACAGTCATAGTAATAGCAACTACAATAATGGCTAACCCCTATGAAGGGCTTCCCATGCACCAAGCAGAGTCCCAAGCACATTATCAATATTGCATTTTACAACGATACTGTGTGACAGGTTCGTTATTCTCCCCACTTTGCAGAGAATACAATTGAGGGCCAGAGACTGACAGCTCTCCATTTTGATTGGTTAGTTCCTTCTAAATGGCCAGGCAAATTCCGAGGCTTGTCAACATGCACAAAAGATCCCCCATTCTAACAGATCTCGCTGATGATGCTTGGATCCCTGAAATGCACACAGCACCCCTATGAGGTGGAGTTGTTCATTCTGATTAATGATTGAGAAAACAAAGATTCAGAGGAATGAGGAGGTTTGTTCATCCCAGAGCTTCTGAGTGATGAGAACTGGAGCAAAAACTTCCAAATCTGGTGGGGCTTCCACCACACCACATAGCTCTCCCAGCGAAGGCAGGGTCCCACCCATGTGAGACGACCTTGACAATGAGCTTCACATCTGGTCCTCCATTGCCTTCCTGAGGGTGTCAGCATCTGCATCCTGGCCCGATGGTGTGAGACCATACCTAGGACACAGGCCTTCTGGCTTCATGCTCTGGAATTTCTGAAAACTCAAGGACCAATAAGTGAAAGCATGGTCCCAGATATAGACAAGCAGTCTCCAGCTGGTGGACTGATAAATAAAATGTGGTACATCCATACAGTGGAACATTATTCAGCCATAAAAACTGGTACCATTTTGGAAGACAATGCCAGGGCCTGCTGGGGAGGTGTGGTGTGCTGCGCCATGTCTGAGCTCCCCACTCTGGATCTTCATCTTCCCAGCTGTTCACTTCCTGCTCTGCCCCCACTGCCCTCAGCTGGGCTCATGGATTCTGCCACTTAACAAGCAAGGTATTCCCAAATAAGGGATTCCATATAGCAGAAGGGGTGGCTCTGGGGTCATGGAGAGGACCCCAAGATCCCCCCAAGTTCCTTTTTCATCCCACCTTCATGGACATGCAGAAGTAATTTATTGCCCTGTGCTTTAAATTTCTCAAAGCTAAGATGAAACCCATAATCTGCCTTCCTCATGAAGCTGTTACGTCTGAGTAGAATGAAATATGCATTTGTTCATTCCTTCTAGGGTGAGCCAGGTTCCAGGCATTGTTAGGAGTTGAGGCTACGTCAGTGAACAAAACAAGTCCAACCCTGGTTGACCTTCCATTTAGAAAGAGATACAGACAGAACAAAAACAAAAAAACACGTAAAGAAAGGAAAAGTAAAACAGGACACAGGGATAGGATGTGACCAGGATTCTGTTTTGTAAGGGTGGCCAGAGAAGACTCCTGCTAGGAGGATACATTTGAGCCAAGACCTAATGAATGCAGGGTTCAGCCATGCCTGCGAGGACTGCTCTGGCCAGAGAGGAGAACGAGTACAACTGCTTTGAAATGGGATACCTCTTGACCTGTTCAAGGACCCACAGGAGGCCAGGGTGGCCAGCACGGAAGGAAGGAAAGCGGGGATGGTAGAGGAGGATGGGGGCAGCCTGGGGCCCAATCTCACAGATCTTCTAGGTCAGAAGATTGTCTTAACACAGGGATGTTCTGAAACCCCCAAGCCAGCTTCTGAATCCTGGGCAGCCCAGGCTGCAGTTCAGAAAGCTATAGTCAAAGATAGACCGATCTCTTGGGCATATTAAAAAGCTGGGTGGATTTTGGATGCAGCCATAGCAGCTAGTTCAGGGAACCAAAGTTCAGTTTGAAAGACAAATAGGATCTAGGGACATGACTTGGGAGTCCAGAGGGGCAGGGTTTATCCCTGGCCTGGAAGCAATCGAAATCAAGTTGGCTCCTTCAGCACCAAGCCAGTCACCACAGCAGGTCTGTCCTGGGAATAAAGGGTCTCTCTCCAGCAGGACTGGGCTTGGGCCCACAGAACAGAAGAAACCTCTCCTCAGGACCTCAAGGTATAGTCAGGTCCAATTTGATGAGTGAAATAGGGGAGAGCAGCTATGGGTAGGGGGGTCTCTGTTCAGAATCACCTAGCATGGAATTCTAGTGCAAGCCCTGTGCTCTAGACATGTCCCCTTTGACCCCCAGTCTATTGGTGTTCCTGGCAGGCTTATTTGTCATTTCTCTATTCTTCCATCCTAGAGGGCTCAGCAGATACAGAACTCATGTGCTTTAGCTCCTTCTGGAGGCCCAGGGACAAACAGAGCCCCAGTTAGGCCCCTGGGGCCTGGGACTGACCACTGTGGCCAGCTCATCCTGGAAGACTGTAGCCATGAAGCCTGAAGGGTCTCAGGAATGAGGTGGATGAGCATTTAGGACTTTCATGTAATATCTAATACCCCCATTCCAGCTGTAGAAATTGTGGGTGGTGTTTACAGTGTGTAGAAATTTCCACATGTGTTTAATACACACACACACACACACACACACACACACACACGCATCCAAATAAACCAATCAACAACAACCACCAAAACTTCCAAGGTACTAACCATAAAATTTATCCTTTAAAAGTGTACAAGTCAGGGCTGGAGTTGTGGCTCAGTGGTAAAGCGCTTGCCTAGCATGTGTGAGGCGCTGGGTTCGATTCTCAGAACCACATATAAATAAATGAATAAAATAAAGGTCTATCAACATCTAAAAAAAATGTTAAAAAAAGTGTACAAGTCAGTGATTTTGAGTGCAGTCACAAAATGGTACCAGTTTTTATGGCTGAATAATGTTCCACTGTATGGTTATACCACATTTTATTTATTAATCCATCAGTTGATGGACATTGAGGTTGTTTACATTTTTGAGCTTCAAAATGGGATAAGGGTACTGTGAACACTTCTGTACAAGTTTTTGTGTGGACATATTTTCAATCCTCAAGTCATATGCCAATTCTGTGTTTAATTTTTGAGAAACTACCAAGCTGCTGTTCCACGATGGTCACACCATTTCACATTTCCATCAGCAGTGTGTGAGGATCCCAATGTCTCCACATCCTCCCCAACTTTTTTCATTATCTCTTTTTATTATAGCCATCCTGGTGGACGAGAAATGATATCTTACTGTGATTTTAATTTTCTTAATGATGTCAAATATCTTTTCATTTGCTTCTTGGCCATTTGCATATTTTCTTCAAATAAATATCTACTCAGATTCTTTGCTGATTTGAAATTGGTTTGTCTTTTTATTATTTTACTGTGAGAGTTCTTTATATTCTGAACACCCCTATCAGATATATGATTTGCAAATACTTTTGCCTATCTTGCAATTCATCTTTTTAATATTTTGGTAGTGTCTTTCAAAGCCCAAGAGTTTTAATTTTGATAGAAACCAATTTAACTCTTTTTCCTCGTTTGTGATTTTTGATGCCATAGTTAAGAAATCATCATCTCTCCAAGGTCACATCCACTTGCATCTATGTTTTAGTCTATAGTTTTGTAGCTTTGGTGCTTCAATTTACATGTCAGATTCATTTAGAGGTAATGTTTGCATATGGTGTGAGGTAGGGGTCCATTCATTCTTTTACCTATATGTATCCATCCAGTTGTCTCAGAATCATTTGTTGAAATATTCCTCTTTCCCTCATTGAGTTGTCTTGACACCCTTGTCAAAATTAGTTGATTCATGTGTATTTTAAAAGGTGTTGGTTCCACACTATATTGAGAATTAACTTATTGGGATCAAAATTATTCCACAATTCACATGCCTAGCATATAGCACAGGTTCTGGCACAGAACAGATGCATTATAAGTGTTGACTATAGTCAAATTGAATAAGCCTGTGAGGCAGGCATGTTCAGCCCCTCCTGGGTTTGGGGAGCCCCCTGAGATGGACAGAAGTGATTCTTCCCTCTATCCCTTGCTCTGCAACTGACCCTGTTGAGCATCACCATTTCTACCAACCACATTTCTGATTTATCTTGCAATTGTGATTCTGTGTCTGCCTCCTGGGGACTCGGCAAGCAGACAAGCCTTAGCTCCTCTTTAGGCGTGAGAAATTTGCTCAGGAGCTCTGATCCACATCGTTGGTAAGGATGGCCAGTGCTGCAGGCTGGAGTGTGCATCCCTCTGTGGGTTACTGGGGTGGCCTTTTACGTCCAACCTCATATGTACCTGGGTGTTTTCCAGCATCCCCAGACCTCACCTTGATGACACAATGCAGTGACATTAAAGACAGACTTGGCACTCCCACTCCCCAGAACCAGTGTTTTCATTCTGGCGGGGTCCTTTCCACTCTTTGGTCGCATGCAGCAGTGTTTTCTTGTATTTGCCAGTACAGTGCAAACATGATTCCGTGGCTTGATTTTTCCACTTTGTTGTCATTAAATATTTCCCAAGTCTCTACACAGCCTGCATATTTCACGTCTGTGAGATTTCATTGTGTTTCTATGCCAGTCCCTTCTTGTTAAACATTTAGGCTTTCTTCCCACACCCCACCCCCACCTCCCAGGCATATAAGAAATAGATTTTAGGGAACAAAAATAAAAACAAACCGTGCCCCACTCACCAGAATGACAGTTCCAATTTAGATACCCCTTGCGAGACTTGGTGGTTATGGGCTGAATAGACCCTAAATATCTGAAGACTGGCTAATCTGATTCAAAGAAAAGGCAGTCTCACGTCTCCATGAAATATGAGATTAAGCAGTTTGCCTGTGCAGCCTAAACTTTTCCAGCTCCCAGTAACATAATCAGGGTCACTGGTGGTTATGTTAGTGAACCACAAGAGTCTGGGCTGAATGGAAAAGAGGAAGAAGCCCAGATAGCAACCCAGAGACAGGCAAAGCAAGTCAGCCCCATTCCCCTGGGGAGGGGAACACTGCCAACCATTTTGCTTGGTATCTCAGAATGATCATTTATGCTTTGAAGAAAACCGTCAATGACACAGAACTTTCCACTGTGATTCTAGTTGAATCTTGCATCTAGAATTCTCAACCAAACCCCTGGACCAGGTCCTGGAGAAAGCCAGCCAGCAGAGCGAGCACACCTCTCCTGCTCCCAGCGCATGCTTCTGGAAGCAGAGGGAGCAAGAACACACAGGGAAAGAAGTTCCCTGCGACTTCTTCAGCTGGGCTCTCCACGGCCTTCAGAGCTTGCTCTGCGGGCTGGGTCTGCAGGAAGCTAGGGGACCCGAAAGCGACGGTTGTGCCCTTGCAATTAAACAAGAATGCTCCAACTTGACAGTTCCACTGTGAAAGTTTTCAAATAGTGTTTGGAATGTTTACATAATTGTTCAAAAGAGGCTTTTTCAATGTACCTGTTTACACTCTTTCCTTTTGGAAATTCTTTCAGCAATCAGGCCGTGGAGGGCTCTCAGCCTGCACTTGCCGCCCTTGATTGCCGAAGGAGGAATGAAAGACCCGTCAGTGAATCGCTGGGAAAACATTCCCGAACAAACGCCCTCTAATGAGGGGGCGCCGCTTTTGCAGCAGCGGTGATGGAGGGGGGCGCCGAGAGGCGAGGGGCAGAGCCGGGGGCTGGGGAGCCGCGAGGGCTCGGTTTTGTTGTGGGCTCCCGGGCGGAGGGAGCGCCGGACCCCGCGCCTTTGTGTGCAAATTTCCCACCGGGGCCAAGCAACTTTCCACAATTTAATTAAGTGGCTTTAGAGTCCAGAGTTGGCCTAACAAGCGCCTGTTCATGAATGAAAGATTTGTCCCCAGCAGCGGGGGCCCGGCTGGAAACAAAGTGGGCAGCAGTTACCGCTGGCTCCGGCCGATTTAACTGCTCACACAGCCGCCCGCCCGGGAGCGGAGCGGGCGGGGAAGGCGGCTGCGGGGCTGGCGGCGGTCCTTCTGGGACTCGTCTCACCTAGCTCTCAGCAAATATGCCATCCATATGCCCAGGATCACAACCGAATCAGTTCCATCAGGCCTGGCAAAGAGGCATTTAAATTGCTAATATTGTACTGCAGAGCAGCTAAAGAGCTGCCAAGGACCAGCTCTGTAGGATCCACAGAGAAAACCTGGAGATCCGATAGGTTGGGTTCAGAAAGAGCCCGAGTGAGAAACACTGGGAGCTGGCTGCCAGGAGGCCAGAGAAAGGGGGATCCTTGGTAAGGAAGCTCAGAAGAAATAGTTACAGAAATGTACCCAGGATGGCGCCTTGGAGCTGGTGGGCCACTGGGGCCCTTTTCTCATCCATTATTTCTGATAAGGGGCCAGCTGGAGTTTTCCACAAAGGCTGCTCTGTGCAAAGGAGGCTTCCCCCCTTACCTTAGAACAAGACAGGTTTTCTAGACAGAAAAAAAAAAAAAAAGTGCAAGCTGGATGGAAGAGGGAAAGGCTGGCTGCAGCTGTGAAGTGTTCCTTAGCTCTGGTTGTTGAGAATTCCTGCTCTCCGCCATGGTGGGTGCAATAGGCTTAGGATGAAGATCTTTTGTAGCCACTTTCCAGTGGAGGGTTCACTGAGTGTTTTTCTCTGCCAGTATTTTTAGAAAAAATTATGATGACAGTTGTTAGGTCTCAGGCAGGCAGGCAGGCAGCACATTCCATTACAAAGTTAGCATGAAATCAATATGTAAATAACCCTTTCTAACTGGCAGCTATTTTTGAAGGCAGCACGCACCTGATGTTGCAGGTTTGTTCCAGTTCACTTTAAATACCTCTGTCCTCTGAGTCTGAGAATGTGCTCACGGTCGGAATCTCTTTCCTCCTTTTCACTTGATCTTTGCATCATCCCGGATGGCGGTAATGCCTCCATGCGCTTTGTCCTGAAACCTCCTCCATCATGTAAAAATCAGATTGACAAGACCTACTCCAGGCTGGGAGTGTTAGTTCCCCTTTGGTGTGGCCATGTTTCAATAGTGAGGGTTGCTCTGGGAGGGGCAAGGGGGCAGAAGCCTTGAACATCAACTAAAGGAATTAAAGGGGAGAGAAAGCCCAAGAGGCTGAGATCAGGTTTGAATCAGAAATTTAGACAGTCACTGCCAAAATGCATAGAAGTCATTGCCAAGACACAAAAGGTCAGTGGAAGCCAGCCATGGGAAGAATCAGGTTAGAACCCATAGAGCAGTTCAACAGGAGGAAACAGGTCTCAAGGTACTCCCCAGTGAGTAGGGGTGGACAGCCACAGGTCCCTGCACAGTTCCTTGCCAGCGGTGAGTTTTCCTTGTGGTTGGTCCTTTTTAGAAAACAAACAAACAACAACAACAACAACAAACCCAACTAGCTGTTTTAACAGAAATATTTCTAGAATATTCCATGTAAGGACAAGTGCCAGAAAACCCAGTGTGGCATGTGGTGTGTGTTTTTGTTTTTTTAACTCAAGGGGGTGATGAAGTTCAACCTGGGGTCTGATAATAATGACCACTGCAGTTACTAAATATCTATTATATGTCACTTACTGCTTTGTGAGTTCTTAGGTGTTTGAACAGTTCTAGTGTCCTTCCTTATAATTAAGCTGAAATCTGCCTTCCTGTACTCATACCCATGGACTTAAACCCAGAACAAGGATTCTTCTTTCATAGAAGACAGGCAGTACCTTGCTTGGTGACACCTCTACTCCAAGCTAAATATACCCATTCTTTAATTATCAGAATCCTCTCCCCTACGCAGTCACCATTGATTGCCTCCATATTTTTGTCACTGGTGTGTGTCTGCAAGGAACCAGGATCAGAAACTCTTTGTGAGGCTCTTACCTCCGAGAGGAGTCTCTCCTAGTGCCCAGCTCTCTGTCTTTTTGCATAAAGATGGGCAGGTGCATTAGAATTTTATCTGTTCTTCCTGAACCCAGAAGGCAGAGCTAGGGTCACTGGGAATGGGGAGATATTCCAGGAAAGTTGTGTCAGCTTGGAATAAAGACTTATTTAATGAAGAAGCATAGGACCATGGAGTGACATGCTTTGAGGGGGAGTGAGTGTCCTATAGCCTGGAGGTGTCTCAGTGAAGATGGAGAATTATAGAAGGTACTCATCATGGAGTAGAAGTTTCCATCAAACCCTAAGGTGACTTCCAACTATGGATTCTGGCCATTATTCACCCACACATTTGTCGATGCAGGCCAGATACAAGGTGCTATTCTAGGCTCTGAAGGGCTGCACCCCTCTGAAGAGTGGGGAAAGGGATAAGATGCACAGAGCATAAAATGTAGCATCTTAACCATCATAGGAAGACACTTCAGAGGAACCCGTATATTCACATTGTACGACTCACACCACCATTGATCCCAGAAGTCCCTACATTAAGCCAGTCTATATTCCCCAGGCAACCAGTCTATTTTCTGTTTCTATAAATTACACTTCTCTGGGCACCTCATATAAGTGGAATCATACAGTATGTGTCCTTTTATGACTGCCTCGCTTCACTTAGCATGATGTCCTCAGGTTCATCCATGTTGTAGCATCAGTCACAATTTCCTTCCTAAGTCTGAATTAACGTTCCATTGGATGCATATACTACATTGTGTTTACCTGTTCATCCACTGATGACTGTTGGGGTGCTTCTGCCCTTTGGTTATTGTGAATTGTGCTGATGTGAACATGAGGGCACAAATACCCATGTGAGCCCTGCTTTAGATTCCTTGGTTGTACAGAACTGCAATTGCTGGATCAGTTACCAAGTGTGGTACTTCTGTACTTAGATTTTTTGAGGAGCCACTCTACGGCTGCGCCATGTTTCCCTCCCACTAGTAGTGTGTAATTTCTCCACATTCTCACCAATGCTTTTTGTTTGTCTGTTCATTTTAATGGCTATCCTCCTGGGTGTTAGGTGGAGCTCATCGTAGGTGTTGATTTGCATTTTCCTAGCGATTAGTAGCATCAAACATCTTTTTATGTGCTTACTGGACATTCATATATCTTCCTTGGAGGAATGTCTATTCAAGTCCTCTGCTTGTTTTTTGACCAAATTATATTTTTGTTGCTGAGTTATAGGAGTTCTTATACATTCTAAATATTACCCTCTTACGGGATATATAATTTGCAAATATTTTTCACACTCTGTAGGTTGTCTTTTTATTCAGTTGTATCTTTCAATTTTACAAAAGTTTTGGCTTTTGATGAAGTTCAATTTATTTAATTTTTCTTTTACTGCTTATACTTATAGGGTCATATCCAAAAAATTATTACCTAAACTAAAGTCATGAGGCTTCTTTCCTGTGTTTTCTTCTAAGAGTTCTATGATTTTAACTTTCACATTTAGGTGTTTAATCCATTTTGAGTTAACTTTTGTATATAAAGTAAGGTAAATGTATATGTCTGCAGTATAAGGTAAGGGTCCCAATTCATTCTCTTTCATGTGGACATCTAACACCCAATACTGTTTAGGTTTTTTTTGTTTTTGTTTTTGTTTTTTGTACTGGGGATTGAACCCAGGGGCACTCCACCACTGAGCCACATCCCCAGCCCTATTTTGTATTTTATTTAGAGACAGGGTCTCACTGAGTTGCTTAGGGCCTCGCTAAGTTGCTGATGCTGGCTTTGAACTCGTGATCCTCCTGCCTCAGCCTCCCAGGTGCTGGGATTATAGGCATGGGCCACCACACCCAGCCACCCAATACTGTTTGTTGCAAAGACTGTCCTTTGCCCATTGAGTGGACTTGGCAGTCATCTTGGAACTTATTTAACTGCACATATGAGGGTTTGCTTCTGTGTAGTCTCTTCTATCTCACTGGTTTACGTCTGCCTATCTCTGTGCCAGTGACACACTCTTTTGATTACTGCAATTTTATAGTAAGTTTTGAAGTCAGGAAATATGAGACTTTCAGGTTTGTTGTTCTTTTTCAGAGTTGTTTTGCTATTTGGAGTTCCTTGAAATTTCAGATAAAATTTGAGTATAAATTAACTAACGTGTGTGTGTGTGTGTGTGTGTGTGTATACATATGTATGTGTGTGTATGTATGTATGTGTGTATCTATATTTTTATCTTTACCTGTATCTATATCTATATATAAAGTCTCCTAATAGTGGTTGGTGATGCAAATAGGAGACAGAGAAAATGTAAGCCTTGTTTTCTAAGACAGTACAGACTCGTAGGAAAAGATGTAACAGATAAATACGCATGTGTAATGATAAAGTTCGCATGTGCCTTAAATCATGATGAAAGAGCAGGGAAAGGAAGCAAAACTGAAGAAGACAGAGCCAGGCTGCTGCTCCTGCTTTTTTTCCCCCCACTGTCCTAGGGATGTAACCCAGGGGTGCTCTACCACTGAGCAACATCCCAGCTCTTTTATTTTTTATTTGGGACAGGGTCTCCCTAAGTTGCCCAGGTTGGCCTTGAACTAGTGTTCCTCCTGTCTCAGCCTCCTGAGTAGCTGGGATTACAAGTGTACCTGCTCACCATGCCTGGGCAGGCTGTTTCTAAAAAGGAAAGTTATCGTGGGTTCTTTGATAGAATGATTGCTAAAATTATTTTTCCTGAATGTGGAGGAGTGGACCATGCTCAAATAGCCAACCCTGTCTCTTGCTTCCTTGGAGAAAAGGAGAATAGTAAAACACCATGTCCCCGAAATGTCCCTCCAAGTCCCCAAAAGCTAGCCAAGTAAAGGGAACAATGAGAGCAAATTTGGGTCAGAATGTCCAGATACATAGTATCTTGAAGGACACTGGCTTTCTCTCATGTATGCTGGGAATTAGGGCAAGTTAGTGTCTTCTGTAGAAAGTTGCCTTCTTGCATGCATGCCAAGTTCTTTGGGAGGCTGGTCATACAAGGACAAAGCAAGCTAGACTAGTGATGTCACTGCTTCTGTAGCCTTGCTTTTAAAATCCCTTTCTCTATGGTAACTGGTGCAAATCAGAGCACCAGGGAGAGGGAGGTCTTGTCAACTATATGACCAAGCCATAAGGTCAAGAGAAGTTGCCACAACTAGAATACTGGTAGAAATCAAGTTCGCAATGAAACTGCAAAAAGTCTTTCCAACTAGGAGTTGGAAAGTCTGAATTGGTTTATGATGGTATACAGTGGTGCCAATCATGTGAATTTTGATTGCATTGGTTTTCCTTTTATTTAAATTTATTTCATATAGAGTTATTTTTTCTTATTTCTTGGGGTGCAGGATTTTTGTTTTCAACTGTGGTTTAAAGCTCAGATAATATATAATTAGCCATCTTTACCATCTTTACCATTTTAAGTGTATAGTTCAGAGTGATAGTATATTCACATGGTTGTGCAGCAGACTCTGGTTTACAGAATCATTCCCAACCACACCAATATATTTTTTCATCTTCCAGAACGGAAACTGTCATTAAACAACAACTCCCCTTTCCCCCTTCCCAGCCCTGACAGTCACCATTCTCTGTTTCTGTGAATTTGACCACTCAAGCTACCTCATATAATTGGACTCATACAGAATGAGTCTTTTGGTGACTTGTTTCATTTAACATAATGTCATCAAGCTTCATCAATGTAAAATGTTCCAGAATTTCCTTCCTTTTAAAAGCTGAGTGATATTTCCTTGTACGTATATACCACATTTTATTCATCCATTCATCAGTGGAAGGACATTTGGATGACTTCTAACTCTTGGCTATTGTGACTAGTGCTACTCTGAACAGGGGTGTACAAATATGTCTTCAATGTAGCTATGTCCTGATGGTCCTTGATTTGGATCCCCTTTAGGAAATCACGTGCCTCCATTTACCCCTCCCTTACTCCCCTGCCCTGCAAGCTCTAAGGATGATCTTGAATTAATCCTGGACTGTCCAGACAGGGAGACTTACTCCACCTGTTGAGAGCTGATCTTTATGGTGTCCGATTACCTCCTCCTTGCATATGTACTCTTTGTAGTGACTCTGGTTTACAGAATCATTCCCAACCATACCACTAATGTCTGAAGAAGGTGCTGGAGATTTCAAGAATAAGCTAATGGCCTCAAAACAGTTTTATGTTCCTCAACTGCAATTTGGGCTTGTGAATAATTGATCACATACTTGTCATATGTTTAGAGATGATTCTACCACTTAATAACTGGGTTTTCAATGATTCGAGATGTATCGTAGATAACTCAGCTGGTGGCAAAACTGATATTTATTTTTATACTGTTTCTGATTTAAGAGACTGCTTAGCAAAATAGTCCTATAAACAAAATTACTAGATGAGGGTGAAGAATGTAGCAACTGTTTATGGAGACAAAACATATTTAAGGATATTGGCAGTTTCATTTGTATATAATTGATATACTATTTATAGATAAGTTTGTCTACTAATTAATGTAACATTGTTAGAACTTCTCCTTAGAAGTATTGGTTAATAATGTATATATTTGAGACTAGCAAAATTGCAGTTCTTTTCTTTTGCAAATTAAATGTGGAAAATGTCCCACTTTCACAATAGGTTTCTGGAAGTATTGTTGAAACAATTATTATTACCAGCAGCTTGGCCCAGGGACAAGGCCTGGATCCTGGCTTGCTGGATTCTGCTGGCCACCTGCATAAGAAAAGACAGAAAGCCGGGCGTGGTGGCGCATGCCTGTAATCCCAGCAACTCGGGAGGCTGAGGCAGGAGGATCGCGAGTTCAAAGCCAGCCTCAGCAACTTAGCGAGGCCCTAAGCAACTCAGTGAGACCCTGTCTCTAAATAAAATACAAAATAGGGCTGGGGATGTGGTTCAGTGGCCGAGTGTCCCTGAGTTCAATCCCTGGTTCCAAAAAAATAAATAAATAAAATGCAGGGCCTGTCCTGCCACTTTCTATAAAAAAAAAAAAAAGAAAGAAAGAAAAAATAAAAAGAAAAGACAGAAAGACAGAAAAAGAAAACTGAACTTGATGCCGTCGGTCAAACTGGGGAGAAGTGCACCATAATGGTGACCAGTGGCGAGCCAACTCTGGAGGAGGGGAACTGGTAAAGAAGACCCCTCATTTGTGAAAATGAACTTGAACTTCTGGATTCTCTTTTTCAGCGCCAACTGCCCTTTGCTATGTTTAAAAAGATGGAAATTTTGAAAAAAAAAAAGTTTCTTCTATCTTCCTTTAAAATTGACTCTGAAGAAAACATTTTTCCATCAATTTGACTCAGTATATTTGTAGAGCAGCTAGTGGACTAACTGAGCTTCTGCCCCCAGTGGAAGTATTTCCACCCTATAATGTTGTGAAGGACATATTTACCAACAAGAACAACACAAATCTTTCAATCAGCAAACATTACATTGAGCCACTACTATGTGCTGGGCATTGCTAAGCCCCTGAACAGAATAGGACAATGGATGTGAACGCTGATCTCAGCCTGCCAACCTGTGGTTGAGAAGTGGGCAATGGGCAGCACCTGCTCCTCTCCAGAGAGGGTCCTGGAGGAGGCAGCGGAAGGCAAAGATGTGGGAGAGGAGGGGCTGACACCCTGGGGCAGGGAGAGGGCGGCCCCAAAGGACAAATGAAGCTGGAAAGATACGTAGATGCAGCACTGCAACCTCTCCAGATGATTTTCCAGAAAGAAATTGATCCCCTTGGAATAGGAAACTAGCTCTAATGAAGAAAATTAATCTTAAAATCTTTTAGAATTTTTTTTTTTTAACTTGAATGAAAGTAAAGAAGAAACTGATTTCATGGTTGTCCAAGAATCATTACTAGCAAGTGACTTTGGGAAAGATGATCCCTTATTTGGGAGCTGCTACTGTAAAGATATGACCAGATGTGACATCAACAGTGAAGATAAAAAGGTGGAAAAAAAACCCCAGATCAAACAGCGAGAGCCGCCGGGCCTGGTGGCACACACCTATATTCCCAGCAGCTCAGGAGGCTGAGACAGGAGGATCACAAGTTCAAAGTCAGACTCAACAACTTAGCGAGGCCCTAAGCAACTTTGTGAGACCCTTTCTCTAAATAAAATATAAAAAAGTTGGGGATGTGGCTCAGTGGTTAAGTGCCCCTGGTTCAATCCTCAGTACCAAAACCAAACCAAAATAACAACAAAAAAAGTGAGAGCTTGAGGGATACTTTGAAAGGTGGGTTTCCAGGAAGCAGAAGTCAAAGGCAGGGGCTGCATGGCCTGGGAGCTCTGCCCCCAGGACCCCTCCCCTCCCCAGCACTGATCATTTTTAAAAGTATCAGGACTTGGAGGCGGATCAAATTCACTTCCCTCTGCAGCCATGACTAGACCCTGCGCCCTGGCCACTCTAACCTACAAACTCAGATATAGATGGAAATGGAAGCCAGAGGCAAAGGTCTGGTTCACACTTCCAGTCCCTGTCCTTCGCTGAATGGGATTCCACGGGATTCTCACGACCTTCAGTCTGAAGGTGTGTGCCAAGAGCAAAACAATTCACTCAAGAGTTCAGGTTCTCCCAATGGAGACTTCATGTCCACCCGGACGAGCACGTGCCTATGGCTATTGAACTTGTGCTTCAGGACTCACTCATTACAAATGCCTTTTGAGAGCGGATGTGTCTTTGGACGGATCACAGTCAGCATATGGATACTTCTTTGCCCATGAAGGTCACCAGAGTTCCTCTTCAAGTGGGAGGGAATACTTTTTGCTGAAGATGAAAATCAGGTGGACCAGGACCTAGCCATTGCCCCAGGGATCTTTGTGGACCAGTCTGTGAACGGCTTGTTGACTGGCACCTTGGGAGTCGTGTTGCAGAGCCCAGAGCAAGTCACGATGACATCCCTGCACTCTTGTCATTGCTACCACCAACGCAAACGAATCAAATCCGAAGGAACTTCAATGCCTTCACGGGCACAGATGCCCATGTGGCTGAAAGTATGTGCTGTCATGTGAATTTTGATCCTAGCTCTTCTCCTGGGTTTGCAAGTGTTTATAACTCCGTGCAAAGTAGTAGTGATCCCATGGTTGTGACAAGCCCTACAGAGGAGCTGAAGAAACTTGTAAAACAAGGACAGTCCTGGGGACCAATCAGATACCAGGAGGCAGCAGGGAAGTTAGCAAGCGTGCCAGATGGTTCTTTTCTTGTTCAGGATAGTTAGGATGACTGTTATTTTTTAAGCTTGTGCTTTTCCTCCCTGGTAAAACACTCCACTCTAGGACTGAATTCTCAGATGGTAGGTTTAGATTATATGAACAACCAGATGTGGAAGAATGTACATCTATGGTTGATCTAATCAAGCAAGCAGGGACTCTGAAAATGGAGTTTTTTTATGTTCAAGGTCTCAGTTTCCCCAGTCTGCAACTTGCCCTGTCAGACTGACCAGTCCAGGGCCGAGGTTCATGCAGGTGCGTTCTCTGAGGGACCTGTGTCGTTTTGTAAGATTCAGTATTCCAGAAGAGACTTAATTCAGAAACTGCTTTTTCCAAACAAATGGAGGATTATTTACAGGAGACACACTACTGAACGATTGAGAAGCCTGCATCTTGCAGTTTGGGAATAAAAAAAAAAGAGAAATTGAGATACAGTTTACCCACTTTGCTTGCCATCAAAATCTTTTGCTTGCCGTGACTATTTTAATTTTAGGTGTGAAAGAGTCATCAATTTGTTTAGGGGTGGGAAAGTGTCTATAAGGCGTCTTGGGTTTATTTTGGTTCTTTAAAAAGAATATCTTGAGGTTCTAGAAGTGTGAGTTTCATTAACGTGCAGAACAATCACAAGGTGAATGATCAGATTCTCCTAATGCCCCCACGGTCCTTCGTTGCTATTCCCTGTGATTTTTACTCATTAAGAGCACATTTCGTGTATATTCAACCCTAAATAAAGTTGAACGGAACTTACAGAATGAAAATCGCTCTGTCTTTTTAAGTGACCCATTTTCAAAAGTTAGTGTTGAATGAACATATGTGTGTGATAAAACACAGAATTTACATATACACTGAAAATGATTTTTAAAGCTCATACTTAAAAAAAGATTTATTTAGAATTATGAATTGACAACATTTTGGTTAATGGGATGCAAATCAGCAACATATCTTTTACAACACTTCTTTTCTAAATTATTTTTAAGGTTGTGCTAATATTTTTGGTTGTGAAAAGTTGAGATATTTCTGTTGCCTTCATTTTCATTTTGTGGTTTGTCTATTTTAATAAGTGGCCTTACATTTAAAAACTGTAAAGAAATATATACCACTAACTTAGAAATTGTTGCCTTTTCTATCATCAAACTGGGGTACAAATTGGCATAAATAAAGACCTATGGAATTAGAACGATGGTTATAGAAATAGGAGATGAGAACAGTTTGCTGAGATAGCAAATGTGTGTGTGTGTGTGTGTGTGTGTGTGTGTGTGTTTGTGTGTGTGTGAGATCTCTGCTTTTCTACTGGTTAAATGTTTTATCTGTGATCTCTTCAGTCAACATTTTCTTGGCAAACTTGATTGTAGAACCATTTTTCTTAAATGGACTGGATTCTCTTATAACATTAAAGTTTATATTAATTTTTTAAAAAATCAACTCTGACCTCTAGAGCTTACCTTTTAGCAGGAGGGAGACAAATAGTAACAAATAACAGCTAAATGAGTAAGATGATTTCAGACAGCGAGAAATGCAGTGGAGGTGGTAAAAGGGGGTCCTATGCCCTCGGGAATGAGGTGCTTTCTTCTTTAGATCAGTAGGTCCAGGGGAAGGAAGTCTGTTCAAGAGGGTGACATTTGAGCTGATGCCAAATATATAAGAAAGAACTAACGATGTAACTGGGGCAGAACATTCTGGGGTAGATGCTGTAGGATCTGTAGCATAAGGAGGATCAAGGAACAGCGGGTTTGGGATGACTGTGTGGATTGTGGTAAGATAAAGGCCAGGGTATATGTGATGAGGTTGAGAACACCGCTCAGGCCAACTCGCAGAGCACTGCAGGCCAAACACGGAACGTTTTATTCCACATGCATTGGAAGCCAGGCGCTTGGCACATGCCTATAATTCCATCCACTGGGGACGCTGAGGCAGGAAGATCGTGAGTTCAAAGCCAGCCTCAGGAATGATGAGGCATTAAGTAACTGAGACCCTGTCTCTAAATAAAATACAAAATAGGCTGAGGATGTGGCTCAGTGGCATGGTGCCCCTAAGTTCAATCCCCGGTCCCTCAAAAAGAAATCAACTAACTGCATCAGAAACCATGTAATGACAGGCTCTGGTTTGTGCCTTAAAAAGACATTCTCAGAGCTTTATAGAGAGGGAGTGCCCCACGGGGACAGGAGGAAGCAGATTGTGTACCTAATCAAGGGCAGGTTATGGGATGAAAGTCTGGGGCATGTGGCGATTAAGGGTAATTCTCACCCAGTTATTTTAAGCATCTTTTTTTTTTTCTCTGTCTCGGTGTGCCTGCTTCTCTGTCCGTCCCACCCCCACCCCTGCCCTGCCCCTACCTTTCTGAGCCCAACAGTCCCTGGGCAGAGGTTAAGAACCTAGAAGTTCCATCAGAATCACCTGGGGAGCTGCCTGAGGGAATGATGCCCACTCTTATTAGTGGTGTCTTGCTTGGTGGTCAGGGGTGAAATCTGAACACATTTGTTTCTTTGTTTAATCTACACAGGTGATTGTGTTGGGCACTGAACAAAGTCCCAGGAGGCGACAGGTAGTGATGGGACGGGGTGTTGTACAGAAAGTAGGGGAGGAGCGAGCATGTTTTTGCCCTAGAGACACTTCATGCAGTAGTGGAGACCCGATGCTGTTCACAATAATTAATCAATTAATTTATAATTAAATATAAGCGATCGGTGCTGGTGCTGATGTGGGGTAGGCAAAGGTGGAGGCTGCTCTGTGGTGGGGAGGGGTAGAGGCCCAACTGCAGGGCTCGGAGCCCTAAGCTTTGTTAATGACAATTGATGGAACCACTCGGCCCCTCAACTGGCTGTGTCATTAATAAATGGCTTCCCAGGTCCCTGCCCCCCACCCCCAGTGGACACCAAGGACAGATAGGAGAAAGCCTCTGGTAAGGCTGTCCCAAGGGCTGAGGAGGAGGCCACAGCAGGAGGCAGGGACCTCAGGGACCTCACTCACTGGGATCTCCAGCTCTGGCCCTCACCCCATCTGAATTCCTGAGCATGTGTTCTTGCTAAGCCATTTCTCTCTGAGTTATCAGTACAATAAAATAGGAACAGGGCTCTGGATTTGTGGGCAAGATGAAACACAGAAAGCCCTCATTTTTCAGGAACCCATTTGCCGTTTGGCCCCACTCCTCATACCAGACTCCCCATTGCAGGAACTGGAAGGACCTGAGAGAATCTGAGTTCTTCTCATAGAACTTCTTCACGTGTGGAGGAACAGAAAATAGAATTTGGGATGGGAAGGAAGGGGTATAGACATGTGAAAATTATAGGTTGTATATATCTGCACTGCTTTTTTCAATTTATAGAAAAACAAACCAAGCTGGCAAAAAGATCGGCCAAGGGGTATTTGCCCTACAAAAAGGTTCCCCAAGGGGCTTCTTTAAATTGTAGCGTGGCTCTGGGTGCAATGATGCACACCCGTGATCCCAGCGGCTTGGTAGGCTGAGGCAGGAGGATGGAGAGTTTGAGGCCAGCTTCAGCAACTTAGCGAGGCTCTAAGCAACTTAAAGAGAGCCTGTCTCAAAATACAAAAATTTTTAAAAGTGGTTAGGTGCTTCTGGGTTCAATCCCTAGTACCAAAATAATAAAAAATAAAAAATTGGAAGGTGGCGTCATTATTGTGAGTCATTAGGTAGAAAAGGCACCATTGATATCAGGACTTTGGGAGCCATCCCGGGGTCACTCTGATTTTTAGCTGGGTGGAATGTGGACCATCCAGCCAAGTTCCTACTTCTTCTGAGCTGCTCCGAGCTCCCTACTACTTACTACTGTGGGGCTCCTGGTTTGGCCTCTGCATCTTGTGGAAGCTACTAAAGCACTTGACATTTAAAATTTATCAGCAAAGTTAAAAAAATATCTAATGTGAATTAAATGGGATTTTTAATCCCCTCAACTGTTGCCATCAGTATAATCACTAACAGAATGAAATCAGAATCAGTGGAGGAAAATATTAATCCTGCATTTGCATCTATTAAACATAATGCAAAAGAGAACAGGTTGCATGCTCCTGGGTGATTTGAGAACATGTGTGAGGCAGGCAACTGTGGGTCCCTGGGAGAGAGGGGTGACGTTCCGAGGTGCCTGCCCCTTCCTGCCAGCATTCAGTTCTTGGGCTTACATAGCCTGCAGAGGCCCAGGCTGCTGCAGGGTGATGAGGCAGAGAGCTGATAAAGTAATAAACCCCTTCCTGCCCAGAGCCCTGAGACTGGCTTTGGATCATATGGGAACTTGCGGAAGACATGGAGACCGTGAGCCTCTGATTATTTAACAAAAGGGACGTGTGTACCAAGGAGCTCCCCCTGGGTTGGGAGTTCACTTCTGACTCTATGAAATTAATCCACTTTTGGGGAACTAAGTCAGAGAGCAACTAGAGGCCAGGAGGGGGCTGAAAGCAGGTCTTCGGGGCACTGCCACCAGCAGCATTGGCCCCACAGGTAAGAGAGAGAACTGACATCAAAACAGACCTGCCCTCTTATCAGCTGTGAGACTGGGAAAAAGGTATTTCAATTTCTTCATCACTAAAATAATAATAATTGTTGTGAAAATCAAGTGGGGTAATAAACATAAGGCACGAGATGAATGTCCTGTTCATAGCAAGTATTTAACATACATTTTTTAAAAAGCAGTACCCATACAGTTTATCTTTGGACAGTACATTGTCCTGGCCACCTCATCCACTTCAATGGCCTGAAAACCTTTATGTCTGCCACTCCAGAACCAACTGGATTCTGAACGGGACCCAAGGATGCCTCAAACTTACCAAGACCACAGCAGACCTTAGCACTCCTCCACAAACCCAACCCTCCTCTCTAGTCGTTGCCCCTGCCCTTCCCCCAACCTCTCAAACCACCTAACTGGAGGCCAGTCTCGTCTCCTGCTCTCTTACCTCCAACATCAAAATCAAATGGGTTCCCGTGGTCTGTCAATTCCCTCCATCTAGTAGCTCTCAAATCCATTTCTTCCTATGGCAACCTCTTCCCAACCTAGAGTTTTAGTATCTCCACTCTTGCTCTCTCAAATTCACCTACAGCAGGGCCCACGGGTGGATCTCCTGAAATCACCGTTCTGACCATTTCTTTCCTGCCTGTCACTTTTCAGGGTCACCTGGACTTAAGGAACAAAATCTGATCTCACGGGCTTGGATTTGGGACCTGTCCTGGTGTGTTCCTCGCTACCTCTCCAGCCTCATCTGCTACTGATTCCTCCTTTCTACCCTCTGGTCCTGGAAACCTGGGTTCCTTTGGGAGAGTAAAAGCATGAAACTAGCCCTAAGTGTTTTGTATAAGACAAGTAAAACAGGGCAGACTTTATATATAAATATATATATATATGTATACATATATATATATATTTCAAAAGTGCAATAATACATTCATGCATTTGCTTGCCATGTTAGTGAATATCTGAATGCCTGCTATGGGCCAAACACTGTTATAAAACCATGAATATAATAATAGTATAAAATAGCAACCCTTTCCTCCTAGGAGCCCATAAACCGATCAATGATACTAAATAGAAAATCAGTCTATGGGCTCAACTATATGAGAAATATGAGGATATTATAAATGTGATATCTAAACCAGTGGAGAAATATGGATGATTCTGTAGGTAATATTAGGCTAACTGCTTTGATATTTAGGAAAAACATTAAATTGGGCCCCTACCTCACACCACATTTCAAAATTCCTAAATGGATCGAGGGTCTGAATGTCAGAATGAGTTTTTTGTCTTTGGCCCCATAAATTTTAATCAACTCTCCATTTTGGTCCTTGTAACCTTTCCACACCAGTGGTCATGAACTCAGACTGTGAAAGGACTGGCCGTGTCATTTAAATAAAACACAAGGTCCTGTAGGGACTGGGTAACTGGAAAGCATTTGTTCTAAACATCTTGAAAACACAGTAAAAATCATAATCGTAAAAGCAGCAGCTAATCTTTGTAGATCTAGTGTCTCAGCCTGCTTTGTGCAACTATAACAGAGTACTTGAGACTGGATAGTTTGTAAATAACAGATATTTATTTCTCATAGTTCTGGAGGCTAGGAAGTCCAAGATTAAGACAATACCATCTAGTGAGATCTGCTCTCTGCTTCCAAGATGGCACCTGGAATGTTGCATCCTCCAGAGGGGGAACACTGTGTCTTACCCTGGCAGAAGACAGAAGGGTAAGGGGGAGAAACTCATCCATCATGTATTTTTATTAGCATCATTAATTCATTCATAAGGACAAAGTCCTCAGAACCTAAACACCTCCCCTAACGCCCACTTCCCAACGTTTTTCACAGAGGATTAAGTTTCAACATTAATTTTTTTTGGGGGGGAGGGGAGGTTAAAAAGGTGTAAACCAGAGCATCCATAACTATTTTATGTGAATTTATTAACTGAATTCTTCACAACTGCCCTATGGGATGGGTTCTATTATTACAGAGAGACAGAAGCACTGAGGAATTAAGTAATTTGCTTAAATCACATATTTAGTAAATATTGAGCAGATCTGGAATCCAGGCAGCCTGACTCCAGAACTTCAGCTCTTAGCCCCACATTCTAGCCCATTAATAGACCCAGAAAACACACGCACAGGGCGGAGCCCGGCCATGGTGCAGTTTCCAGCCCGGCCGGGACTCTCGCCTGCTCCCGTGGTTTAGCTGGCAACTCCACCGTCCTGTCTCACAGTCAGCCTAGAGCTGTTTCCAGGGCCATGTGGTGTTGACATCTTCTGGATCCCACCTGGCTTCCCAGCCCCGTGGTATTCATCAGGTCTGAGTAGGCCTCCTTCTCACCTGTCCCAAACTGTTCCTTCCTCAGAGGTCACTCTCTTGCCTCCTGTGCCCTCCTCATTCATCTTTCAGGTCCCTCCCAAATGTCACCTCAGCTGGGCCATGATGATTACTCATGTAAAACTATCACCCTCCCCCTGCACACTCCCAGGCACACATTTCTGGTAGATTTTTCTCCATACCACTTGTCACCATCTAACTTGTCACATTGTCCATCCGTCTGTCCGTTCGTTCATTCCTTCATTCACTCATTCATTCATTCCTTCATTCATTCACTAGTGCTTACTGTCTATCTCCCTCACTAACACATAAGTTCCATGAGGGAAATTTATGTTGTCTCCTCCATGGTGCCTTCAGTGGCTGGAACAGCGACTGCATAGAATTCCACCAGGAGATGGAATGAATGAGTAAATGGTGGTTCTTTCTTGTACAACGCATAATTCTCCAGATGTCTTATATTTTCTCTTTTAAAAGAATTCAGATTTTGCACACTGCTTAGTAATAGTTCCAATTTTTTTTTAATTAAAAACTTTTTTTAGATCATTCCCCCTACTTCCAGGACAAATGTTCAATGACATTAACGTTCCAGGTTAATGTCCTTGGTCTTGAGCTTCCTGTGTACCTGGCACAGCCTCATATCCCTCCACCCCAGCCCTTTGGCTCACTCCTACCTTCATTTTCCCAGCTGTTCCTGCGAAGGCCTCTTGGTGTGAGTTGTCTGCAAGTTCTGGAGAGCCCACTTCACTGAGAGGGTGGACTGCCCTGGAGCTAGTGCACGTTGGGCTCCGTGGGCTGGTGAGGCGAGGTGGAAGCAAGGGCAGGGCTGGGCCTCTTTATTTTTCACAAACCAAACCATACTTTCCCTTTCCCTTTTTTAATATTTTTCTTATCCACCTTTAAAATTGTCATTTTGCTTATTTTCTTCATTCTTTCACTTTCTCTGCTGTTTGAAAGTTCTTTCTTTCATGAATTTACCTAACAAATATGTACTGAGTGCCTTCAAGGTGCCAGGCAATGTGCTGGGCTCTGGGAATAAGGCTGTGGACATGATGATAGTATCCTTGCCCTGGAGGACCTCCTGGTCTTGTTGACACCCAAGAATGCAGACTATGCCATCTGAGGTAATGATCTTGGGGTTAGGGAACTGCAGTGTCTAGGAAGGCACTTACAAGAGGCACCTAGTGCAGATTTTGGAGTTCAGTGAAGATTCCCAGAGCAAGTGATGCTTTAGTTGATACCTGAAGGGTACTCACCACAGGTCCTGCCTGCAATTGTATTAGGCACATGGTCAAACCAAAAGGGGCAGGACAGGGTAGGGTAGCCAGTGAGATGTGTGTGTGTGTGTGGGGTGTGTGTGTGTGTGTGTATGTGTGTAAACTGTTCTGTGTAGGGTGATTTGGATCTATTGATTTTCCCCCCTGGAGCAAGAGTAGACTTAGGATCCTTCAGGTATTTGAAAGATTGACACACACAAAAAATGGATTTGACTTTATGTTCAGTAGCTCTATTGGGCAGGGGACAGCACTGAGTAGGTGTTACAAGCAGATGGAATTTTGAACACAGTGACCCTTGGGAGAGGTTGCAAGTGCCCCATCACTGGAGATCCCAAGAAGGTGCCAGAGGACATGAGACAGTGGTCTTTGTTGGAGAATTGGGTGGGAAGATCTTAGATGGCTCCTCTTGCCAGAGCTTCTGTAACTCTGGGCCATTGTCCTTTAGGAGGGGCCTTGATGAAGAAATCCTGTTGCATATTTGGACTTAGCTTTGCTCTTGGTTAACAGAGAAGTTTCAGGTCTGGATCCTCTCAGGTGAGTTCACACCGGATAGTGAGAGAAGCACAAACAAGGCTGCAGGTAACTCACAGGTGAATTTGCAGAATATATCCCAGAAGTCAAAGAATTTTGATAAATGAGTGACATGAGTGACCCAAAGCAGTAGGGGATTTGGTGGAGTGGAGTGAAGAGCTCCTGAAGTCAGTGAAGTTGGGTTCAAACCCTAATTGTGCTACAGAAGCATGTTGTAACTTCAGACTCCCTCTCTGAGCCATTGTTTGCTTCTCTGTGACATTAAAGGCCCCAGGGCTAGTATTGTTTCCATGATCAGCATCCTGCCATGACCATTTCAATAGCTCATGGCAAAAAAAAAAAAAAAAAAAAAAAATGTTTTTTACCCACTTGCTCATCCACTCATTTATTCAAAAAGAACTTGTTGAGTCTGTCTATGAATGTGACCCGTGGAGGAGCCAGAGGCAAAAAAAAAGATGATCCAAAATGTCCCTCAGAAGACATGGGCACCATTACTTATTGTGGTCTTGTTTGCAACACTGAAAAATTAAGTAAAATGGAAACAATTTAAAATCCATTAATAAAGAAATTGTCAAATAAAGGTGGCCTTATTCATATGACAGAACATCATTCACCCATTAAAAGGAATAATTTAGATCTCTGTATACCTAATGGACAGATCTCAAAAATAAAACCAAGAAAAATAAAACCAAGAAAAACAAGATGCAGAACAGTGCATGTTGATGGTAGCATTTGTAGAGGATCTCATGGCCTCCCCACTTTCCCTTCTCCTGGTGCCATTCTGTGCAGGCATCCACAGTGGCCTGTGTAGCCTGTGTGCCTTGGGAGAGAGGCTGACTCCTCAGTGAGTGGAGACATCCCAGGGCAAGGCTTGTGAATATAAAACCACATGATCATAATATCTGGTTCAGGTATAGTCACCTGAACCACATTAGACCATGAGAAGTGAGGAGAAGCTTTGGAGGGCTTCCTGGTGGGAAGAGCTCCTCTCTTTTCCAAGAATACTTCCTGAATGGCCCCCTTTCTTCCTGTTTGTGGATGACAAGGCATGTGCTCCTGGGGCTATTGACAGCCACCTTGCAACCTCCGAAGGGGGTTACCAGGAACGCAACTCTCTGACCCTAGACACTATGGAAAGATGAGCCAAAAGTCAAAGGAGAGAGGGTCCTTGATGCCACTGTTGGGCTGATAAGTCAGATCCCCCTTGACATCTTCCTTGCCGTTGAACTATTTCTATCATGAGACTTAGTAAATCCTCCTCAAAGTTTAAGTCAATTAGAGTTGGGCTGGCTTTCTGTATTTTCAGCTCAAAGGATACTAACCAATACATTATGTAAATTAAAGAACACATAAAACAGTCTGAGTTCGAGGGCACAAACATGCAGAAGTAAAATATGAAGTATGGATTGAAAATGCATATGCTCCACTCATGACATCGCATGGGTCTGAGAGGAACTTAGAGAGTCGGTCCAGGGAGGCTCCCCGGCCAGGTGCTTTCTAGGGCTCAGGCGGTGCTGTTCTCAAACTTTTTCAACCATTAACTTGTTGAATCTTCCTGTCAGCCTTCTACAAGTTTTATAGACGTGAAAACTGAGGCACAGAAGGATTGAGAATCGTGTCCAGGTCAACTGGCAAGTAAGCAGAAACACTGGCTCCAGAGCCTCTTCGTGTTATGTTACACTAACAGCCACGCTAAGGTGATATCCAGAACAAATGAGTTCTGGATTTACTGTGCTGTTGTTTCAGAGCAAAGCTAATGTGACAAAACCTTCACAATCATTTGTCCTGGAAGGGGATACACATGGGATAATCTCCTTAGTCTCTGTCCTTCTGTGTGATTTTTTTTTTCACATTTCTTAATAGATAAATGAAGCCAGGAGCGGCTCCTGTCCTCCAGAGTCCTCAGCCCCTTGGACACAATAGCAGCCGCACAGACCGAGGAGTGCCAGAGAGCTGTTGGGACCGCGCTGTGGGAACCCAGTGGAGGAGAGGCCACACCTCATCTGGGTAAACGTGGACAGCTTGGTAGCCATTATGGCACTGGCCGCTGGGCCCAGCAATGAGGTCCAAAGACAGTTACACACAGGGCGGAGGGCGAGCCAGCAACCCGGGGATTGGGCAGAGGGGTGGGAAAGTGCAGAGGAGTTGAATTTGGCATGTGGTGTGGGGACTGAGAGGGAATGTTGCTAAAACTCAGCTGAAGCCCGGCAGTGACAGTGGGGGCTTCTGCTTCCCACCCCAAATGACGGCCTTTTGTTTGGAGGGGCCGGCTGGACCCTCTGGCGCTCCCTTCCTCCCTATCCTGCAGATCTCAGGAGCTGCCCATCTGGCTGTTGCTTGCATCTCCAGATGTTCTCTGGGCTCCCACTGTGAATTATCTGCTGACCCAGCAGTAGCCCCTTCCCCAGCACCCCGGGAAGCTTTCAATGTAAACATACAGCCACATTTAAACTGGCAGGACCTTGTCTGCCTGGGAAGCCACACTCGGATGGATCTGCAGCGACCTCTATTTTGGGCACCCAGCCTGCTCAGGGTCACCTGCACAGAAGCGGGTGAGATGTCCTGGGGCCATCCACAATGGCTCCTGACAGCCGCAGGAGGGACACAGATGCAGGCTAGCATGTAATTAGTGCCAGGAACGCAGCTCTCTGATCACTTTCCCTCAAGAACGTGCCTCTCTGGCTGAGAGGCAGATAATGGACAATCACAGGAGATCCTTGATTACGACTCGATTGAGCTTATGGGAGCTCCAGACGGCTAATGCAATTGTGGCTTCCAAACCGTTCCATGGAGGGCATTTCCATATGGGCAGGGAATTAAATAAAGCTGTCCTGAACACTTTGCTGGGCTTGTGCCTCTAGTATCTGGCCGGATACAATCTTCCGTTTCAAATGACCTCAACGGAGACTATAGGGAGTGGTCATGACCCAAGATGAGAAGGCCAGCTTCCTCCTTAATTACTGTCACATTTCCCCTGTAGGGCTCTTGACCTGCCTGGCATTAGCTTTTTGCTCTTTCCTGGAGCCAGACACCCACTCTTGCCTCCGGCCCCCAGTCGGCTCCATAGCTCCAGGCTTTGGGTTTTTCCAGAAACATTGACTTCAGTAAGCAGAGGATTCTGCTGGACACACTTTCCACAGAGAGATGGATCATGGGTGGGTGGTGGAGGTGATTCGGGAAAAGCAAGGGATGCAGCCCTGATCTCAGGTCAGGTCATTTGAGGGTCATCCCAGGTCTGCCCTGACCCATGCCTGGCCAACTTCTCCCCCTTTCTGGACCCCAGGCTCTCTGCAACAGAAGGGAACAGGCTGGATCATTTCTAATTCTAGGATTGAACTGATACTCTCACCCACAAAAACAATAATGTGAGACAGAGTGCTGAGTTGACTTTCCAGCTGTCTTGAAATGTTGGCTAAAGCTTTCTCTAGGGCTTTCAGACGGGGGCTGGATTGGTCCCCAGCCTTTCCCTGTCATCCATCTTCAGCCCATTTAGACAGAAAAACTTGAGAAGGAGGGAATTTGGAGGAGCCGTGAGCTGCTTAGCAGCAGAAACTTCCAAGCTTATTTGGTGATGTCCAGGAGTGCATAGGGGGGAGCTCTTGGAGAAGTTGGCATGCATGTTCTGGAATGTATAGGAACGTAGGAACTGGTATGCCTGGAGAATTCTGAAGGCAAGCGGTGGTTGGTGGCATTAGCAATCACGAGTCTGCACATGATTGCTCAGTACGGCAGGGACCCATGTGTACCCAGTGGGGAGAGTGGGCACTATGGAGGATAGCTGTGCTTAGGTGGTCTTAGGGGGTGAAACACTCTCTGCCTTGCAGGCAAAGGACTCCATTGGCAGGGGTCCTGAGGTGGGAGGAGGATTGCAAGAGGTCAGCCAGCGGGTACTTGCTCACATCACAGACTGTTCAGGATGAAAGCCCCAGAAAAGACCCTCCCCATTGAGAGATCCAGCATTTGAAGGCCTGTCGCATCAAAGGCATCTATGTCAATCAGCACTGGCCAAGAGAGAAGTAAAGGACCAGTTAGATCAGAGACTTCTATTTTTTTCCTTCTAACTTCTACTCCTCTTGCCTGCATTCTAGAGTAGCCAAGAGGAACAGAGACATGAGAACAATAAGAGGAAGAACAAGGAGTGAGAGATTTCCAGGTCCAGTAGGCCACACCTCCTTCTCCAGGTCCAGTAGGACACCCCCTCTTCATGTCCAGTAGGAAACACACCCTTTTCCAGGACCAGTAAGCCACACCCCCTTCTTCAGGTCCAGTAGTCCACATCCCTTTCTCCAGGTCCAGTAGGCCACACCCCTTCTCTAGGTCCAGCAGACCACACCCACTTCCTCAGATCCAGTAGACCACATCCCCTCCTCAGACCCCAGGATGAATCCTGAGCTGGGCAAAGGGAAGTGGCCATGCCTCACAGGCAAGATTGAAGTTTCAATTCTGGCAGTTCTGGTTATCTGTGGGTTCATTAATACCTGAAAATAAGTCAGCTATGAAACAGAGAATGCCCTAAGATTACAGGAGAGACAAAGTTCTGTGTTCTACCTGAGAAGGGGTCAGGGGAGAGAGGGAAACAGACTCATGTCTGCGGAGTGGAGAAAGACAAAGTCATGTTCTGTTTGCATGCCCACAAATTCACTTTGTTCAATGAGCAGTCTCCTTAACTAATTACCTGGTTCAGTCTGTCACCACGTGCAGTTTGGTTTAATTATGGAAGTGGAACAATGCACTGGATTCACACCTTCCACTGGGCAGGTGCAGAATACATTAACCTGGCCCCAGTCGACCTTCCCTGCTTTCTCAAAGGCTTTGCCTTCTCCCTTCTGTGGTCCATCGCCTGCTGTCTGCCACCCTCACCCTCCTCTCCTGGCTCACATTTGTGTATCTGGTCCACCCCGTCTAGACATTGCGCCTCCTGTGAGCAGGGAGACAGCAGCACTGATGCTTAGCTTAGAGGAGCTCTCAGCTAATGGAGTTGATGACTCTCTGTTCCATCTGCATTTCTCTGGAATCACAGTCTTTGGGAGAGTAATGGTAAAAACAAGCTGGAGCCTGGGCTCAGGATGTTTGTGGTAGCAGACAGGACCCCAGAGAAAAAAATGAGACGCTGAAAGCACAGGGCGCAAGGCGTCAGCCCATCTAAATGCTGGGAATCAAGGACAAGTTCCCACCAATACAACGATGTTGCTGCCGTGATCAAAGCCTTGGCTAGAGGTTCTCAAATTCCTACTGCCTGAGCTCAGGGTTAGACTCCCAAGGGAACAGGTGAAGATGGGCAGGGCCCTAGAGATAGGTGGAAAGAGTAGGAGCTGGCTGGACAGACAGCCTGGTTTCTCAGGCTCCCCTGTTACCCCATTGCTGTGTTTCCCTTATAAAAGGGTGAAGTGCTGTGATTTGCACATGCTTGTCCTCAAAAGCAGGGAGGTAAGCAGTGGCTGCTGCGAGTTTTGGTCTGAAATTATTCCAAGCTATTGGGGTACTCTGGGGTTCTTGGTCAAGCTCCAATGGCCCTGTGAAATCAGGGAAGGACCAGAGAGAAAGGTTTGGGGAGCCTCTAAACCAGGGAAATGCACCCCCATCCCACAAACTCACGCACACAGCAGTCTTCTTAATAGACACACTGAATTTATATAATTATATGAGGGATTTTGATGGAATTTGTGTAATTACAGTGATGGAAGCTGATCGTTTCAGAAAGCAAGGAGCTCCTGTCTCTTTCTGCACACAGTCAGGATATTTACCACCTGCATCATCCCCAAGCGTCTGTGCCCCTGGGGGAAACTTTCAGCGTGGAGGAGTGTGCGAATTGGCAAGGGAGAGCTCTCAGCCCGGGAGGATGGAGGAAGCTGGGGAGGAGAAGGAGGGGAGGCGGAGCAGAGCTGCCATTCTGACCCCGGCCATCAACTTGGGACTGTTTGACTTGCATGAAGTGTGACTTTGCAGAGAAATTCAAACCCCAGCCGCGGGGACAGCTGGCTCCAGTCCTTCCCACACAGGGATGACTCAGGCAGGCCAGCCCCCCTGCGGGCAGCTTTTTCGTGGCTTGCTAAAGAATACTGTGTTCCTCCTCTGATTTCTTTGGAGTTTAACTGAAGTCCTCTTCGGTGTGCATCAGTGACTCTAATTCAAGTTTCCTTGGGGTGTCTTGGCCATAGCTGGTTTATCCCAGGGACAGGAGGTGGCTGTTTCAACAAAACAAATTATTATCACAGTGATGAGGCTGGGTCAGCACATGGGAGAAATCGTCTACGTTCCACAAAAGGAACTGCTGAAGCATCTTACTTCTTTTGGCGTTTTAATTACAAAATTAAGCAAATCTGTGGGAGAAAAATAAATGTTAAATCAAGTTTATTATGGTTAATTTTGGTTGCAAGGAATAACCCTTATCAAACCATCAGGGACACAGGGGGAGTATAGGAAAGATATTTGCCCTGGAGTCTATGGACTCAAAAATGGGGTTCTCCAAGGTCCCCCTGTTGACTGCTCAGTCTCCCTGAAGCTGGAGTTGGAGGGAATTTCAAGTCCAAGAGAGCTCTGGGTATAGGTGGGGTTGGGGCTCAGACGCAGCGATTCATGGTCCTTCTCTACTGTAGTATCATGGCCTGGGTTGGGTTTGACTTGTGCTTCCCCCGAGGAAAGTTGAAATACTAACTCTTGGTACTCATGGTACCTGTGAATGTGACCTTATTTGGAAATAGAGTCTGCAGAGGTCATTGTTTTAGTCAGCTGTTTCATTGCTGTCACCAAAAGACCTGTCAAGAACAATGTAGAGGAGGAAAAATTTATGGGGGGTTAAGGTTTCAGATGTCTCAGTTCATAGATGGCCAATTCCATTGCTCTGGGCCCAAAGTGAGGCAGAACATCATGGAAGAAGAGTGAAGAGGAGGAAAGCAGCTCAGGACATGGCGATCAGAAAGTAGAGAGCTCCACTTACCAGGGAAAAAATGAAAAGCTTTCCCCAATGACTTACCTCCTCCAGTCACACCCTACCTGTCCACGGTTACCACTCAGTTCATCCGTTAGTAGATTAATGCACTGATTAGGCAAAGGCTCTCTTAACCCGATCATTTTACCTCTGACCTTTCTTGCATTGTCGCACACAAGAACTTTTGGGGGACACATATCTAAACCAAAACAGTAATTAATTTAAAATAAAGTCATACTGGATTTGGACAGGTCTAAAATCAATCACTGGTATCCTTACAAAAGACACAGAGACACACAGAACAGGGAGGGGAAGATGACCACATGAGGGTGAAGGCGGAAATTGCCAAAGAGCACCGGGGACCGCTATCATCACCAAAACTTAGGAGGCAAGAAAGGATTCTTCCCTAGAGTCTCCTGAGGAAGGAGCACAGCCCTGCTGACACCTTGATTTTGGACCTCTGTCCTCCAGGATTGTGAGACGATAGGTGTTCAGTGTTTTAAGTCACCTGACATGTGGTTACGTCTTATGGCAGCACCAGGAAATGACTACTTCCTGCTGCACAGAGGGCTCTGCTAGCACCCGGCATCCTCTTTCTTTGTTTTGTATTCAAGGTTCTTAACACAGAAGGAATCTGTCCAGGTCATCTTTTGTGGCTGTTCTATAAACCAGTTGCCCCTGGTGGCTCAGGGGTTGCCCTGGACGAATTGGCTGTGGTGGGGTTACCTGAAAGAGAGCAGGACCACCTAAGCTCAAAAGGCTGGAAGAGATCAAGCCTCCTGGGCATGTCCAGCACACCCAGGCACCTGGTCAGGACTAAAGGGAGGTCCTACAGAGCTTCGTGTCTCCTGGAGAGTTCTTGTTTTATGTCCTTTCCTCTTCCCTTTCCACACTCTTCCCTTTCCTAGTCCCCACTTTTTAGTGTTAATGTCTGAAGAAAAAAGTACACGCAGACACACACACACACACACACACACACACACACACACGCACACCCCATATTTTAATGGAGATTCTGTGGGAAATATAGGAATTTGAGTCCTGGATTAAGATTCTGGATACGGGGTGTATCTCAGTAGTGAAGCTCATGCTTAGTATGTACAAGGCCCTGGGTTCTACCCCGAGTACCAAAAAAAAAAAAAACATTCTGAGTTCAAAATGAGATTTTCTGACTTATCAGCTGTTACAGTTTGGATCTTAAATGTTTCTCAAAGACCCATATCCTAAAGTCATGGCCTGTGGTACTACTGGGAGGTGGCAGAACCTTTTGGAAGTAGGCCTAGAGGAAGGAACCTAAATCACTGGGGTAGGCGGGGCGGGGGGATGTCCTTGAAGGGGACATGGGATTAGGACTCCAGCCCTTCCTCTCTCTTTACTTCCTGGCCACCATGAGGTGAAGTCTTCTGCTATTCATTCCCACCACCATGACATCCCACACTCCCACTGCCACGAGGTATTGTACTGCCACAGGCCCAGAGCGACAGGCCAAGTGACCATGAACTGAAACCAGGAGCCAAAAGAAATCATCCCTTCTTTATAGTTACTTTTCTCAGGTATTTTGTCACAGCATTGGAAAGCTGACTAATATAGCGACTATGTGACTATGACACTGGGTGGGCCCTTTCACTTCTCTGAGTTTCAGTAAACCTAGCTGTGAAATGGCATTAATGCCACCAACCTGCTTAGAATGCAATCAAATAACAAAATGGTTGGGAATGTTCTTTGATCTGCTTAAAACTCCAAGCCCACATGGAGCAGCCCCAGCCCAGGGTAGGCTATATGTAGAAGTTGGAATGTGGAGACTGAGGGGAAGTCTGAGGGTTGGGTGCAGCTGGCTGCTTGCTTTTCCTTTGTCTTTTTTGATAATGCTAATCTGGTTATTCTTCGAAGCAGCTATTCCCCATTACTATTACTCATTCCAGGCTCTGAATCATTCTGATGGATACAACTTGACATCGACCAATTTGCCTAATTCATCACCTTTGCATTTCTTTAATAGTAAAGACAAAGTAGAAGGCTTTCCAACTGGCTTTGTGATTTTCTTTCCTCTTCTCTTCCAGCATCAACAGGAGATGCAGAAAAGCCTTCCTCTGAAGGGCGGCTGCGCCGGGAAGTCAGCAGGCCAGGAATTCTGTAGTTCAAACCCATTCACTGTGTGTCTTCTATCCGGTTAGGATGATCATGGCCTTGTGGCCCCCAGGGCTAGTGTTTGGGCAGCCACCATTGTCTGGGATTAGGCCCAGTCTAGCTGGGACTGACAGCGCCCTCCCAGCTTCCCTGTACTTGTGCAAGCTTATTGGTGGCCTGTGTCTGGGTTTCTCATTCCTGGGCTCAGCCCTGATCCTCCTACCTCAACTTCAAAAGGTACAAAGTGTGCTCATCCTTTCAAGGCCTGCCTAACCATCTTCTCCACGGAGGAGGAAGTCTTCCTCTACCTTTTCCTGTTCCTTCATTCTGACCCTTAATCCTTCCCCATCATCAAATCAAAATTCCCATTACAGCAAGTCAACCACTACAGAAGTACACAAGGAAGAAGTTAATATTTTCTCTCTCTAGTGTCTGCCTCTCCTCTGCATCCTCTTGGGTAATTAATGTTTTGTCTCCATCTTCCAGTGCTTCTATTTATGCTCACGCTAACATATTCATCCACATATTCACATACATAAAGGGGGTGTGTTAGTCAGCTCAGCCCTGGGACCAAAATACCTGACACAAACAACTTGGAAGAGCAAAGGTGTGTTTTGGCTCAGAGTTTCAGAGGTTTTAGTCCATGGTTTGCCAGTTCCAAGGGAGAAGCATCATGATGAAAGGGTGTGTACAGGAAAGCTTCTCAGTTCATAGCAGTCTGGAAGGGGAAAGTGAGTGAGAGAGAGAGAGAGAGAGAACACAAGGGAAGGGACCAGGAACAAGAACGACCCTTCCCATGTGCATCACAGGTTCTACTTCTTCCTCCAACTTGGCCCATCTCCTAAGATTTCCTTCACCTTCCATAATGCCATCAAGTTATTAACCCAACAGTGTACTAATCTACCCCTGATCAGAGCCCTCAGGATCCAATGACTTCCCTGAACCCCCACCTCTGAACATTGCTGCATTGGGGACCAAGCCTTCCACCCATGAGTCTTTGGGGAACATATCACATCTTCTAATTTTTAAAGAGATCATGCTGTACATGCATGATTTCTTTTTTAAAAATGACATTATTAGACATTTCTTTATGCCTATTCATAGAAGCATTTCTCTAACTCATTTTTAATGGCTTCATGATGCTCCAGATACTTAGTCAACTTTTTCTTATTTTCCATTCTGTAATTGGGAGGCTAATGTTTTTATTGATGTGCTTTCATTTCTTAGGAGTCACAAATGCATGAATTTGGGATCAAAGAAGGCTAGGTGCTGAATTCTCAAAGTTGCTAGTAGATTACTTTCCAGATAGCAGTGGTACAGCTCATCCATGAAGTGTGGCCATGCTTGTTTCCTCACACCCTCTCCAGCTTTTAGTGTTGAATGTGAATGTTTTGCAATTTTTACTATCTTTTGGGTGAAAATGGCATTTTATTGTTTCAATTTCCATTTTCTTGTATGCTCGTGGGTTTGGACACCTTTTTATAGATATTGGCCATTATGCATTTCTTTTCTTGTGAATTCCTTGTTCAAATCCTTTGCCCATTTTTATTGCATCCTTTAACACTTACTGTCTAACATTATAGTTATTTTTGTCCTTGTCCAACATTCTCGGTAATGATAGCTAACATTTGCACAGCATAGAAAGCTCCTTTCGTGTACATCAGTTCACTTTATCTTCACTATGATTCTGCAGAGAATCTGTTATCTTTGGTTTGAGGAAGTGGAAGCTTGGAGGCTTTCCGGAGCTGTTGTAGCAGAGCTGAGGCTCCAACTTCCTTCTGGTGTACTGTGGGCAGGGTCATGGGCAACTTTTCTCTCCCACCTGGTTCCTTGCACAGGCTTATACCAGAGAGTGGCTGCAGAATGAGCACAGGAACCTAGGATAGGTGGATGAATCAGAGGAAAAAGAGGTTGATAGACAGTTACATAGGCAGAGGGTTGGATGGACTTCCCAGTATGACCCACTCCCCATGTGTTTCCTGGATTTCTGTTTGCTTCAAAGAAAAATGTCCCTCTCATTCTTCATTATCATTGCCAAGCACCGTCTTTCAAAGGCATCTGACTTTGCTATATCCTTGACTTCTCATATAGCAAGGAGTCTCAGTCCCTTGCATGGAAATAGCCCCTTGCCTTGGGTAGATAACATACAAAGAATGGATGGGCAGAAAGCAGCAGTTCTCAGCTAGAGATGACTTTGCACCCCTTTGCCCACCAGGAGGACATTTGGAAATTTCTAGAGACAGTTTTGGTGTCACAACTTGGGGGAGGAGGTGCTACCAGCATCTAGTGTGTGGAGGTCAGGAAGGCAGCTAAATACCCTACAACATCCATACGAAGAATGACCTGGACCAAAATGTCAATAGTGGTGCTGTGAAGAAGCCGGGCTTAAAATCACAGCCAAGCCATTAGAAGAGACATCATGAAAAGGAAAGACACAGGATTTGCAAACTTAAGGGACTTGACTTGAGTGTTAAGGGCCCATGTACAAGCCATATGGTCTTGGACAAGTCATTTATCCCCTCTAACCTCATTTTTCTCAAGTATAAAATGTAGATAATCTTGTCTTCTCACGAAGGCATTGCTGAGAGGAAGCAGAATGACGTGCGGGGTAAGGTGCCAGGTAAATGTGGGAGATGATAATTGTCATCGGGAAGCATCTTATTTAGCTGGGGGTGAGTGTGAGGGCGTTCAGCCTGTACTTCCAGTTTCTGGGCTGACTGTGTGTAGGATCTTTGGTTGTGAAAATGCAGGTGTTTGTAGTTTGGAGTCCAGAGGCCTCGCTGAATGCTAATCTCCCCGTGTCCTTGTTTGCTCCTCTGGAAACTTTGCGGGTGGACAGCTAATCAATGGGGGGAAATGATGACTCCTGCATTGTGCACATACTAACTGGCAGCCCTGCAGCAGAGACCTGGGACTAGGAAACATGCTTTTACTCTTGAGAGAGGGTTGGGCAGGGAACTCTGATGGAATTCCCAGTTCTGGATCTGGTTGACGAGGGAGCAAGATCTGGGTCACTTGGGGCATCAAATGGTGCCAAAAATAGGAGCTGGAAAATAAGGAAGAATTAAAAATGGAAAGAGAAAGATAAGTAGGAGGAGGTCCTGAGGAATTTTAGAGCCTGAGAACAGATGTTCAGAGAGGCATCTTATGCTCTGGGTCATGGGATAGGCAAAGGGTTTTCGCAAACAACCTGACTCCATCACCCCATCTCTAACCCCACCCTCCACTCTGACCATATTTCCTGATTCAGACTGCCATCTCTGCTCTGTCTCAACCCAGGCTCTTCTCTCCCTCCCGACCCAGCCCCTGGACCTCAACCCCTCAACCCTTCCTTCAGCCTCACTGGTCAGTATAGAGTCTAACCCACCTGCTTTGGTTCAGTCCACCATGTTGACTTTGGAAAGAGAGAGGGAGAAGCCAGGAAGGAGACTAGTTTCTTTTAGTCCAGGGAATCATATCGTCTAGTCTCTGGTTCTAGTTTATTCTTCTCCAAGGACCAGAAGGGTAGCCCTTTCTCTAGTATTCTGGGCATAAAACCAGCCTAGGCACAAATACACATGCCCTGTTTTGAGTCCTAAGCACTGGTGCATGAACATCCTTTTATAGTGTATGGAATTCACAAGTCAGAGGCGATGGACATTCTGCCCAGGATTCAGGCCCAGAATCCAGGTTCTGCATTTTCTTAGCGCAAGGAGCCTGGACCCACTTGCCTTCTTGTCTTTCTGGAACTCTTGGGCCAGGTTGCCCTCCTCTCAGTTAGAAGCATCTGAGAGGGCAAGAAGGAGGAGCTCATAAAGTCAAGGATGTCGGAAGCGCTTGTAAGGTGACTCAGACCTGAGATCCAGGAAGGAAGAACCCAGGGAAATTCCTTTATCAGTGTCCCTCACTCAGCAGTGGCAGCAGGTGGGGTGGCGGGAACACTAATCGCTTGTCTCCCCATGTGGGGACCAGTCCGGGGAACCTCAGGCTGCCTCCAGCCTGGCTGGGTGGGGCGGAGACTGCGGGGGCTGGCGTGGCAGCTGTGGGCTGCACCGAGGCCTGTCAGGGAGGAATGATTAATGAACAGCCGCACCAGCTGAGGCTAACCTTTGGAGAGCCGAGCAGGGCATCTGCAGAACTGTCAGCGCTCTGACAAGGACAGAGCTGAACAACCAATTATGCCGCCATCACTAAGGTGGGCTGTCACTTTAATCCCAGCCATTCACTTAGGCAAGGACAGGGAAATTTCTCCTCTGCAGAGGCGTGTGCCTTGGCCACCTTAACCATTTCAGGACAGGGCAGGGACCCTTGCCGGGAACTGACAAGTTTTCTCACTTCTGGGCTTTCTCTGGTTTCCACTGCCCCTTTCATGCTGGCCTTGGGAACAGAATTCCAAGCACATGCTTCTTGTTTCTTTCTGCTGCCTCCTACAGCTTGCAGGAGAAAGTCCCAATTCCTTACCCTGGTGCTCAAAGCTTTCTGTCCCATTTATTCACTCATTCATTTGTCTGATGAACAATTCCCTATGAAGCACTGGGTATGTAGCAGGCATTCTGCTACCCACACATCAGAGTGATTCCCTGTAAGAGAGTTCTTACCCTTTAGAAGCTTGTGATCTCAAAACACAGGTAGGTCAGTGCATCCCTGGATAGAGTATAAAATCTCCTATAGAAATAGTAATAGAAAGTCATGGGAAGCCAGAGGAGGAGCACTGAGACTAGATTGGTGGAACAGGGGACGGGAATGATCTGGGGCTTCATTTAAAGTGATAAGCACCCATTACACAGAGGTGGGAAGAGGGAAAAGCCAGTGCAGAGGTGTAAAGATGGGGGAGAAAAAACACCATGAATTCCAGCAATGGCAAGCAAGTCCATGTGTCTCTGGAATTCCAAGTACACGAGAAGAGGCTCATAGGTCTGGAAAAGTGGGGACCAGGTGGTAAAGGGCTTTGAATGTGAGATTAAGTGATTGGGTTTTATCCTACTTCTTTGAAGGGAACCGATTCAGGCTCTGTCTTGCTGCCTACCTTTTGATTTCTTCTGTTCCTCTCTCTGGCCACGTGGTCTGGGTCCCAGCCACAGTGGGCATTTCGTTATTCACCAATCTTGCCCTATTTTCACACCTGCCTGTGTTTGCTCTTGCTATCCTCTTAAGCTGGGTATCCCTCTCCCATTGTTTGCTGGAAAGCTAGGAATTATGTTTGGCTGTTAATAAAAGAGGGACAAAAGAAGAGTGGTCTAAATCAGATGGAAGTTTATTTTTCTTTTATGCAATAGAAACTTTAGCAATAAGTGATTAAGGGCCAGCAACAGCACAGCAGTGTCAGCAGGGACCCACGTTCCTTCTATCTTACTATTCTACTATCCTTAGCTTGCCTTCCATCCTCAAAGTCACCTTGTAGTCACAAATGGCTGCCTGAGTTCCAGCCTTTCTGTCCCCATTGTAGGAAAGAAGAAAGAAGAAAGGGATAAGACAAAAAGGATGTGCTTTTCAACAAAGTCAGACTCTTACATTTATTTGCAACCCTTCCATTTACTTATTGGTTGTCCCCTATTCAAAGGAAAGAACAATTGTGTTTGTTTTTGTTTTTGTTTTGTTGAAGTATTTATTCTATTCCAACAAAATGAGGGTTCTGGTAACAAAGAAGAAGCACAGAATGAGCAGACAACTAACAACCTCTGGCAGGATTACTAAGCAAAAGGCACCTGAATATTTCCCACAGAAGAGGCAGACATGATGAAATTAAAGGTTTGAGAATAGAGAATTCATGGCATAAAAGGTCTAGAAGAAAACATTGCAACCAGAACAATGCAGATGAATCTATAATTGTTAAAAGTCTAAGTGATCTCCTAATCCCCAAGATTCACCTTGAAAAAGTTTTTCATGGTGTGAAATAAGAATAATATCATAAAATAATGTTTGTAAAACCCTGCTCTTTTTAAACAGGAAAAAATGAAGTTGGAAGAATGAAGTAAAATTATGCCTAACTACTCATCTTAAATAAGAAGACCACAAAAGATTTTAATTCATACTTGATTCTGACAATTGGGAAATTTTAAGAAATATTTTTGAAAAATGTCAAGGGTATTAATAGTAGGATTAGTGCCAACATTTATCTCCTAATACATTTAGAGAAGATAGAGTCAAAGAATCCATCTACCAAAAGACAAACAAAAAGAAAAGTAAAGAAACAAGAAGGGTGATGACACTTCCACTTTGCATTTGGCACCATAGAATTTGATTGATATTTTAGATATCTTACTCTGGTAGCGGTATGGACTAAGTGTGGAGTTAGATTAGGCATTTAGAAAACCATACAGTATTCTAGAAGAAAGAAAAGGGCAATTTGTTACCAAAAGAGCTAGCCTATTGTCATTGGTGCACAGCAAGAACAGGCATCTTTAACAAATAAATTTCTAGTTGTATCCCATGGATGCCTGGAGGGGTAGCAATGGGACTTCTACTTATGGCTATGATGGAGTGATGGGGATCAAACTTCTCTCCCACTGTAAACAATTAGAAAGCTAGAAAAAGATATGAAATAACTGTTTTCAAATAGTAGACAACAGACAGTACAGCACTGCTACCCTTGAGAGAAGAGGATAAAGAGAGCCCTATAAATACTCCAGATTTCTGCCTAGAAGTACTTTCTGCATTATGATTGAGTGAAAGGAAACCCAAATATCACTAAGTTGAAGAGATAAACATTAAAAAGAGGCATGCCTTATCATGTACATCCACAAGACTGGAGTTCTAATTAGAATAGGACATATTCCATGCTCGTGTAATTATATCAGAATGGACTCTATTGTCATGTATAACTAAAAAGAACCAATAAAAAAGAGTAAATTTTGCACCTTTTCTGTAAGTTTAAATTTGGTTCAAAATAAAGTAATATAAAATGAAAAATTTTTTAAAGAGGCATGTTGAATTAGTTAAAATTTTCAGAAAACGATTTACAGGAAAAGAGCTCCCAATATCTACATGGCAGTCCACTCAAGTCCGCTGCTGAATTTTAAGCTACCCATATCTAGGCCAAAAGTGACCAAAGGGTTGTAAGCTGAACAGTTCCAAGAATCCACACAGGGCTGAGCTAAGTCAGAGTTCTGACCTTTCTGGATTGAGAGGCCTTGTAAATATCCAGAATATTTCAATAGAAACTCCAGAAAAATTTGCCCTAGTAATAGGGTTAAATTATCCGTGAAGTCTATTTTAAACCTGATGTAACAATACTTCAATCTTGAAAGGATCAAACTGATTTGCAAGTAACCTATCTGCCTGCCAAAACAAAATTTGGCATTCCTAAGGCACACCAACAAAATTCAGAATGCAACAATAGAACATTGACAATGTCCAGCATGCAATAAAAAATTACTAGACAATTTAAGGAGCAGGATAATATGACCCATAACCAAGAGAAGAATATTCATTAAAAACAAAACTGGGAATGACAGAGATGATGGAATTAACTGACAAAAACTTTAAAAGTTATTATGAATAGGCTAAAGAATTTAAAGAAGAACATGAATATAATGAGGATATAAATGGAAGGTTTTTTTTAAAAGAACCAAGCGGAACTTCTAGAGATAAAAAATACAGTATCTAAAATGAAACATTCACTGAATAGGATTAACAGTGGATTAAACATTACAGAAGAAAACACCAGTGAACTTGAAGGCATAGCAATAGAAATTCTCTGAGCTAAATCATAGGGGAAAGAAAAGACTGGAAAAAATTGTGCAGAGGCTTAGTGATCTGTGGGACAAAATGAAATTTAATAGCCACGTAATAAGTCTCTGAAAGGGGTAGGAGGCACAGGAAATTATTTGAAATAATTATCATAAACATTTCCAAATTTTATGAATTTACAGATTTAGGAAACTCCATAAGTCTCATATAGAATGAACACAAAGAACACCATACCATGGTACAGCACAATCAAATCTTAGAGAAAATCTTAAAAGCAGTTGTAGGATAAAAACACATTACAAAGGGAGGAACTGCAGAATTAAACTGACCAAATTTGCTACATACCTATATGCATATACCATGTGAATTCCACCTTTATATATATCTGTAAAGCCTCAATTAAAAAATAATAAATAAATAGAAGAAAGACCAGTAGTCTGGGGAGGGAGGGGAGATGGGAGAGAAGGAGGAAGCACAGGGACTGACATGGAGTAAATTGCATTCACGCATTTACAATTATGTCAAAATGAACCCTACTATTATGTATAAGGTTTTAATAAAAACATTAAAAAACACATTACATACTAATGAGCCCATATAATAATATCTGCAGACTTTTATTTAGACTTTCAGAAATTAACCAGGAGATGACAAAGTGACAACTTTACATGATTAACCAATCAACCCTATTAATTTAGGCTTTCTTAGATAAACAACAACAACAACAAAAGAGTGTGTTTCTAACAGAGATATTAAAGAAACTTCTTTGGGCCAAAGGAGAATGAGGCCAGATGGGAGTGTGGATGCCCACGGGGGAAAAAAATGAAAAATGCCAGAAAGAAAAAAATATATTTGTAAATGTAAAATACTCTTTCAATCTCTTTTAAATTTCTTTAAAAGGTAATTGTCTGCCTAAAGGAAAAATAATACAACTTATTATTGGAGCTATAACATACATAGAAGCATAATGCATGGCAATAACTGCACAAATCAGGGAGGAAAGACATGAAAAGATACTGTCATCAAGTTTCCATATGTGCATAAAGTGATATGGCATTAGTGGGAGGCATATTGGTGTGCACTGTAAGCCTTAGAGAAGCTTTAGAAAAGAGTGAGAACTAAGAAACCAATGGTATTACTGGAATATTAAAAAACACCAATTCAAAGGAAAGCAGGGAAAGAAGACAAAAGGCACAAAGAATAGATGGGACAGTATAAAAGAGGCAGCAAGAAGGCAGACTGAAATACAACTGTGTCAATAATTACAGGGAAACAAGTAGCTTAAATATTCCCATGGAAATGCAGAGATGGTAATATAATTAATAAATCAAGACCCAAATCTATAATGTCTATAGGAAACCCACTTTAATATAAACAAAATATATCAAAAGTGAAATAATGTCAAAAGATATATCATGAAAACACTAATCAAAAGAAACGTAGAGTGGCTGTTGTAATATCAGATAAAGCAGATTTTAAAAAAAGGGAATGGTATTAGGGTTATTCACACAGATGAAAGATCAAGAAGAAAAGACAACCCAAATGCACTTAAAAACAAAGGCTTCAAAATCTGAAGCAAAACTGACAAAACTGAAAAAAAAAATAATCCCCAAGTATAGAGATTTTAATATTCCTCTTTCAGTAATTGATAGAATAAGTTATAAGAAATTGAGTGAGGATATGAAAGACCTAAACAACACTATTGTCCAATTTAGCTTCTTTGACATGTATAGAAAATACTACCAAAGAACAGGAGAAATACACATTGAACAAGATAGACCATGTATTAAAATATTTAAAAAGTCTTGGTGCAATTAATAAGATTGAATTATAAAGGATGCCATCTCTAAACAAAGCACAATTCAATTACAAACCAATTAAAAAAAAAACATGATACCTAGAAACTCCTCAAATATTTGGAAATTAGACAAAGTGTTTATAAATAACCCATAGGTCAAAATAGAATCACAGGGATTTTGAAAATACTTTGAGATGAAAATGAAAACATCATGTATCAAAACCTGTTATGCAGCTAAAGCTGTGCTTAGAGAGGTATTTATAGCTTTAAAGGTTTATATTAGGTAAGGAGAAAAGTCTCATCTTAATTCAATTTCAATTTATGAAGCTAGAAAAAGAAAAGGGTAGGTAGAGAAACTGAAGAATAGAAATCAATAAATAGAAAATAAATGGTAGAGAAAAATCAATGAACTTTCAAATTGGTTCTTTGAAAAGATCAACAAATCCATAAAACCTCTAGCTATTAATTAAGAATAAAAGAATAAAGATACAGATTACCAATGTCGTGAAAAGAGGGCCAATCCTACAGATCCTACAGACAGTAAGGTATGAGTATGAGAAGGAATTTCAACAATGCTGTACAACTAAGTTCAACAAATTAGATGAAATGGTGCATTCTCTGAAAGATACAAATTTAAAACTGAGTAAGAAGGTACATGAGATTTGTATTGTCCCATATATTTATATAAGAAATGAAATTATAATTTTAAAACTTGGTCCAATGACAGCTCTGGGCTTGGGTGGTTTCCATGATGAATTCTACTAAACCCAGTCCCATGCAAACTCCAGAACTGGAGGTGGGGGAACAACCTAACTCATTTTACAAGGTCAACATTATTTTAATGGCAAAACCAGACACAATAGATAAGAAAAGCAAGGAGAGACCACTGTCATTTATGAACCTAGAAGGGCAGTGGCTGCAGGCAGGCATGTAAGTCCCGGACAGAAATCTGATAAGCCATGACAGTGGGGAAAACCAGGGGACTCTTCAGTGATCCAGGAGCAGGAGGTGCATCCTGAGGGATGGGGGCGTTAGGGACAACCTCCCACCTGCTCCTCCTGAGTATAATAAGATAGATTCTGTGGAAGTTGGTGGTCCCACCAAAGTGGGTGAATCCAGGGCTGGTAAGAGCTTGGAGCTGCTTCCACATTCTGGTGAGAACCGGAAGACTCGTTGTGCGGACAGAAGGATGCCTTCACCATAGAAGCAAAGGCTATTAGAAATATGAGAACGAAGCCGGGCGCAGTGGCGCTCGCCTGTAATCCCAGCACTTGGGAGGCTGAGGCAGGAGGACCGCAAGTTCAAAGCCAGCCTCAGCAATTTAGCGAGGCCCTAAGCAACTCAGTGAGACCCTGTCTCTAATTAAATACAAAATAGGGCTGGGATGTGGCTCAGTGGTC
>JAJEJO010001432.1:161327-213818 GCA_020662805.1 Glaucomys volans
AAAAAAATCATGTCTTCATGTTCATCTTTGGAAACACCTTTACTTTTTCAATAGACTCCCCTCCCCCACTTTTTTCTTCATCCTCCACATATGTCTTTGTTTCCTGTTGCTTTATTCTTATTTTTAAATTTTATTTAGGAATTTTGAAAACTATACCCACAAGTCCTCCACTTCATGATTTGTTTAAAATATTATTATTGTTATAATATTAGCAAGTCTGTTCTATAAATCTCTGTAATCTACCATTCTCAAGCCAGAAACATGGGCACAATCCTTTGCTTATATATCCTTATGTATTTCCCTTCCCATTGTCAGTACGTCATCAAGTCCTACAGCTTCAATTTTCAGAAGATGTCATAGAACTGCTGATCTTTAACCTCACAGCTACTCCCTGTTTAGACCCTCACCATTTCTCTTTGGGATTATCTCAAAATCTTTCTAGCTGCTTTCTGGATTCCCACATGTTAGAACAATAGCCTGATTCCTTTGCTAACCCAAGAACTCCATATAATTTCGCCCTTCTCTTTCTCTCCAAATCCATCATTTTCTTGGATGTAGAAGTAATTCCTGTTTCTGCACTGGCCAAGCTTCCTCCTGTCTTTGCAATTTTGCACATGCTTTCTAGAAGCTCCTTCTCACAGCCGATGGCAAGCTCTTATTCATCCCTTGAGATTTGGTTCAAACATTACATCCAGCGAGAGGCCCTCCATCTCCCTTGCCAGCCCTCCTCTGATTATGCCAGGTGGAGTCCCCGAATACCCCACGTTTTCCTCTACCACAGCACTCATCACGTAATATCATAATCCTCCTTTTACTCCTCTGTCTCCCCCATCCCCAGATTGGGAGTGCCTTGGGAACTTGGATAGATTATCTTATTTGTCTTTATTTCTCTAGTGCCCAGTTCAGCACAAGGCCTGGTATAAAGTGTTTTATTGAATGAAAGCCCCAGAGGGGTGGCACTAGTTCCCAATCATTAAAGGTCAGTGTCCTTTGCTCCATGCTGCTGAATCCAGGTCCCAGACTCAGCAATGCAAGCAACAGAAAAGTCAGCCTCTAAACAAGCTGTGTCTCTAGCTCCTGGCACACAGTGGGCTCTTAACAACTATGTCTGGAGCTGGACTTGGCTCTAATGTTCTATTCTGTAGTAAATTGGACCCGTGCATCAAGAATGGGGCTGGAAGTCAATGATGAAAGGTTGTTTATCTATATCTGAACCCTTCTCCACAGGGATCGTATGGATTTGGTTATATATGGGGAAGCCCAGAGGATACTGAATAGCACAAACCCAGTGCTGCTGACTGGATGGGATACAGTGACAAAAGAGCTGGTGATTCAGCTAGAAGACATCTTCTTTGGGGAATTCCTGAAGTTGGTCAAATTCAGTGTGACATGCAGCAACATAGCAATTTCCTGCCCATGCGTGGGGCATTCAGCAAGTGGAAATCAGATTTTGAGTGAAATCATGTTTGCAGAACAAATAACAGGGCATCAGCCTCCCTGCAGCCCCTCCCCTAAGACCTGCAGGCAAGAAGAGTCCAACAGGCAGGACTTTGGTTGCATATTGCCATTCACTGGCACTCACTGCCAAAACGGTAATCTGGACAATTCCACAGGAGAATCAGAAGCAGATGCAATGGGATGGAGTTGTTACCTTTGGCATCAAGCTGGACCAGGGCACTGGCCAATGCTTGGCACCCCAAGGGCCTTTTTTAATTTTTATTTTTTATGGTGCTGGGGATTGCACCATGGGCACCCTACCACTGAGCTTACGTTCCCAGTCCTCATTATGTAGTTTTAAAGATAGGGTCTCACTAACTTACTGAGGATGGCCTTGAACGTGGGACTCTTCTCCATTAGTCTCCCAAGTTGCTGGGATTATAAGCATACAGAAGGGCCATTTTAAGAAGTAATTATAAGATCTCATGAACAACTGTTCAAGAGAAAGAGAGAGAAATTGTAACCAATTAATCTTTTAGTTAGATCCCTTGATTTGTCCTAAGCTCTTTGCCAAAATCTTGCATTGTAGAAGAAAGCATTTATTTTTCCTTGCCTTTCAATTTTAATGTGACGTTGGTGTTCCTGAGTTCCACCTGGCTGTAGGTCAGGAATGCAGAGGAAGGTCCTCTGCCTCCATGGAGTTGTGGGTGTGCCAGGGCAGTTGGAGGACAGAAACATTGCAGGGCTGACCCAGGGTCTGAAACAAGCAGGACTGGTCCTGGCAGAAAAGGCGGACCTGGGACAGGCAGAGGGCTCTTCTTTAGGTAGCACAGGGCCTGGGAAAATCCCAAGGAGGGTGGAACCCTAAGGGAAAGGTTATCTAAGCTGGTGGGTGGGAGGGGGACATATGGCAACTCTGAGAATAAGAAGCAGACAGCGAGATATTGGTTAAGTAAGGCTGTTGTGTGGGGAGAGGTGGGGAGAAAGCAAAGACCTAAAAATAACCCCAAACTGGTCAGATCAGAAAGCACTTAGCATTTGAGAAGCAAGAGAAGGCTGCTCTGACTGTCCCCTGTGACCTCAGGCAGGGTTTCCATCCCAGGAATTAAATGCCCCTCACACCCCTCTGTCCCAGTGGGTTGGGGAGACAGTGGTTACACACAGTAACCAGCCAGGTTGAAAACACTATGTGAGCAAGGCATTCAAGGTGCTGTCCAAGGTAGAGAACCCAGGGTCCCCGCAGGCTTTGCAGCTGCAATGACATTTGACAGAAGCACAGAAAGGGCCAGGGCTGTGGACTTGGCAAATTCCCTGGAGGAACTGTCCTCCCCAGCACCGGATGCTTGAGTGACTGGCAGTTCTACTTTCACTCCTTTCCTGAAATTCCATCTCCACCAACTGTTCTGAGCTGGGACATTGAGATTCTGCGACGCAGTGGGCCCATTGGAATGCAGGGGAGGCAGCCTGCCTGCCATCTCCTCTGCTCTTCTTGGGCTGCATTCCCAGGGAAAGTGTGAACCTTCCTCTTCGTGTCTCCTGGGTGGAGCGTCTGAACTCCCCTGGGAATCGCCTCTGATTCAAACCCCACTGATGCAGAATTTGTGATCATTCTCATAGGGACTTGGACTAACTTTCTCCTTGAACTATATGAGAAGGAAGGATTTTTCTTATCACATAAATAGAACAAGGTTTCATGGGTAATGATGGATTTGAAACTTTTTCAGAGGCTTTGGAAGAAATCAGAGGGAGCGAAGCTCAGTCGCATGTAGGTTTGGTTTCCCACCTCTGCTTGCCGGGTTACATACATCCTGCAACCCGGAGCTCATCCCCTCTGAGACAGCAGGGTCTATCTTATGTAGGTCAATTATAACAGTCGTTTTTATATCAAAATGTCTGTGCGGCCCCTGTGTGGTCATATTTCTGGCCTCCAGAGCTACACGGTTTGAACACAAGGATGTCCGTCAAAGACCTAAGTGGGCTTCCCATGTTTTCTCTAGTTCTGCACACAGGACTCTGTCTTGAGGGTTCCAGTCTCAGGGAGAGATTGTGAGAAATCACAGCGGGCGGCCCTGCTGGGCATGGAAGCGGATGCCAGCTGCAGAGTCCTGACCTGGAAACCTTGAGCCAGGGAAGGACTGGGAGGATGAGTGAGTCTGAGCCAGCTATACCCTGAAAGTGGGCCCATGCAGGGAGGTCTTACCAGCTGAGGTGGGAGGGTGCTGGTACTCTGGCACGTGTTCACTGAAGGGGTGTGAACACGTGTGTTTACCTGCATTTTCCTCTTCTGCTCTCTTAATTTTCCTGGACTTTCATTTTCTCCTTTCTCTCCAAGGACAATTTTCAGGCTGGCACCCCATCCCCGAGCATCTCTCCTGCCCCTGTAATCCAGCCCATCTCCTCCTCCTCTTCCTCCTCCTCCTCCTTCTCTCACTCTGTGTTGTGGTTGATCTCTCCTTTCCTCCTGTCTCCTCCACCATCTCTGTCCACCTTCCCTGTCTTTCCTATATTGAAAGACAATATATCAGAGACACAGACACACTCAACTACAGCTGGTGGGGACTCGGACTTCGTGATCTGTTATCTCAGGTGCTTTCCATGGGCCAGTGACCCCTCCTTGAAATTGGATTCTCTTCCCTACTTTTGAGGGATGGGATGCTTGGGGGATGGTTGAGAACAGGTAAATTCTGCAGCTGGCAAACAGGAAACACAGATGAAAATCCAGATTCTCAAATACAAAAGGATTTGATTCAGTCATGATTTTAAAAGCCAATGCACTGAAAATGTGATTCAATTTATGAAAATTAGCTTTACACACAACCTCTCTGTAACATCCGTCTTATATATGGTGAGTTCATATCTAAGTCTTTTTAATGGTAAAGAGTGTTAGAAAGTCTAACTGAGTCCTTGTTCCTTTGGGCAATTGGAGGAAGCAAAATCCTTCTCTGAAGGCAGATCGACAGCAGGAAAAGCACAGGTTTTTATTCCTGACTCCTCAATCCTCTGGCTTTAGCCTTTCTGAGCCTCTGTTTTCTCATCTGTGTAATGGGGACAGTGGAATTAACTGGCAGGTCTGTTGTGAGGAACAAATGAGTTGAATTTATAACTCATGACCTTTGAAACTGATGGGATTACTTAAGAGTTGAGAAGCAAGTGACTCTAGAGGTCTCTTGGCAATTTATGATCACACCTAGCAAAAGCATTAAGCTTCAGAGACTAGATTTAAGAAGGCTGAGGTTTGTTACAATATCCTACCAGCAGAACCAACCTCGATGCTTGAAATTAGCTTGAAAGGAAACTTGCTTAGAACTGATGTGAAGAAATACCTGCAAAATCCTGTTATTGCCATTAAAGTTTTGGTTAATGGGTATGTTTGAAATGGTCTGTTAGGAAGAATGACTGTGTCCCTCAGAGGGCGAAGTTTGGTCTGAACCCAAAACTGGGAAATTTTAGGGCTCCATATCAAAAAGAGGTAGTGTCTGTTGATGTACCAGAGGAGGGACATTTCAACAATAAACTGGGAAGACAAAACCTTGAATTAATTCACACCAATGTAGAGGAAACTAGAAAAGGTGAAGGTGATTAGCCCGAGAGAATTTTGTAGGGTTGGAAGGAGCCCAGCGTGCAGAATGGGACTTTGGTCTAGGTGCTGTGGTGGCTACAAAGTCCTTTATTGGTCTGCTGCTTTGTTGATGAAGCAGGATGGTGGACACTGAAGGAGGAGCCCGCTGCTCTGCCCTGGGCAGGGCCCAAAGAGCCCAGTTAGTGAACGGAGAGATACAGAGACTGGAAACTGGCTGAAGAGGCAGCCAGAGGGCTTCAGGGGACTTCCCCACGGGGAGTGTTCTCTGAGGTGGAGAAGACCTTACGAGCTTTGACCTCAGAGTCTGTGGAGTGAGTTAAATACTTAGGATCGATGAAAAGCATTTTAGTAAGTTCTGGGAATAAATCCAGGACAGATGGGCTTAAATAGTCATAGATACTAGTTAATAATTAGTAACAAAAGAACAGAATGGAGGCCAACTACTCATTTCATCAAATTCTACTCTAAATGTGCCATATATATATATATACATATATATAATATATATGTGCATATATATACATGTATATATGGAGAGAGAGAGAGAGAGAGAGAGAGAGAGAGAGAGAGAGATATTTAAATTGCTGTCTCCATCCCTGAATTAGCATTCTTTTCTCAACCCCTGCCAATTATACCTCCATCCTATTTCTCCAAGGCTGTGGGTTCAGGTCCCTTGTGCCCACCATGTTACTAAATCCAGTGGCTACTTCTTGAATCATTTTATTTGATCTGTCAGCAACATTCAGCACAGCTAACCATCACCTTCCTTTTTGTGTATTTTAAACTTTTTATTTTGAAAATTTGTAAGAAAAACACAATGCATACATTTATCCTTCATCTGGGTCCACTTATTGTCCAACATCTAACCATATCTGCCTTAGCTTTTTCCATGAAAATAGACCTATGATTATAGTTGTTATTTTTGCTGAATTATTTCAGGATAAGTTGTAAACCTCATGACCCCTCACCCCTAAATACTTATGGTTCAATCTCCTACGAAATGTATCATGGATACAATACTATTTTCCAAAAGATAGTCCATATTAGAATTTTTCCCCTTGTCTCAATAATTTGACCTTTATGATATTTCCAACCCAGGATCCAATCCATGATCATGGATCACATTTTGTTTTCATGTTCATTTGATTTCCTTTAAATCTGCAATTGTTTCTCAGTTTTTCTTTGTTTTGCAATTTGAAATTTTTGAAAAGTACCCAGAAGTCATCTTGTGGGATGATTGATGCTTTCTAGTGACTAGATTCAGATTATTTAATTATGGTAGGGATACGACATAAGTCATTCTGTGTTCTTCTCAGCACGTCATGACCATCATGAGGCACTGATGTCACTTTGTCCCATCAATGGTAAAGTTCACTTTGATCACTTAAGATGTAATCTACCAGGTTTCCCCACCACAAAGGGCTTTTCCCTCTTTGTATTTAGTTAAAGATCTGTGGGAGGCACTCTAATCTGGAGCCCCAATGAAACTTTACCCTCCCCTCAATTTTTTAGAACTATTAATGATTCTCTGAATCAATTTTGCAAAATGTTGGACTTCTTAACTATCATTTCATGTTTTAGGTCTACTGTAAGGAGAACTTTCCCCCCTCCCTCACTTTCTCTCCTTGATTGTTTGCTTTATATTAGAATGAACTAATGAGTTATTATTTTAACTCACTGAGTTAAATCTTAATGTTAGATTATCCCTAATTCGGCCAGTGAGAGCTTTTTTAGGTTGACTCCTGTGACTTTTTTTTATTGTACTGAAAGACTGAATATACAAATAGACAATGGAAAAACCATATATAAAACTAAAACCCTTGCTCTTAATCTGCAGCAATGAGCCCAAGAAACTTGTCTGCTCTCTGTAAGTCAGACTTGGGGAAGGCATACATCTACTTCTAACAACCAATTCAAGAAGCCAACAAATGACCCCTCTAAGAATCAGCCCCAAATGGCCAGAACTTGATCAATAACTGGCACCTTTCCTAATTTTTGTCCTTGCTCCCAGTTTAGAACCAACCAGAGAAATCCACATATGCTTTCCCCAACCCATCATAGACCCGGTTTCTATGTAGCCTACCTACAGATTCTCCATGCAGTGGCCTCCAATCAGTGCATAGCCAAAGTCTTTCCCACCCTTCCACTTGGCTTTGAGTATCAACCAATACAAGTGATGATGATTCCTTTTTCTGTTCTAGTAAACTCAGAATGAATAGCCTTCATGTGTCCTCATTTGAGTGGTCTTTATTTATCTCCACAATACCCCCGCCATTTTGTTTATTGAGCACTTCCTAATTTATTGGCACAAGAAGTGCCAGGCTCAGCTTGTACTCTCCCTGCTCCCACCCTGGAATCAGCCTTTTTCTTTAAGGAGCCCTTGTTCCTCTTGTGGGAACTAATGTTTAGGAACCAAGACCTTGGAGCTAGTTGTTGCTCATTGTTACTGGAGCCATTGTCTCTTTTTAAGGAATTTCTTCTCTAAAGGACTGTGACATTAGAGTTTTTCCTCCTACATTATTCATCTCTAAATGTTTAAGCACCCCAAGTCTCAGTCTTAATTCCCCTCCTTTTCTCTAGGACAAGATAATACATTCAATTTTTTAAAAAAAATTTGAGCACCTGTGGTACCGTGGAAATATATCAGTGTAGATGACTGAAATCCTGGGTTTAAGCTCAGGTGTTACTGACTATTTATATGGCCCAGAGCAAGTCTCTTGAGCAAAAACTTTACTTCTTCATGTGAAAAAGGGAAACAAAAAGTGAAATAATGTAAGCAAAAGTACATGGTAAACATCTAAGTGCTGCAAATAATAGTCATGGAACACAAAGGTGCTAACTTGTACTCATCTCATGCATATTTTTCTAGGATCAAATGCATTAATATTCTCAGAGGGTCCTTGACAGTGCCTGCATGTAGCAAGTTCCACATACGTGGTTTTTTTATTGTCATTATTATTATTAATAATATTGTTACAACTGGTTATTTAGCTCATTTCCACCTTTTTCTCTGAGAAGTATAAAGCCTAATTTCCAGTTGAAGGCCAACCCCGCACTTCCAGATTTAAGTAGAGTGGAGTTAAAATTCTTTCCTCTCCTTTCCCTTCTTCCATGATCTTGGTTGGGGAGATGGTCATGTGAATATGGGCAGAGGGTTAATCTCGCTTGCTAGCTCCCATTGTGAGGGGCTCCCCCATTGTTTCCCGCAGCTCCCTGATAACAGCTTTCAACTCCAATGCACACCCCTCTCCACCCTGCAACTGATGGTGGCCTGAGGCATCAAGGTGACCCAGATCACTCCTCTTCCTGCTCTTCTTCATTTAGATCATCCAACTCTCTCTTCTTAGGGCCACCGAAGTTTTTGTCTAATTACCTCTCACCATGCTGAAAAGTTCAGAACTCTGTGATGCAGGCATGGAGTACATCTTCCCAGGCACTTCATGTCACCCATTGCTGCTCTACCTCCCAGCTCTGTGGGACCTGACCTCCCCTAAGACCCTTGCTGTCTCCTTGCCTGTACTTTGGGGAGGCAGGTTATCCTTCTCCTCTTCTCTGAGACTCCACCCCACCTTCTACCCACAACTAATCTGACTTCTCTGTCAGGTTCTTCTGATTTCAACTGCACACCCACCCCTACCAAGAACTCAGTCCAAATAGATGGGAGAGTTCAGCCTCTTCTCAGGGACCAGCATCTAAGCTCCAGACACATCCCCTCCTACTCTCTGTCTTCCCATCTGAGCCATCTATTTTGGGGAAGGAAAATATACTTACATCATCATGTACTCTTCCCTACTATATGGGTTGGGGTTTAAAATCTAAGCTTCCTGATGTTCAGAATCAAACTTTTAGAATAAAAACAAAATAAGCAAGTACACCTACAACCACCTTTTCTTCTTCAAAGCTCTACTTTTAGATTGAAAACTTTGTTTCCAACACTTTCTTTCATTGTGGTTTTACATGTACCTACTTAGAAACTCACAAGCTAGAAAATGGACTCTTTGCTCCAAGCTGTACCCTCTCAGGACAGCTGCATTAATGGTGAGAGAAACAGTAATGGATACACAAAAGCATGGGGAAATGGAACCACTATTTCAAAATATTCCACTGTACCATAAACACAATAGCATTTTTGGGGGGAAGCAATGGCCATTTTTCTGGGACCATGGTTTTTTGATGTTCCAGTCTTGTCAGTTGGGATCCAATCTATATCATCCTATGTCAATGAGCATCAGCCTAATCAACGTATATCAGTTTTGATTCCCCCTAAGTAAACTCCCTGACTCTTGACCACCTGGGATGGGGTTGGGGAGGATGCCCTTAAAACCACACCTGAAACAGATCTGCCTGCAGTGTTTGACTTGGAAGGGATACAAATCAGAGCAGAGACCACCCAGTGTGGACTGGGCTTGGACCAAAGAATGAGCTTGGTCAACTAGGAAAGTCTTCCTGGAGGTGAGTTTCAAGACAGATCTTAAAATATGTAACAGACCTAGAAGTAGGGGGCCAAGAGAAAAGAGACAGGGGACAGTATATACATGGGGCAAAATGTTCCGGGCTAGCAGGCACTTAGAACTGACAGTGAGACTGCACAGTGCTGATAGGCAGAGGGATCGCACTCAATGACAAGCAACATCATTCAGGATTTGGGCAGCAGCATCAGGGATAGGTAGTTCATTTGGCAATGAAGAATATCTGAGAACTTCCCTAGGAACTCTGGTTCCCACATGTCAACTAAGGATTTGGGCTTGTTTTAGCCATAGCTCTTAGAGCAGGGAACTGTCTGATTTTAAAAGGTAGAGCATGCTCAGGCCCACCCTGAAGTGTAGTATCCCATAAACCAATCTATCTGAAGGTCTTAGCTAAGGCAGCTGTGTTAGCCAACTTTCTATTACTGAAACAAAACATTTGAGATGGTCAACTTAAAAAGAGAAAAGGTTTATTTTGGCTCACAGTTTCAGAGTTAATAAGTTCATGGTTGCTTTGTCCCATTGCTTTTGGCTTCTTGGCTAAGCAACACATGTTGGCAGAGTGTTGTAGGACAGAGTCGTTCAATTCATGGCAGCTGGGAAGCAAAGAGAGTAAAAACAATATCCCCTTCAAGGGCACACCCCCAATGACCTAACTTCCTGCTGCTAGGCCCCACCTCTTACAGGTTCACCACCCTCCAAGAGCACCACAGACTGAGCACCAAACCTCCAGTGCATGGGCCTATGGGGGACATTTAAGATCCAAATGGAAGAAGGCTAAAACCTTTGTAAGTCAAGTGCTTTGAACCCACTTCTGGATCATCTTGGCTTCTCTTCTAGACTCCCCAGCTTCTCAGTTGGGCCTAAGCTCTATCCTATATCAACTGATCTGCGCTGACTTCTGTTTAAAAACCTTCCATGCTTCCTACTTCCCCACGAGTGAACTCCAGATGCCCCCTCTTCTCCACAAGCCCCTACTTGTCTGGCCCATCTCTAACCTCACCTGGTCCTGCGCTCCTCTTTCCCTCTGCTCCAGCCTCTCTGGCTTTATTCCCTCCTTTAATGAGCCAAGACTGTTCCCGCTTTGTATTACTGATACTAGGAATTCCTCTGTCTGTAACTCTCTTCCTCCAGGTCTAAAATCTCTGACTCTTTTTCACCCTCCAGACCCCAGCTCAACATTCACCCCTTTTTCCCATCACCCCTACCTTACTCCTTCTCTTCCAAAACGTCACTCGCCATTTCTTTATCATGGTGTATTTGTATTGATAATCTCCTTCTGATTGACTGTATTTGCTGACATGCTTGTTACCTGTCTCTCCCCCACTGGAAGGTAGCTCCTCCAGAGATCTTACTGCTTTGCTCTTTGTTTCACCCATAGCATGTGGAGTAGTTCTTGGCATACAAGAGGGGCTCAATAGTACTTGTTAGATGTTGGATAAATTCCAAGCCAATCCAATCCACTCCACTCTGTTGGTCCAAGATAACGAGGCAAAGCTCCACTCTGCATCCCCACCATCCCTGCAGCATCAAAGAGCATAGAGACAAAGGACGTTTAACTGTGCATAGTATAGTCCAGTGGTTTTCCAATATAGAATTTAGCTGTGGAAGTTGCTTCTGATTTTTTATTTCAAATGAAATCTTACACAAAAGGGTCATTTATAAAAACAATAAAAAGAGCTGCTAATGACAGCCTGGTTTTTCACTTTTTTTTTTTTTTTTTGGAACCAGGGATTGAACCCAGGAGCACTCCACCACTGAGCCACATCCCAATCCTATTTTGTATTTTATTTAGAGACAGAGTCTCACTGAGTTGCTTAGGGCCTCGCTAAGTTGCTGAGGCTGGCTTTGAACTCACGATCCTCCTGACTCAGCCTCCCAAGTCGCTTGGATTATAGGAGTGCGCCACCGCGCACAGCGGTTTTTCACTATTAGAGAAAGGGTTCAAACAAGCAAGGGAGAAAGGCTGAAATGAGCCTTGTTGTATTGGACTAAATTTAGAAATATCAACATAAATTCATCTTTGCTTGTTTGGTTATATAAAAAAATAAATATAACTATGTGAGTATCCATGGGTTCATGCATACACATATATTCCCTGAAAGGGCGTAGAAGCAGTGATGCTTCCTTAGTCAAGGGCCCACCTAGTACCCAGATCTTGGTTTCCAAATACCATTCTCCAATAAAAAGAACTAGGCTCCTTGGAGAAATGGCTGACTCTAGGGCTGGAGCAAAAAACAAATACAAGATGAGCCTGGGGCATCTCATATTCACAGAAAGTGAAGACGTGCTGAGAGGAAGAGAAACAGAGAGAGAGAGACAGAGAGACAGAGAGAGAGAGAGAGAGAGAGAGAGAAAGCCAGAGTCCCAGAGAGAATCCGAAAAATGATGAGAACATGCCCAAAGGGCAGAGCCAAAACAAAAACATTAGTTCATAACCCAAAAAGAAATGTGTTAGTCCACACTGATATAAATAAATATCAAGTAAATAAATGGGGGAAGAGGCAAATTTCTTGCACCAAAGCGTCCCGAGATGTATGTAGATTTTTCTTCCTGGAAGAGGCAGAAAGTAACTCCTCATTCCTTCAGTAGGGATGGTGCCCAGTGACGACATTCCAAAGAGCACGGTACGGAAAGGGCAGTGGGAGGGAGGAGAGCTACTTAAGTGGCATTAAAGCACCGCTGTGCCAGGTGGTCCAGGCTAACGGCAATGCTGGCTGATAGGCCATGTTGGTGTGTGTGCCCTGGGTATGGTGTGATGAAAATACCACTTGGTCTTCATCTTCTTCCTTCAAACTTATAACCACAGTGCGTGAGAAAAACACCAGAAATCCCAACAAGGGACTTCCTGCAAAATGCCTGACCAGTATTGAAACTGTCAAGGTCATCAGAACCAAGAAAAGTCTGAGACACTCGCACAGCCAGAAGGAGCCAAAGAAGACGTAATAGCTAAATGTAATGCAGTGTCCTTGATGAACCCCTGGGACAGAAAAAGATGTTAAGTAAAAACTAGGAAATCAACACAAAATATGTCATTTCGTTAATAATAATAATCAATAATAATTCATTAAACGTACCACACTGATTTAAGATATGACTTACAGGGGCAACTGGGTGCTGGGTATATGGGAACTCTCTGTACTATCTTTGCAATTTTTCTGTAAACCTAAAACTGTTCTAAAATAAAAAAGATTATTTTTTTAAAAAAGCTCACTTAACAGTATTTTAAAATGTGTGAATTTTATTGGATAAAAATAATACCTCAATTTTTAAAAATGAAAAAAAAATTTGAGGAACTTGAGAGATTTGCCCAGCATAGTTAGTGATAAAGCTAGAATGGGAATTCAAGTTGTCCTCTTCCATATCTCACACTAGCTGCTATGGACTGACTTGTGCCACCCCCAAAATTCATATGCTGAAGCCCTAACCTCCAATGTGACTATGTTTGGAGATAGGGCTTTGGGATTTAATTGAGTCGTAAGGGTAGGGCCCTAACTCAGTGAGATTGGTAGTCTTATAAAAGGAAGATATCTCCCCCATCTCTCTTCTCTCTCTCCATGTGAGCACTAAGAAAAGGCTGTGTGAGGACCAAGTGGCCATCTGCAAGCCAGCGAGACAGCCCTCACCAGAAACCAAATCCTGCTGGACCTTGATCTTTGACTTTCCATTCTGAAGAACTGCGAGAAAGTGGATTTCTGTTGTTTAAGGCATCTGGTACCTAGTACTGTATTTTGTTATAGAAACCCAAGTAGACTAATACACCAACTTTAAAAATAACACTACAGTTTATTGAGTACTACGTCCTAAGCATCTTTTGGAGAGCTTCATAGACATTTAATCCTCATGGCAATCCCGACAGGTGTCAAGTGATCTGTCACTCCCATGTTGTGCATGGGAAACCTGAGGTTTAGAAAAGATAACTCTCCTGGAACACACAGCTAAGAGTCCAGGTGGGTCTCCCACTCACCATTACTTGATGGTAAGGCCTCAATTCTTTCCACCACTTCCCAGGGCATAGTTTCAGGGAGTAGGGTGACATGTTGTAGCTCCTTAAAGACAGAGCATCTGTGCAAGTTTTGGAATTCTTCTACATGGGACATTTGTCTCTTCCTCTCCAATTACTAGCTTATTCATTTTTCATCAGTATGGACCATAGATATTTACACCTCAAGTTATAATCCAAAACTATTTTCTTCTTTTTTGTTCAAATAGTTCCTGTTTCAGCTCCTTCAGTTGGCTCCTATGTCATTTTGACATATCACCATTATTCTATGTTTTGGTTCTTGTGTTTCTGAAGGCACTATAGAACTCTAGGATCATCTTGGATATTTTCTACTTGAGTCCTGGGCTCAACTCCTTCTCCAAAGATCACTGTTTTTTGTTTTTTTTTTAATTAGAGAATGGTCTTAGAAACCAAGGTCTAGCACTTGGTGTGGTCATTGCTATTCATGTGTCTTTGTTTCCATACTGTCTCAGCTGAAAGATAAATATATACATATACGTGTGTGTTTGTAGCAATTCATGTACACACATCTATCATGTATGTCTATGCATAACCATCTGCATATATATTAAAGATACACAAGCATGAGTTCGTGCTGATGTCTCTGAGTCTAATCTGCTGCCACTCAGATCTTTCTGGCCTCCTCCCCTTGGGTATCTGAAACCTTCTCCTCCAGTGGTGAGAAAATCAGCCCCTACCAGCCACATCCACTTACTGCTGTCCATTCCTGTATCCTTGCTTAGCACCATCAGAATTGTTAACCCATGCCTCACGGGAAACAAATTTATCAAATAAGGCACAGTGCTTCTTTACAGCTTTTAAAACTTGTGTTCCACAAACTCTGATCATGTCAAAAGTTACTGAGAGCAGGACCTTTTCCCACCATCCCTTTCAGTCTTCAGTGAGATGGTTTTGTACATTTGTAACACAGAGAGATGGCTTTGTCACATTCCATCCCGACCTTGACCTCCTAAAAACTTGTGTACATGAAATTTCACTCTGTGCTGTGAAGTCCTGTGGGTTTTGGTAAATGCGTAGCGTTATGTATCTACTGTTGCAATGTCATACAGAATGGTTTGGCTGCTCTAAAATCTCCTGGTTTTTACCTATTCAAGCCTCCCACAAACTCCTAGCAACCACTTAGTTTTATCCTTACCATAGTTTTACATTTTTCAGACTGTCATGGAATTGGAGTCATGCAGGATCTCCCCTTCAGCTGACTTCTTTCACCTAGCAATATACATTTAAGGTTCATTCATATCTTTTCATGCCTTGAGAGGTCAAGTTGGTTTTTATTTGAAAAATGGTATTCCATCGGGGATGTATCATAGTTCATTTCACTTACTAAGGAATAATACCTTGGCTGCGTCCAGGTTTTGGTGACTATACACAAAGCAGCTATAACTATTTGCGTGTAGGTTTTAGCGTGGACATAAGTTTTCAAGTCAGTAGGGAAAATATCTAGAAGCATGACAGCTGGATGATTGGCGGGACTGTATTTAACTTTGTAAAGCTTCCAAAGTGGGCATTCCTACCATGGATAAGTGAGAGTTCCTATTGCCCTGCATCATTACCAACAATAGGAATTGCCAGTTTTTATGATTTTAGCCTTTCAGAAAGGCGTGTAATGGTATTTCATTGGTGTCTACATTTGCATTCCCTACTGGCATGGGCTATGGAATGTATTCTCATATGCTTATCTTCTATCTGCACATCTTCTCTAGTGAGGTGTCCATTCAGGTCTTCTGCTCATTTTTAATTGAGTTGTTTGTTTTCTTATTGTTGTGTTTCAAGAGTCCTTTGCTACTTTTGATATTAGTCATTTATCAGATGTGTGTTTTTCTAATATTCTTTCCTAGCCTGTGGTTTGTATTTTCATTCTCTTAACAGTGTCTTTTTCAGAGCAGAAGTTTTTAATTTTCATAAAATCCATCTTATCAATTTTTTATTTCATGGATTGTGTTTTGAATGTTTTATCTAAAAACCCATCACTAAACCAAGGTCATAGATTTTTCTCTCATAAATTCAGTTTTGACAAATATATACTCATGCACTATGGTTGAATTGTGTTTCCCCAAAAGATATGCTGCAGTCCTAGTCCTTGGAGAACATGACCTTTGGAAATTGGGTATTTGCAGGTATAATCAAGTTAAGATGAGACCATTAGGGTGGATGGTAATCCAATGTGGCGTCCTTACAAGAAAAGGGAAATTGGATACAGAAAGAATATGTGAATATGAAGGCAAAGATTAAAGTATTGCATCTGCAAGCCAAGCCAAAGAATACCAAGGACTGCCTTCAGCAGAAGCCGGGAGTGAGGCTAGAGTATCCCTCAGTGTCCTCAGAAGTCTGCTAATGCCTTGATTTTGGATTTCCAGGTTCCATAAATGAAAGAATAAGGTTTTCTTGCTTTAAGATGTCCAGCTCATTGTGGTCATTACAACATCCCGAGGAGAGCAGTACAGCTTCTGCTGCCACGGCCCCAGTGTAGGTATGGAACAGCACCATCACTACAAAGGAGTCCCTCGCGTTCCGTGTGACAGTCACTTTTGGTGATCAACTTGACCAGATTGAGGGATGCCTAAAAAATTGATATAGCATCCCTCCGGGTGTGTCTGAAGTTAGTTCCAGAGGAGATTGTCACGTGAGTCGGTGCACTGAACAGGGAAGGCCCACCTTGAACTGCCATCCAGTAGGCTGAAGGTTCAGATGGAGTGAAAAGAGCAGAAGGGGATGTTTCCTCTCCCTGCTCCACCCTGTCTGAGAGGGTGTGTTTTTGCTGCTGCTGTCATCCATGGACATCACACTCCATGTTCTTCAGCCTTGAACATGGACTTGCACCAGTGGCTTCCCAAGGGAGCTTTTGGACCTTTCTTTGTGAACTTCCTCTTATTCTGAAGCTTCTGACCTCTTCAACTGAGGAGCTAACTGTTTCGCTTGCTCTCCAGGCTGCAGACAGTCACCGGGGACATCAAGTCACAGTGATCATGTGAACTGTATATTAAATTCCCTCATGACTACATATATTCTGTTGATTCTGGTTCCCTGGTAATACACTCTGTCCCACTCTGTGCCTCCTAAATGGAAACACCATTCTGGTTTCTATCACCAGAGCTTAGTCTGCCTCTTCTAGAACATTTTATAAACATAATAATAAATTAGTACTGCAAAAAAAATAAAAAATAAAAAAAAAAGTAGTACAGCCTTTTCAACAAACTCCTTTCACTCAACATAGTTATCTATGCTGTCACATGTTCCAGTGGTTTCTTCTATTTATTACTGAGTAGTATGTTTTTATTAATTTATTGCAATCTGTTTATCCCTTCACCTATTGATGGACAATGGGTTGCTTCCAGTTTGGAGGTACTGGGAATGGAGCTGCTATGAACATTGTCATGCAAACCTTTTGGTAAACATATGATTAAATACTTACTAGAATTGCTGGAATATGAGATCATGTATGTTTAACTTAATAAGAAACAAAACTCTTCCCAAGTGGTGGTAACTTTGCATTCTCCCTCTTACGGTGCAGGCAAGTTGGCATCGCACCACTTCTCACCAACCCTTGATACTGTCAGTCATGGTGGGTTATCTCATTGTGGTTTGGGTTTGCATTTCCCAGATGACTAAAATATGTTGAGCATCGTTTTTTGCACTCAGGGGCCATTCGTATAGCTTCTTCTAAGAAAAGTCTTTGTAAATATTTTGTTCGTATCTTACTGAATTGCCTACCTTTTTGTTATAGAATTAAATAAATTATTTATTATTTTTTGTTGTATTATTTTGTAGAAAGTCCTGATCTGATTTATTGGATTTAATGCATGGCAAATACTTCTAGCAGACTGTGGCTTTCCTTTTCATCTCACTGAAGTTGCTTTCTGAAGAATAAATGTCTCTAATTTTATGAAGTCCAGCATATCAATTGTTTTTTTTTTCTTTCATTTATGATTAGTGTTTTGAGATCTTGCCTAAGAAATTTTGCTTGCCCCTAAGGTGCAAAGGTATTTTCTTCTCTTTTTCTCCTATGACCTTTATAGTGTTAGCTTTTTTATTTAGGCTTAGTCTTTCTCTCAAATTAATTTTTGTATGTGGCATAAGGTAGGAGTTCGTGTTCATTTTTCTCCAATGAATAGTGAATTACTTCAGCCTAATTTGTTGAAAAGATCATCTTTTCCATAGAGAATTACTTTTGGTGACTAAATTAGTCAGCTTTGTGTTACTACAATGAAATAACTGAGACAGCTACCTTACAAAGCAAAAAAGGTTTATTTAGGTCACAGTTTTGGAGTTTCAAAGTCCAAAATCAGGCAGCCCCATTGATTTGTGTTGCAGTACAGGTGGTAAATAGTGGCACATTATGGCAGCAGTGTGTGTAAGAACAGATAATCACATCTTGAAAGCAAGCTAGAGTGTGGGTGGGGCAAATTGAAGCTTTCATAACAATCCTCTTGCAAGAACTAGCAAGGAGTCCCATGAGAAGTACTTTCCACAGGTTCATCCCTGTTTATCCTCCAAGTTCATCCACGCTGTCACAATTAACAGGATCTTGTTCTTTCGTTAAGACAGAATACTGGCCCATTGTGCATACACACCACATTGCCTTTATCCATTCTGTTGATGGACACTTGGGTTGATTCCATATCTTGGCTGTGTGAAAATGCTACAATCAACATGGGAGTGCAGATAGCTCAAACAAAATGATTTCATGCCCCTTGGAGATTATATATATATACTCAGTAGTGCAATTACTGGATCATATGGTTGCTCTAATTTTAATTTTTTTGAGGAACTTCCAACTGTTTTCCATAATGGCTGTACTAATTTACATTCCCACCAACAGTGCAAAAGTTGCTTTTCTCCATATCCTTGCCAATGCTTTTTATTTTTTTGTCTTTTCAATAACACCAGTTCTAACAGGTGTGAGGTAGTATCCTATTGTGGTTTTAGTTTGCATTTCCCTGATGGCTCATGATCTTGAGTGTTTTTCTATTTATCTTATGGCCAGTCATATGCTTCCTTTTGAGAAATGTCTATTTAGTTCCTTTGCCCATTTGTTAATTAAATTGTGTTCTTATTATTGAGTATTTAAATGCCTTATATATTTTGGATAGTAACCTCCTGTCAGATGTATGATCTGTAAAATTTTTCTCCCTTTCCATATATGGTATCTTTACTCTTGATTTTTTCCCTTTACTGATCAGAAGCTTTTTAGTTTCATTCAATCCAATTTATCTACTTTTGCTTTTGTCACCTGCATTTTTCTGGTCATCTACAAAAAAATTATCACCCAGTCCAACATTATAGGGCTTTTCCCATATGTTTTCTTCAAGTAGTTTTATAATTTCATTTCTTACATTTAAACCCTTCATCCATTTTTAGTTTATTCATTGTATAAGGAGTGAGATAAGGATTGAGGTTCATTCTTCAGCAAGCAGATATTCAGTGTTCTCAACATTTATTTATTAAAAGAGATTGTCCTTTCCCCATGGTGTGTTCTTGGCATCTTTGTAAAAAAGCGATTGATCAGAAATGGATGGATTTCTGGGCTCTCCATTCCGTTGCACTGATGTGTGTGTGTGTGTATTTTTATGCCTATATCATGCTGTGTTGATTACTGTAGTTTTGTGGTGTGTTTTGAAATCAAGTAGTGTGATGCCTCCAGGTATTGGGGGGAGGGGGTTGTTTTATTTTTTTAACTAAAGACAACTTTGACTGTTCAGAGCCCTTTGTGGTTCCATGAAAATTTTAGGATTGGTTTTTCTATTTTTATGAAAAAATGCCATTGGAATTTTGATGTCAATGCATTATTAAAATTTTAGATCACTTTGGTAGTATAGACATTTTAACAATATTAATTCTTCAATACATGAACAATGGGATTTGTTTTCATTTTATTTGTGTCTTCTTTCATCAATGTTTTACAGTTTTCAGGGTAGACATCTTTCATCTCCTTTGTCAAACTTATTCCTAAATAACCTATTTTATTTTAACTTGTGGCTATTGTGAATAGGATTGTTTCCTTGATTTCTTTTTCAGATGGTCTATTGTTAGTGCATAGAAATGGTACTGATTTTTTTTTATGTTGACTTTACATCCTACAACTTTACTAAACTTATATATTAGTTCTTACAGTGCTTTGTGAAGTCTTTGGTGTTTTCTTTATCTAAGACCATGTTATCTGAAAACAGGGACAAACTAACTTCTTCTTTTCCAATTTGGATGCTTTTTAGTTCTTCCTTGTGTTAATCAGCTTTATGTTGCTGTGACCAAAATACCTGCCAAGAGCAACTTAGTGGAGGAAGTTTATTTTGGCTCAAGTTTTCAGAGGTTCAGTTCATGCATGGCTGACACCATTGATCTGGACCCGAGTGAGGAATAACATTATAGTGGAGGGTGTGGAGGATAAAAATTGCTCAGTTCTTGGCACCCAGAAAGGAGGGGGATGGGAACAAAGCACCAGGGTTAAAATATAAACCCCAAAGGCATACACCCCCAGTGACCTACTTCCTCCAACTATACCCCACTTGTCTACTGCTACCAACCAGTTTATCCAAATTATTCATCCATCAAATGGATTAACCCACCAAATGAATTAATCTGCTAATTAGGTTACAACTTTCATAATCTCATAATTTCACCTCTGAACATTCTACATTAATAGGAACTTTGAGGGGACACCTCAGATCCAAACCATGACATCTCTCTTGCTTAATTGTTCTGACTAGGACTTCTGGTACTATTTGACTGAATGTTCTTGTCTTCTTCTTGATGTTAGATAAAAAGATTCACATTTATTACTGCTGAATGTAATGTTAGTTGTGGGATAATACATACGGCCTTTATTTTGTAGAAGTACATTCCTTTTAAACCTAATTTGTTGAGAGTTCTTATCATGAAAGAATGTCGAATTTTGTTAAATGCTTTTTCTGCACCTATTGAGGTGATCATATAGTTTTTGTCTTTTATTCTGTTAATGGAGTGATTTGCATACATTGAACCATCCTTGCATTCTGGGAATAAATTCCACTTAATCATGGAAAATTACTCTTTTTATTACTGTTGAATTTGGTTTGTTAGTGTTTGTTGAAGATTTTTACATTTATGATCATCAGGGATACTGACCTGTAATTTTCTTTTCCTGTAGCATCCTGGTCCAGCTGTGGAATCAGGGTAATGCTTGTCACAAAAAATGAGTTTGGAAATGTTCTCTCCTCTTCAATTTCTTGGGAGTTTTAGGACTGATATCAGTTCTTTAAATGTTTGATAGAATTCAGCAATGAAGACGTCAGGCCCTGGGCTTTTCTTTGAAGGGAGATTTTTATTACTGATTCAACCTTCTTTCTCACTATTGGTCTGTTCAAATTTATTTTTTCATGTTTCATTCTTGGCAGGTTGTTTATTTCTAGGAATTGGCCTAGTTTTTCTAGGTTATTCAATTTACTGGCAAATAATTTTTCACAGTAGTCATATTTATTTGCATTTCTGTAGCATTACCACAGTGCCTTCCATTTCTGATTTTATTTATTTGAGTCTTCTCTCTTTTTTCTTAGTCTAACTAAAAGGTTTGTTAATTTTTTTAAAAAACTCTCAGTTTCATTGATTTTTTCTATTGTTTTTTAGTCTATTTCATTTATTTCTGATCTGATGTTTATTGTTTTCTTCTACTAATTTTGGAACTTGTTCATTCTTTTTCTAGTTTCTTAAGATGTAACATTAGATTATTTATTTGAGATCTTACTTTTTGATGTGTTTCTGGCTATAAACTACACTTTTAGAATTTTTTTTTCTTCTCATTAATTTTGATATATTGTGCTCCCATTTTCATTTGTCTCAAGATCTTTTAAAATTTCCCCTTTAATTTATTCTTTGACCCATTGGTCATTCTCATTGCTTATCTACATATTTGTGAATTTCCCAAAATTGGTCTTACAAATTTCTAATTTCATACCATTGTGGTGTGGAAACATGTTTGATATTATGTCAGTCTTCTTAAATTTAATAAAACATTAATATTTGTTTGTTGGTGCAACATATGATTTATTCTGGAGAATGTTCTGCTTGAGAAGACATGCCTGCTGCTGCTGTTGGAAGGAATGTTGGGTGTATTTCTGTTAGACCTGTTCGGTCTATAATTCAAATCCAGTTTTTTCTTATTGATATTCTGTCTTGATGATCTATCCGTTATTCAAAGTGGGGTATGGAAACCCCCTACTATTATCATATTGCATTTTGTTTTCCCCTTTACATCTCTTAGTATTTGCTTTACATAAGTATCTCCAATAGTAAGCATATATACACTTGTCATTGTTTTATTTTCTTGATTAATTGATGCCCTGTATCACTATGTAATGACCTTCCTTGTCTCTTTACAGTTTGGAGCTTAAAGTCTATTTTATCTGATATAACAATAGCTATAACTGCTCTATTTTGGCTTCCATTGGCATGGACTATATTTTTCCATACGTTCTTTCTCAAGCTATGAGTCCTTAAAGGCTAGTTGAGTCTCTTGTAGGTGGCTGCTATAGTTTGGTTCTGGAATGTTCTCCAAAGGCACATATGTTAATAGCTTGGTCCTCAGCTTGGTGTTATTGGGAGGTGGTTGTACCTTTAGAAAGTGGGGTCTAATGGAAGGAAGTTATGTCATTGAGGGAATAACTTTGAAGGGTATCTTGAGACCCTGATCCCTTACTGTCACTCTCTTTTCTTCTCTGCTGCCATCGGATGAACAGGTTTCTCCATCCTGTACTTCTGGTATTAGGCACTATGCTGCCACAGGCCCAAAAGCAATGGGACCAAGTAACCATCCATGGACTGAAAACTGTGAAACTTGAACCCAAATAAACCTTTCCTTCTAATAAGTTTATTATTTCAGATATTTTGTTACAGTGATGGAAAGCTGACTAAATCATCAGCATATAGCTGAATCTTTTTTTTCTTCACCTACTCTGTTATTTTATATATATTTAATTGAAGAATTTAACCATTTACATTCAAGGTAATTATTGATTGGTTCGGACTTAGTCCTGCCATTTTGTTGTTTTCTGTTTGCTTTGTAGATCCCTTATTACTTTACTCTGTTCCTTGCTTGCTGTCTTCCTTTGTGATTAGATTGTTCTCTGTGCTGGTATGCTTTGGTTTCTTGCTCTTTATCTTTGTTATATGCACTATAGGTTATGTTTTGTGGTGACCATGAAGCACATTTGAAACATAGCTTTAACAGGCTATTTTAAGCTGTTAAGAACTTAACTCTGCAGTAAAAAACTATATTTTTGCTCTCCTGTACATTTTCTGTTTTTGACATCACTATACCTCTTTATATTGCATATCCCTTAAATTATCACAGCTATTTTTAATTTTAATAGTTTTGCTTTTTAATCTTCACCCTAAAGATATATGTGATTTACAAGTCACTGTTAGAGTGTTGGCATCTTCCAGATTTGACTACATATTTTTGCCAGTGAGTTTTAGACTTTTATGTGTGTTTGTATTATTAATTAGCTCCTCTTATTTCAACTGAAGAGCTCCCTTTGGCATATCTTGCAGGACTGGTTTAGTGTCAGTGAACTCCCTCAGTTTTTGTTTATCAGGGAAAATCCTTATCTCTCCTTCATTTCTGAAGGACAACTTTGCCAGGCATAATATCCTTTATTGGCTGCATTTTTCTTCTTTCAGTACTTTGAATATATCACCCCACTCTCTCCTGACCTAAACATGTGAAACATTTTATGAATTTGCATGTCATCCCCAAGCAGGGGCCGTGCTAATCTTCTGTCTTCCTCTCCCCCTCTTCTAACCTTCTCTTTGATATTTGAACTTTAGTGTATATGTTGCCAAAGCAAGCACTAACATTTCTTATAACCACATCACCTGATGGCTTATTATTTTGCCTTTTGTTTGTTTAAAAATATCTTTATTTCATCTTCCTTTTTGAATGGTGTTTTTGCTTGATGCAGAATTTTAGGTTGAGAGGATTTTCTTTTTTCTTTTAGTATTTTAATATGATGTGGTCTTCTGATTTTATTTTTTTCTGATGAGAAATATCTCTGACTGATTTTCATATTTTCTGTTCATTTGTGTTTTTCAGGAATTTAAGTTTGGTGTGCCTATATATAATTTTATTTGTATTTATTTTGAAAGTATATTGAAATTTCTGGATCTGTGTGTATGTGGTAGGGGGTGGTTTTCTGGTCAAATTTTGAAAATATTTGACCAATATTAATTCAAATATCTTTTTCTGATCTCTTCTCTTGCTCCTCTCCTTCTGGAACTCCAGTTGCTCATTTTCACAAGTGTTTGATACTGTCTCAAAAATCCCTGAGGCTGTCCATTGTTTTCAACCTTTCCCTCCTTTAGACTTCCATTAAGAAGAATTCTACTGCTCTCTCCTCCAGTTCACTGATCCTGACTTCTTTCTGCAAACTACCATGATATTTTCTAATGACTTTGTTTTACATTTCATATTTATATACTTTTTTTCTCTATATATATATAGTTCTAGAATTTCCCTTTGGTTGGTTGGTTTGTTTTTCAGTATTAGTTTTCTTCTCAAATTCCTCATCTCTTCACTCATTAAATAAATCTTTTCCTCTTGGTTTGTTATTACATTTATCATAGTCATTTTAAAATGTCTTGTCTTGGTTCATTCAACTGCTATAACAAAAACTGAGAGGCTTATAGAAAGTAGACGTTTATTTCTTACATCCTGGAGGCGGAGAGGTCTGGGACCAGGATGCAGTAGACATGGTGGTTTCTGAGGGCCTGCTTCCTCACTGACAGTGACTTTTACTGTGTCTCCACAGGGAAGGGGACAGTCACCTCTCTGGGATGTCTTTCATAAGGGCACCAGTCTCATTCATGAGATCTCTGCTCCCATCGCCTGATCACTTCCCACGGGCCCGCCTGCCAACACCATCACATCAGTGTTGAGTTTCACCATGGGACTTTTAAGGTGACACGAACATTCAGATCACAGGTGTTCCCTTCTGCTCATTTCATTATCTGGTGCATTTGTCACTTGTTTTTTATTAATTGATTCTCCTCTTCACTGGGTTACATTTTTCTGTCTCTTCATATGTCTAGCAACTACAATGATTCCATTATACACTGAGAATTCCACATTCTGTTCCATTTCTTTGAAGAGTATTGAGGTGTGTGTTTGTTTAGTAGGGCAGATAAATTACCACCAGACCTCTTAGTCTTACAGGGACTTGGTTTTAGGCCTTGTTAGGGCAAGCTATTTTGATTTTCTCTTTATCCTCAGGCAAATCCCTTAATTTTGGAATATGTTGTTTAACCCTAGGATGTAGTCCTTCTAGGGTTTCAATGCAAAGCTTGAGGTCTTTTATATAGCCCTCTCATTCCATGGGATTTAAACTTTGAACTCTGCCTCTACATTGGGCAGCTTCTGAGTCCTCAGTTCTGTGATTTGCCTCAATTTCTTTCTTTTTCTTTTTCTTTTTTTTTTTTTTTTTTTGGAACCAGGGATTGAACTCAGGGACACTCAGCCACTGAGCCACATCCCCAGCCCTTTTTTGTTTTTATTTAGAGACAGGGTCTCACTGAGTTGCTTAGGGCCTCGCTAAGTTGCTGAGACTGGCTTTGAACTCGCGATCCTCCTGACTCAGCCTCCCAAGTCGCTTGGATTACAGGCGTGCGCCACCACGCCTGGCTCTCCCTTTAATTTCTAACCATTCTGGGGTGCCCAGCATTATCATCTGACTCCTCTGTCTCAAGCACCCAACTGCACTGCATAGACTGGGGCCTGTCCTGGAGTGAAAAGCTGGATAAAATGGATCTCAGTCATTGTGGTTCCCTTTTATCAAAGGTCAAATCCTCCCTTTTAGTTCTGCCTGATGTTGATAATTTTCCAGTACCTTCAAACCATTATTTTTTTCTCTTTTGTCAAGAGTTTATAATTAGTATCAATAGGAACATTTTATAATGCAAGCTATTCTGCTTTTATCCTAAGTTGGAGATTTCCTGGTTTATCATTTTTTAAATGAAGATAGTATGTACTCTATGAAGTTTCTCCCCTCTCTGTGTGGAAATTTAGATAGGAACGTGTATTAGTCTTTTTCATGTTCCTATATCAAAATAGCTGAGTCTTGGTAACTTAAAAAGTAAAGAGATTTATTTGGCTTAAGAGGTTTATTTGACTTGAGATTTAACTGAAGGGCACAAACAGCATAGTGCCAGCATCCTAGTGAAGGCCCCTGCCTGGGTCACAACATGGTGGAGAATTGGCTGTACGTGGAAGGAATTGGCTGTGTGTGCAAGAGACCAAGCACGTGGGTGGGCTTGTTTAATAACGACCTGCTCCCAAAGTACTAACATGGTCCTGTGAGGGCTAGAACTCCCATGAAACATTAGTCCACTTGTGAGGGGGTGTACCTGATCACCTCTGCTCAGTCTCATCTCTTCAAGGTTAAAGACCTTGTCTGCTAAAGGGAGGGGATGAGGAGAGGTCTCCACCGCCTAGGTTGCTGCTGGCACTGATGGAGAAACTGGCGCTCCCTTCCCCTGATTATCTTGGTGGTGAGGAAGAGGGGGAAGGGCAGCCAGTGAGACCTGTGGCTAGTTTTCTTGAATTACTTAGGGCCATCACACCTTCCTGTAGCAAATTCCCTTCATCTTCCAAAGATCACACAGCCTCCTTTCCCTTGAGAAATTCATATATTCTTCCTGATATTACCACTTAGACTCAATTCTTGGTCACATAGTGCTGGTCTCATCATGCTCTGGAGGCATTTTCCTCCTTCCTCTGACCCTCTGGCTAAAAAACTAGGATCAATAATATAGCCCCTTAAATTTTCTCCTTGGTCCCCAAATTCAGGGAGATGGCAGGCTGAGGGTAATAGTAGTGGTTTGTTTAGTCTCCAAATGAGAGAACTCACTAGCAAAGGTTTACAATTCCTTTATAAAGTCCTTCCACCAAGTGAGCTGGGACATCATAAAATTTATTATCCAAAGTAGTCTACTTGGGAGAGTGAAAGGGGACACTGTTGATAACCGTGTTGTCACTGCCTCAGGAAAACTGGAATGGACATAGCCTTGTGCTATTGGGTGTCGTAGATTGACTTCTTATAAATGTTCCTGATATTTTAGGGGAAAAATGTTAAGCAACTGAATCACCAGATACATAGAGGGAAACCTTTTCTCACTCTACTGAGACTTCCTTTCTCAGGAAATTTTTTGCGGGGGACTTGCCCCACTGATGATGGGGGCTTCAAGAGGATTGCCTGTGCAAAGCCACCAGGGAAAAGGGCCACTGTGGTCACTTTTGTCAGAAGCACTCAGCTGCAGAGGCAAAGACTTGAGCTCAGATCACCTTCTCGCAAGTCAAGGACTCGCTGCCCCTCATTGAGCTGTGTCCTGCCTAGCTAATATCTGTTTACTCACCCAGGCCCTGCAAAAGGTCACTGCCTTCCCCCAGAGGTGCTGGTTTGCATGTAATCAGGCTTCAAAGTGACCCTCCTCTCCTCTAGTTCAGTTCAGCCCAGTCCCACCCCAAGCCTTACTCCCAAGCAGAATATTCCAGATGTAGACTTGTTATATTCATCTTGCTCTCCTTTCTGAACAAGGGCCTCTGTGTGCTTTGTACCTTTCCATACAGCTAGTATTGTATCTAGAATGCCTTCCTTCTTCTAATCCTTTCTGTCTGATGAGATATTACTCATTTTTCAAGTCTCTGCTTAAATATCATGTGTTCCACGAAGACTTGTCTGATACCCCTCACCTCCACAATCTGCTTTGGGTGTCAGAATCAATTAGGATTTGGTTCTGCTAATTTAATTTTCAAGAAGCACAGCAGTTGTTCAAACTATTTGCCTTTCACATAGAAGTCAGGAGGTCAGTTGTCCAAGGCTGGTATGGTGGCTTCTTCCTGCCATGAGGGATTCAGCCTCCTGAATTTCCATTTTGCAATTCTCAGAATGTGACTTTCCTTTTCAATATCATGCTTCAAGATAGCTTCTAGGGCTACAGATGTATGTCCATACGACAACTGAAGTAGACACAGTAGAAAAACAAAAAGGAGTTTTTCTAGCTATTATGTTTCTTTTATGTTAATGCTGTGAATTACATGAAAAGATTGCTCCTTATGTTAAACCAACCTTGAATTCCTGAAATCAATCCCCTTGGTCAAAATGTATTCTAGATGCAACTTCCTAATGCTTTAAGATTTTTTAAAAAGAATTTTTGCATCTGTGATTTATGAGTGAAAGAAGACTGATATTTTATTTTCTTACACTATTTTTTCAGATTTTGATGTCATTATTATGCTAACTTCACAAAGCAGAAAGAAGCTCCTCTTTCTTTTTGACACTTTGGAATAATCACACAAAATTGGAATTATTTGTTCTCATGAATGTTTGGTAGAATCCACAGATAAAACCTTCTGAATCTGGATTTTTCTGTATGAGAAAAAATTAGCTATGAATTCAAGTTCCTTTAATCATAGTCCTATAGTCACAGAATTGTTTGGTTTTTCCATTTCTTCTTGATAAATTATATTTTCTAGGAGTATGTTCATTGTGTCATTTGGTTTCACTAAAGATATCTTGAGTTCTTTCTTCCAGGTCACTGATTCTCTCTTCATTCACCTCTACTCCACAGCTCTGCCCATTTATTAATCAATTCATCAGTTATTAGTTATTTCTGTCTCAATGATTACATTTTTGATGATTCCCTTTGGTTCTCCAAATCTGGTTGTTATTTTTTTGATGTTTTTGAACAGGTAACAGCTTTTCTAAGGCAATAGAGACATAGAACAAATGGCCCATATTTGGTGTGTAATTTGATAAATTTTGACCTATATGTATATGCATGTGAAACTATTGTCAAAAATTAAGAAAATGAATATGTTTGTCATCCCCCTAAATTCCTTTGTTCCCTCTGCAACCTTTCCTTTCTGACCTTCCTTACCCACCTTCTCTCCCAAGCAACTGCTGACATACCTACTACCACTGTAATTTTCATTTTTAGAATTTTGAATGAATTAAAATCATATCATATGCACATTTTGTTGTTTAGATTCCTTCACTCATTATTGTGAGATTCATTGATATTCTTACATTCTTTTTATTGCTGAGTAGTATTATACTGTACAAATATACAGCAATTTGTCTATTCACTCACTTGATGGGTGTTTGGATTGTTTCCAGTTTGAAGTTATTACAAATAAAGGTGCTATGTATATGTGTACACTAATCTTTATACAAACATATGCTTTCAATTCTCCTGAGTGAAACGACTACATTATATGGCAGATGAATGTGTGACCTTTTAAGAAACTGCCAACTCTCTTCAAAGTGGTTCTACCATTTTGCATTCCATCAAAGGGTTCCAGTTGTTCCACATCTTTGCCAGTGCTTGGTATAGTCAGTCTTTTTAATTTTAGATATTCAAATAGATGTATAGAGGCTTCTCATTTGCATTTTCCTAATAACTAAGGGGTTGTCTGTTCTCTACCTATCTCTTCCTCCCTGCCCCCACCTTCCTGGTCAAGCTAGCAGGAGATTTATCAACTTTATTATCATCTCAGAGAACTAGTTCTCAATTTTGCTGATTTATCTTTTTTTATTCTGTTTTCTATTTCATTGATTTTCACTCTGATTTTTATTATTTTTTGTTTGTTTGTTTTTGTTTTGTTTTATTTTTGGTGCTGGGGTGGGGTGGGCACAAACCAAGGCATGCTGGACAAACCCTCTACCACTGAGCTACACCCTCAGCCCCTGTTTTCTAGAAAAAGTGCCAGGGGCCATTGATTTGAGACTTTTTTTTTTTTTTTTGAGGGAGAGCGTGGGGATTAAACCCAAGGGCACTTTACCACTTAGCAACATCCCTAGTCTTTTCTTCTTTGGAGACAGAGCCCCACTAAGTTGCTGAGGCTGGCCTTGACCTTGCAATCCTCTTGCCTCAATTTCCAGGTTTGCTGGGATTACAGGTATGCACCACTGCACCTGGTGAGACTATTCTTTTTAATATAAGAGTTTAATGTTATATATTTCTAAGTACTACTCTGTCAGTATCCTACAATCTTGACCTGATGCTTTTTTCATTCATATTAAGGTCAAATTACTTTCTAGCTTCCTTTTATGTTTCTTATTTGAAATATAGGTTATTTGCAGGTATGTTTTTTAGCTTCAAAACATTTGGATATTTTCCATATATCTTTCTGTTATTAGTTTCTAATTTAACTTAATTGTCTGAGAACATACTTCTATTAGGGAAATCCTCTTAAATGGATTAAGATTTGTCTTGTGGTCTAGGATTTTCCTATTTTGGAGAACGTTCCTCACACACTTGCAAAGAATGTCTCCTCTTCTATTATTGAGTGGAGTGTTCTATAAACATCAGTGGGCTGGTTGAGAGTGCTGTTCAAGTCTTCTGTAACATTATCAATTCTCTGTCTATTGTTCTAACAATTGATAGAGTATTATTGAAATCTTTGACTTTTTATTGTGGATTTGTCCATTTCTCCTTGAGGTTCTATCAATTTTTACTTTAGATATTTATTGTTCTTTTATTAGGTGCCTAAATATTTAGGCCTATTATGTCTTCTTGATAAATTGTCCCTTTCATCATTATGAAAAAATATTCTTTATTCTTGGTAATACTTTCCATTCTAAAATCTACTTTGATACTCATGTAACCACTCCAACTTTCTTTGGATTAGGATTATCATGATAGGTCTTTTTCTAGCCTTTTATTTTTAACCCTATGTTTGCCTTAATATTAAAGTGAGTTTCTTGTAGGCAGCATAGAGTTGCATCTTGTCTTTTTAAAAACATCATCTAAGCATCTCTGCCTTTTTAAATTTTTTTATTTGTTCTTTTTAGTTATACACAGCAGTAGTCATCTGTGCCTTTTAATTAGGGTGTTTAAACCATTTGAAATTTAGGGTTTTCATTTACATGTTGATTCTAAATCCACCATCATTTTTGTTTTCTATTTGTCCCAGATGTTCTTTGATTCCTCTTTACTTTTTTATCTGCTTCCTTTCGAATTAATGGAGTCTATTTTTATGGTCCCATTTATCTTCTTTATTGGCTTATTAGCTGTAAGTCTTTGTTATGTTACACTGGTAGTTGTTTTAAAGTTTATAGCCTACAGTTTCACCTTATCACTTTCTATTCTAAAGGATTCTATACCTGTAGTATAAGAACCTTACAAATACTTCCATTTCTCTCCCCATAGCTTTTGGGTTCCTCTTCCACTTGGCTTCTACACCAGGCTCATGATGCATTATCAATACTTTGTTTGAAGTAGTCAATTATCTTTTCCTGATATTTAAATCTTAATAATTATTGCTATCTCTTACCAGATAATCTCTTAGGTCATCTTTTGCTATTCTGGAGGCTGCTCTGAGTTGTTCCTTACTGTTTTGATCTAAGTCTTGATATAGAACCTTCCATTAATTCCCCCAAAGAACAGTCGCTCAGCACAGTAAGGGTGTGTGTGTCAGAGGTGGGAGTGGAGAAGAACATACCCAAATGTGTAAGCCCAAGATTAACAGAAGAAAAGATTGTATATCAGAGATACCTCTTCATGGGCTCCATCAGTCATGCCTTCCATGAAGGTCACCCCTGGCCATCTCTCTTTCTAACCCTAGAACTGCTGCCATGTTGCTGGACCAGCTTGCCCCACAATAGAAAGTCCCTTAACCTTGTCATTCTCTGTGGAGTGTAGGCTCTAGAAAGGCAGTGAGATCCTCCTTGCTTTTAGTCTGAGGCCCACAATGCTCCTTCCCAGGAGATTGATAGTGAAACCATCTATATCCTACCAGGTAGATACCGCCCTCTCATTCCCAGGGTGGAATTGGGTTCCATGACCAATCTGACAGCCAAGCTCAATGGTGTATTTCTCAAACTTTATCGGACCTCCAGTTCCATTTCATAGTCCTTCATATCGAGTGTGAGATAAAAAGATCAAGCATGTACAGCTTTTCCTGTTAGACATAGGCTCAGGATCTCAATAGCATACATTTGGGGAAAAAAAATACAGACGTTTTCCAAGAAACGAGTGAAGTTTTGATGGATAGTCATTTTTAGATTTATGTTTAAAAAAGTAATCTCTCCCAAGAACTTGGTCCTGCTAAAAAATACTACTGATCTGGACTACTGTACAAAATGTAACATTTTGATGTTCATTTGGACCATGCCACTGGTTCAGTATTTACCCAAGAACAGTGAACGGTATCTACTGACCTTATATCTACAATTTACTATTGTGGCTAAAAGCATAGATTGAAAGGATTCCCCTTAACATCCCTTCTCAGAAAGTGGAGCGTCTTCCCCAATAAAATAAATTTCTGTTCCCCTACGGGAGCAGAATTCTCTCATGATTCTCTAAATAAAAGTTTCCCAGCTTCACAAATTTTAAAATCCAGAACTGACTCCAGTAAACTTTCTACCAGCAACATTTCTTAAAATGACTGGATCTCCACTGTGTGGGGGCTTGAAATAGACTATTATAAAATCTCTAATAATCATTGCCTCCAAAGGTATATAACTAATGTTATGGTTTGGATTTAAGGTATCCCCCCAAGTTCATGTGTGAGACAGTGCAAGAAGGTTTGGAGAAGAAATGATTAGGTTATATGAGCCTTAACCCAATCAGTAGATTAATCACCTGATGGGATTAATTGAGTGGTAACTGAAGGCAGGTGGGGTGTGGCTGGAGGAGGTGGGGCATTGGGGGCATGGCTTTGGGGTATTTATTTGTATCTATTGAGTGGAGTCTCTCTCTCTGCTTCCTGATCATCACATTTGCCACTTCCCTCTACCACACTCTTCCACCATGATGTTCAGCCTCACCTTGAGCCCTGAAGAATGGCACCAGCTGTCTATGACCTGAGACCACTGAAACTGTGAACCTCCAAATAAACTTTTGCTCCTCGACAATTGTTCTGCTTGGGTCTTTTAATCACAACAGTGAAAAAGCTGACTGAAACAACTAGTATGTATATTTATTTCCCTCACTCACTGCTCCTTAGGGAGAATCTGCCCAGTCTCAACACATCTGGCCATTCCATGTTCTATATGTTCCTGTCATTCCTGTTCCCCAAAACATGTCTGGTCCAAAGCTAGATACTTGTCCAAAGGCCAGTCACCATCAAACTGCCTAATTCTAGAATTTTAATAAGAGTCAGCACCTGTAGGCAGTGATGTGCATTTAAACTGAAATTTACAGTCAAGGATGGAGTAGGTTGTACATGCAGTGTCCCAAGGATGCAGAAACCATTAGGCAGCAGAGGAAGCATGGTGGTAAGAGGGGAGTACAGAACAAGAGACCATGTGTCCCCCATAAAGAAGAAGAGAGAATAGTTGCCTCCATTGCTAACATCGCTGGCCCTATGGGCTCTTGCTGTGGATGCCATAACATCTCCACGTGATGGAGATTTCCATTTCCCATCCAAAGTTTATTCTCTCCTTCTTGGTTCTGCTCAGTGTGGCTATGTGCACAAAAAAGGAAGAAAAAAAAAGCAAAGAAAAGAAAAAAGAAAAAAGACTACATCTCCCACCTCCCTTTATATCTAAGAATAGTCACAACCTAAGTTCTAGCCAGAGGAGTGGTTAGGTTGTTGGGCAGAACTTTGGAAGGCTCTCAAAAAGTTCAGAGGCAGTTGAGATGCACTTTTTGGTCCTCCCCATCCTCCTCCCCTTTCTTGGTACGGGTATTGAACCACTAAGCTACATCCCTAGACCTTAAACTCACAATCCTTCTCCCTCAATTTCCCAAGTAACTGGGATTACAAATATGCTCCACCACACTCAGCTCCCATCCTCCTTCTAACTGCCCCCTGGACTGCAGACTTCCAGCTAATGCTCCAGTTTAATTGAGAATGGTTTCCTTGACTCAGGATGGCAGAGAAGAAAGATGGAAGAGATCCAAATTCCAACCATGTTCAAACCACCATACTAGCTTGAGACAACCAATCTCCCAATTTCCTTTAATGAGAGGAAAAAACAAACTCTTCATGCCAACTTTGCCCCCTTTGGAGCCAGAGGCAAGAGGCAGTACAGCCCCCCAACCCAAGCCAGAATTGATTCAACACACATTCCAGCTAAGAACATGTTAGCAGTCCATGGGCCTGGGCCTGGGCCCTCCCTCACTGTGGTCACCGCCTTCCAGGATCCCATGCCAACAAAAGAGGTGGGAGAGGAATGCTGACTGCTGAGAGCCAGAAAGGCACTTGGTGGAGTGGCTACCGACAGCATCAAGGTGACTACAGGGCAGCCCCTCTCCAGGCCCCCAGGTGGTCAGGCGAGCACCTCTTCTTGGGGCTCAGCTGGCATCATGCTTATTAGCAACAGCACTACCAGACAGGAGTTTCTCAGACACATCTAGGAACAGTTTTCTGCCATGGTTGCCAGGCTGTCCCTCCCTGGTTTACAGGAGGAGGTTGGAGGAGGTGGAATTCTCAAAAGCAGAAAGTGACATGGACGACCTGGTGTTGGAATCTCAGCAGGTGTGAAGAAGCTACAGTTAATGATGGAGAAGAACGCCTGAAGATGGTGAGGGAAAGATCAGAGAATAAAGGAGCCTCCCTGCTTTGCATCCTAAACACCAGCGCCTTTCTTTAACCCTCTGACTGAAGCCTTGCACATCTTCCCCCTTGATGGCCACTGGGTCTGATGACTCACATGGGTCTAAGTCTGTCATAGAGGGTCCTCACAGGCATGAGAGAATTGTAATAGCAGTCATCTGGATTCAGATGGTACCCTAATAGCGGGGAAAGGGTAACCCCACCAGCGAGATCAGACGTTGGGAATTTCTATTATAGGTCTTCAAAGCACATATGTGCCACAAGCCTTATTTTCTATGATGTGTTTAGCCATGATCTGAGGCTTAACATGACAGAGAATTAGAGCAATTAGTAGTTTTCATCTTTTTTGAAGAGATCCTGAAATTGTGTTAAATATGCATACTTTGAAACAGTGTTTCCATAACAAAATGTTAAAAATTATAGAAAGAAGTTTGCTGAAAACTTTTGGCAGTATCTGTATGGTTGAAAATATGCAAACCTAGCAGTTTGTGGTGGCACACACCTGTAATGCCAGCTACTTGGGAGGCTGAGGCAGAAGGATCACAAGTTGGAGTCCAGCCTCAGCAAATTAGTGAGAACTTGTCTCAAAAAATAAAAAGGGCTAAGGATGTAGACCAGTGGTAGAACATCCCTAGGTTCAATCTCCAGTACTGAAGAAAAGATGCAAGTCCTGTAACTTGCAATTCCTTCATAAGTATTTGCCATAGGGGACTGGCGAGCTTTTACTGAAAAGGGCTGGATAGTTAACATCATTGCCTTTGGGGGCCATATGGCCAGTCTGTGTTGCAAGTGCTCAATTCTGCATTCATTGTGCAAAAATAGCCCTGGACAATATGTAAACATAGGGAATGGCTATATTTCAATAAAATTTACTTATAAAAACAAGAGGGCCAGATTTAACCAACTCCTGCTAGAGGAAATCATGCAGATTTGTGTCGAAATATGGGTGCAAGCCCTTAGCCCAGTGTTGTCTGTAAAAGCCCCAAACTGAAAACAACCCAAACCCAAATACCCATCATTAGAACTGTCAATACGTACCATGGTGCACGTATCCACAGGCTACCAAACAGCAGATCAGATGATCTGCATGGTGCATGGGATAACATTCTTTTAGGATTCATAGGCAAAGCTTAAAAACAAAATGTTAAGAGGAAAGTAACTAGATACAAAGGTGTACATTCTATAGGACATTTGATCTGGTAAAATCTAAACTGTGTTGTGTAGGAATGCATATGAGGTGATCAAACTGTCAAATAGAGCAAACAAGCAATTTCAAAGAAAGTTGGAAAGAGGCCACCGTGAGAGCATGTAGGGTCACACTGGACTCTGGGTGCTGGCAATGCCCTGGTCCTCAACTTAGGTGACAGTCACAGCAATAGTTACCACTTAACATTTTACAGAAATTTTACATCTGGATTTTTATATACCTTTTTTATATGTATATAAATTTCATAAGAAAAATGTGAGGTTTTTAAAAGTGATTTCCTTCTATAAAGTGCTCTGTGCGACTGGTGTTAGTGATATGGTGTCTCTGGAATGCGAAGTGTCACTCTCCGTTTTCATTTTCTGTGTATGAGCAGGCGCCTGTCTTCCCCTGTGTGCTGGGAGCTGAGGTCGACCAGCAGCATGAATGAATCAGACGCACATTAGCCAGGGCTTCGTATCCGTGTACTTTCACGCTCACCTAAGATAATTTCTATGCTTTTTATTTTGTAATCTGCAAAATACTAATGTGCACACCCTTGAGAAAAACCCCCTGTATTGTTACTGAAAGTGATATCCGACGTCGGCTACATGGTATCCTGGAGTACTTGGGGTTTGCAGCTGTCTTCCCTCTTTTACTCTGGAAAATATTATGAAATTGAGAAGTGCTATCTTTGAGAGTGTCTCTGGGGAATGGAGCACGTGACGAACAGACTTCCACCGTGGAAGAGCTGGGTGAGGAGGTTAAGTAAATTTTCTTTGTGTAGTTCCCATTAAACTTCAATCAGAGTTACAGAAAGAAATTTCCTCCAGGCGGCTGCGAATACAGGTATTGGTTTGACTTTAATAAAAGTCATAACTGATCTCTCTGAGGTCTCTCGTGGAATGAGCTCAGCAGAATTCAGGCAGGTCCTTGAGAGGAAAAGCGCCCACTTAAACATCACATTATCCTAATAATCCCATTCCAGAGCCACCGTCCCATTATTTTAAAGGTCTTCATTTGCAAATTGTGGTATTTGAAAGTTTTCTTTTTACATTATTGCAGAAAGCAGATGGATCCTTCTCAGAGCCCCACACCTATTTACACACTCCTCTCCTCCCAGGCTAGTGTAGGACGACGTGGTGGGTCATCCTGGCCACTCTGTGCCTTCACATCACAGCTTTGGCTAAACCACCCATTTAAAGTGACACCTATTTCAGTGATAAGACTGATTTTAATGAGATTTGTTAAGAAAGGAAAAAATTCTCTCACTGCTATGAACTCTCGCGGTCAGCGTGGAGATGGGAGAATATTGCCCTCAGGCACCACATCTCGCCAATTCCCATTAGCCAACAAATCTTTGGCGGGGTAACTACTGTGTGTTAGGTGCTGTTTTAGGTCCTGGAATAAAGCATTTATCAAGGTAGACACGGAATTTGCAATCTAATCTAATAAGGGAGACACCTAGTAAGGAGATGAAAAATTAGTTAGATAATATCAGATAATGATAAGACAAAAGATAAAAACAAATCAGATGGAAAAATAGGCTGGGTGATGGTTTGGGACCGGGTCGCCAATGTAGTCAGGGTGGTCAAAGCTCTTCAGAAGGTTACCTTGTGAGTCAACAGCTAATAGATGAGAAAGAGTCATCTATGCATATATTTCAGGGAAAGGAGGTTCCATGGAGAGATCACAGCAAGCGCCAAGTGCTTAAGGGAAGAAATCTGGTGGCCCAGAGTGTCCTGATTGAGGAAAGAGGGAGAGGAGATGTATTTGGAAAGGTGATCAGGGGCCAGGTCCTGCAAAGCCTTGTGGGCCATGGTAAGGCTTCAGATTTTACTGTACATGCAAAATCTCTTTGCTTATGTATAAAATTTTTTAGGATAATGTCTGAGTTTCTCTCTGTGATGCACAGGTCCTTGGGTGACTGTGAGGGAAAACACAAAGTGACTTTGAATCCTGGGCATCAGTTTCCAAATCTAAAAAAACAGGAATGACTGTCATTTTAAGTCTGGCATTGCCACTTTAATTTCTGGATGACTTTGGGTAAGGTCCCCCAGCCCCCCACCCCCACAAGCCCTGTCTATAAAACGAGGAGAGCAACACTTCGCAGAGCACATCAGGGTGAGCAGGAAAGGTCTATGAAATGCCCTGCCCGCCCCTGCTCACACTCAGTAGGCACTTGATCATTTTTAGCAGAACGGTAATCTGAATGACCTGTGGGCCTGCCGAGCCCCTGGGGCAGACTTCTTTTCAGGAAAAGCTCATTGTTGAAAAATGAGGTCAGGGCAGAGATAATGCATCAAGAAAAAAACCTAAAGCTATTAGCAGATCCTGGGTAGGTGGCCTTGGTGAGTGGGGCAGACACTTGATTCTGGTGCTGGCTTTGCTGATTACTAACTGAATGATCCCGGGAAACTGGGTATCAGTTTCCAAATCTAAAAAACAGGAATGACTGTCATTTTAAGTCTGGCCCTGCCCACCTCCAGAGTTGTGAGGGCCTCTGATGCAGCGAATCTTCATTGCATCAACCGGGAGGCTCTTGCACAGGTTTCTGAGGCTAACACTCCCCCTTAAGAGAGGTGGAGGAGAAACTGCTATGATCTCTGAAGAAATCAGGCCAGGCTGGGAGATGGAGGAGGGAGCAGCAGTTCCCTTTCAGGGCTTCCCCTAGACTTATTCTCTACTGGAGTTAAATGAATTTCCCTGGGATATTCTATAATTTGCACTCCTCATCGGATTTTAAATAACTTTGTCTAATTCCTTGGTCAAATGCCCCCTGTCTTTGAGAAGGTAAGGGTATCTCTCCTAACCCTCTCCTTTCTGCTGAAGCAGAGGTGACAGAATTCTGTTGCCTCACACTCTGGCCACCCAGGATTCTCCTCAGGATGATGATACACACCATCAGAGACTCTGGTCAGCCTCTCTGATTAAAAAAGGTCCCTGGGTTCAAGTTTGTCAAGAGGCGTTAGCCTTTCTTCCCTTCCGCATCTTGCTGAACAAAGGGGCACAGATAAGAGAAAAAAGGCTGGGCCAGACAGGCTGGAGGAGCCACAGGGAGCAGGGCAGGCAGAGCTGGGCCTTGGGCAGAGGCACGGAGGTGCAGGGGCTCAAGGAGCCGAGGTGAGGTCCTGGTGACAGGCTGGAGATAGAATAGCTCCAACATGAGGGCCTCAGATCAAGTATCTCTGTACCTAGACCAAGATGGGGCACTAAAGGGACAAAGGCAGTCCCGCCGAGGGCACTTGGAGATAATGCAAGAGGAAAGGAGGGATGTCAATGCAGAATCAATTTGTGTAGTTTTTGGTTTTTTCATCACTTGTTGGCTGGGGTGCAGGCCCATCTCCAGAAGTTCCAAAAATGAAAATAATTGGGGGTGGGGACAGATCACGCAGGGAGGGTCTGTCTACCAGGGAGGTAACACACATTCTCCTGTCTGATGGTCAGGACACCATAAACAATAGGGTAAGACTGATCACTCTTCCCATTGACAGGTGAGAAGGCTGAGACTGAGTGAGTTGAGACACGTGCTTTGGGACACAGCTCCTACAAGGTAGTGCCTCCAATCCCGGCAGCTAGCTCCAGCCCAGGACTCTGGCAGGAGGCCCTCCCATCACCCCAATACCAAGCCACCTCCTCCACCATCACCCTGTACCTCAGAAGGAAGAGTGAGAGTCCAGACCCCCAGGAATGAGCTGACTGTTCATTAACTAGAAGAAGAAAAAGTGGACCCACAGCTCTGTGCTGTTTAAAGGAACAATTTGTACTGATTAGAGAAGGCATTTGTTTAAGTCTGCAAATCCTTTTAAGAACTAGAATCCACTTCTGTGCTGAAAAGGCCTGTGCTGAGAGCTTCTGATGATAATTACTAGTCCATTATTCTTTTGTGAAGCCCTGGGCCCAGCAGAGCACCTTGAGTGGGTGGTGCCTGCAGGCCCCACTCTGCCCTGCCCAGCTCCTTCAGCTCCTCCCATGGGAATCTGAAGCCAAGCAGCTGGACTCCAGGAGAGGCCAGCAACAGGCCCCAATCTGGTCTTTAGCTCACCACCTTTTTTTTTTTTTTTTTTTGCCAGATAAAATACAGGTATTCCCAATGGGACATAGTTTTTAAAAATTATGTTTTGTTCATCTGAAATTAAACTTTGGGCATCCTGTATTTTAATTTTCTGAATCTGGCAGCCCCCATACTACCCACCCCTTTTCCAAGGACCTGCTTCCTGGTACCTTCAACCCTGAATGTTCACTTGGATAAGGTTGGTGTTTTCCTGTGAACATTCCAGGGTTTGGCTTCCCCAGAATCCGTGGGGGTGGAATGGACGCAAAGATGGAAGCCTTCTCTATGCTAGGCCCCTTGGGTACTTCTCATAATCCATTCTTTTTCATCCCACCACAACTCTCTGAAGTACGTATTTTTAGCCTGTGTCAGAGAGGAAATTGAGCTTCAGAGAACTTTCTCAAACTGACTCCTCTTGCCAGTGGCGGTGACACACACCTGTAATCCCAGCAGCTCCAGAGGCTGAGGCAGGAGGATGCAAGTTTAAAGCCAGCATCAGCAACTTAGTGAGGCCCTAAGCAACCTAGTGAGACTGAGCCCCAGTACAACACACAAACACACACACACACACACACACACAAAACAACTGACTCCCTTTGTAAGTGGTAGGACCAAGATTTGAATGCCAGGGAGAGAGTAGACGCAGCTCTGTGACATCACCTTGCAGCTTCTGCTTCCTCTGTAAAATGAGAGGGGATTAGATGCTACCAGCCTAACTGGGAGGTTTAAATAAGACACCGGATTCACATCATCACTCCAGGGCCTGGCGCAGGGTCAGGGCGTGGTACGTGAGGATGGTTTCATGGGTAGGTCCAAGGCCACCCAGGACCATGGCATGGCAGTGTGGCCTAGAAGCTTCCTTAGGCAGAAGGTGCAGCTTTAGGGATATGACCCAACACCAGGAAATCCTTGCAGCTCCGTGCTGACCCTGTGGGGCCCCAGGTGCTCTATCTCTGAGCACTGGCTTTGTTGTCTATAAAATGAAGGACAATTGTGCTCAAAGTCTCTGTGTGGAGCAATGAGCTGAGGGTTCAGAAGGGTCTTTGAAGCCCCAGACCTGTAAGCAGTCCAAGGCCAAACATGAATGCTCACATTACCACCTGGGCATCTCCCCAGCTGTGTGTGCCTCACTGGAGGTTCTGGCAATCAAACCTTATCCTAACGAGGAGGACAGGATCCTGGGCTTCCCATCAGGTGCCAAAATTCACTGCATGCTCCTACCTGAATGTCGGCCCCTCCCACCTTCACTCTGATCCATTGCATGATTGGGTTTCCTTTCACAACCTGCAAGCAAGTCATGGCCCCTCTCCAAAGGATGGGTCAGGTTCTAGGTCCTAACATCCCTTACCAGCCCATCAGCTTGGGCCATGCTGATTGGGGTTCCAGAATAATAGTGCAGGTGAACAGCTGGAAAGAGTTTCAGGAACCCTTGTCCTCAAATGTCTTCCTAAACTTTCTATAGAAACAGAAAGTATCAGAGAACCCTATGTGAATAGATTTGAAAAAACTTTCTGTACCAAGATGCCTGCCTCTGAAGCTATAATAACTGAGCATCTGTTGCTGAAGGAATGATGGGAGGAGTGCGAAACAAAGCCCAAGGACCCCCCAGGTCTCCCTTAGCAATGAACAAGCTTCAACTACAAAGAAATGTTATGGAACCTGGCACATAGGTAGGTGGGTGGGACGGTGACCCCAGGTAGGTAGGACTGTGCTTTCTTAGCACAAGTGTCCAGGGGAAGCTTGAGCTCTGAGACAGCACTGGCCATAGCCATCTTGGTCATTGTTCTATTTCTTGTGCCTATATCAGCATCTCACATATGGTAGGATATGGTAGGCCCTTGGTAAATATTTGTTCTTGAGTGAATTAAAGGATGGACAGATGGATGGACGGAGAGATAGATGGGTGGATGGATGGGAGGATGAATGGAAAGATGGGTGGATGCATGCACGGATGGATGGATGGACGGACGGACGGACGGACGGACGGACGAATGGATGGATGGATGGATGGATGACATCTAATATTCAGGTATGAGGCAGCAATTCAATTCAACATTTTAGAAGGAAGCCAAGAGCAGCAGTTCTGAGACAAAGGTAAGTAGTCCATTCAGACCTGTGTGGATGCATGTTGAGGGATCTGGGCCTGGAATCAGAACCATAATAAAGAGAATGAGTCTGAGCTGCCAAGCTTTCAGATAACACCAAGACACCCCCCCCACACACACACACACACACATTCCCTTTCATCTTAGTGGGAACACTCTGATGCCTTTCTCCTCTCATGCCCTGCATCCAAACTACCATTAAATCCTGTTGACCACGCCTTTAAAATACTCAAGTGTTGGGATTGTGATTATTTCTTGCTATCTACAGTTTCCACTCACTTCAGGCCATGGGTCTCTCTTCTCTAAACAGTTTCAACAGTCCCTAACCATCTACCTGCTCGACCCTTGCCCCCTCATGCTACAGCCATACTGAGTCCTTAAACAGTCAGATCAAATCATGCCTCCCCTCTGCTCAGAGCTTCCCAAATTCCCAACCTGCCTCTCAGGGTAAGTCTTTGCAGGGGCCTGCCAGGCCCCACACAACCTGGCCCCATTCTCTCACTGGTCAGTTTTCCCCTCACCCACTGCTTTCCTGCTACTCTGGTCTGCTCTAACCTGCTCCCTCTTCCCAAGACACACTGCGGCATCTCTCCCCTGGGGGCTTCTGTGCTTGCTCTGCTTTCTGCCTGGCCATTGCTCGATGGCTCAGAAACCAGCTAGGGATGCATGTTGTATGTGTGATTCTGCTTTGCCATGATGAAATTTCTGTTTCGAGTTCCTAGTCTCTTGGGCCCTAAGCCTGGACAGACCTCCCTGGAGTATGCTCAGGTTCTTGCCATGAAATAAAACTGGTAAGAAGAAACTCAACTCCTGAAGTAAGGAATTGGAGAACAAGGTATGTAAGACTGTGCAGGTTGCACACTGCACAAGGACACAAGTCAAGGTGGCCAATAGGGACTGGAATCAAGACTGAGCTCAGCTTGCCAAATGGTGCACCTCCGTGCAATGTGTCCTCCTCCCAGAGAAGTGTGCCATCTTCTTATTCACACAAAGGCACCATGAGTCAGCAGTGACCTGCCTGAGAGGCTGTCCCAGCTACAGGAGCTAGTTAGATGAGAGGAAGTTGTCATTCAAGCCAGGAGCCCAGAAGGCAAGCGCTGCACCCAGCCTCAGTCCTGATCTGGGAAACAACACTTTATTCTTTTTTATTATTTTTTTATTTTTTTAGTACTGGGGATTGAACCCAGGGGCTCTCGACCACTGAGCCACATCCCCAGCCCTATTTTGTATTTTATTTAGAGACAGGGTCCCACTGAGTTGCTTAGGGCCTCACTAAGTGGCTGAAGCTGGCTTTGAACTTGCGATCCTCCTGCCTCAGCCTCCCAAGTGCTGGGATTACAGGCGTGCGCCACCGCGCCCGGCGGAAACAACACTTTCTGATTGGGTTAGGTAACTTGGATGGTGGTGACTGATTCCTGCTTCTCTCTTCTCTTCCAGTCACATGAGGTATTGCCCAACTAGGCCAGGGAAGGGCAACCTGCAACTAACTGGCTTGGAATTTAATAAAAACTGCAGACACTTCTGCAGAAAAGGACACACACACACACACACACACACACACAAATACCTAAATTTGCACACAGTATCAGAGGACTCACACCCACGCCCACCCCACCCTGTATTTGTGGCTATTAAGTCAAGTACCCCAGTAATCTACAGTGTCTTTAAGAGTCCTTCCAGCTCAGTTGCAAAATCTGAGAAGCATCTAAACACTACAGGGGAGCACCTGCTCCTCAGCAGCTGTGCTGAAGGACAGCCGGGTGGAGATTTTAGCAAACTTCATGGAGGGAAGCCCCATGGTACAGGATCCTGCTTGACCCAACTGAGCAGGGACCTCAGACGAAAGTTCCTCTTCCCCTCCCTTCTTCCCATCCCCCCAAATTCGATTCTGTCCCTTTTCTTTCCAGAAGAACAGGCAGTGCCCGGCTGCCTCCTCCACAGTACAGACAGCCCCACCACCAAAGGGCCCAGACAATTAATTACCCACCATCATGGCACCGCTTAGCCTTCAATTTTCCTGACTACCACAGGATTAACTCAATCTGTGAGACTTCACTGGGCCATTTAAGGGAGCATCATAACTCTTTCTGTTCCCCAGAAATTGTAACCCGGACTCGGTTTTGTAATGCTAATTGCCTTATCTTCATAAATTCTACAGTCTTACATAATTTACCTCGCATTGTAGCAGGATTTCCCAAGAATAAAAAAGCAGGTGCCGTCAATGGTAATTTGAATAAGAAAAGACATGTTAAGTGGTTCTTCTCTCACTAGTAATAGAAATTAATTAGCTTTGAGCAGCTTTGGAGGTTTTTGCATTTTCTGCTGTAACCTGTTATGTTTTCTAATTGTATGGAAAGAAGGTTTGATTTGATCACATTATTTGGTGACGGAGAGGCCTCTGTTTGGAGTCAAAGGTACAGGAATGGTGGCGGGCGCAGGGTGGGAAGCCACTGGAGGCGTCTGCAGAGCAAGGGCTTTGTAGTCAGATCAACATGAGTTCTGAGCTAGGGTGAGCCACTTGCTAGCTCTGTGACCCTGGACAAATCACTTCCCCTCTTTCAACTGCAGCTTTCTCTTGTGGAAGACAGAGGTCACCCACTCTTAACTGGAAGGGAGGGAGTGTGAAGAGGAGCACTGGGAGCTCAGAATTGGACATTCCAGCTTTGGGTCTACCATTTGCTTGTTCTGTGACCTTTCCGGTTAGGATGCCTTTAACTTCAAAAAGCATAAAATACTATATAAACTGGTTTAAGCAATAAAAAAAAAATGTGCACCATCTGATAGGAGAACACCAGAGCTAGTGGAGGTTGCAGGGATGGGGCAGTGAATGGATGGATCAGTAGTATCAGAGATCTCAGGCTACTTTCTCTCTTCCATCCACCCCTCCAACACTGGCTTTGTGGACGGTAGGCCTGCCCCTCCCCTAGCATGGACACTAGCTTCCAGGTGCACATCAGTAGAAGAGGGGGTGAACCTCTCCTGCCACCCTGGAGAGGTTCCAGGGTGGAACCTCTTCAGTCTGACTGAAATCCTCTTCAATCTGACTGAATCCTGACTAAATCCTCCTCTTCAGTCTGACTGAGGCACTTATTTTGGCAGTCCACCCCAGAAGCAATATTTGATGCCAGTGGAAGGTCACACAGGATCTACATCCATAGGGCTGGGAGGGGGTCCAGCCCTCTCTGAATCCGATCTGCTGGGAAGGAAGAAGTGAATAGATGGATGAGGACTGGGCAAACAGCCTTCTGTCCAGTGCAGTAGGTACTCCATGCGGTGGAGGGTGACCTGCAGTGGTGACCACGGAGACCGCAGCACATTCCTTATTCCCCGTCAACTCTGCTGCCTTGTCCGGGGACAACAGAGGCATCACTCAGTAAGCTCTGAAGACATGGGAAGGCAGGTCCCAAGCAGGACAAGGCCCTCCCTGGGCTCCAATTTCTTTCTGCTGCCCCACCCTCCCCATCCATATGGCAAGTTATTCAAAGCAACTCTCTGGGCTTTAGAAGGTGAAGGAGAAGCCTTCTCCTGGAGGATGTGCTTCAAAGTAGCCTTCCCACCACAAGAAGAACCAGAATTAAGAAAATATATTTCCAAATATATACTGAAGGGAACTGACTAGGATCAAAAGAAGCATTATGAAAGCAGAACCCCAAAACACGTGAGAAGGCGGATGGATGAGCCCAGCCACCTCCTCCTCAAGCCCCGCCCTGCGCTACCCGGGCTATTCGGGATGTTGGGTGCTGAGCCCGCGCACCTTCCCCAGGGCAAAGACGCCCCAATGCCCGGGAACTCTTTCCCTTCCCATCAGAACTCTTATGACCTTGAAGTCCGGTGCATAGAAGACTGGGTAAAAATGCAAGATTCAGGTTTTTCTGTCCACATACACATACATTTTAAATGTAAAGACAGGCTGAAAGGACAAGATCAGGTTCTTTCTTAAGCAGACACTGAGCATATGAAAACTTCTGTGTCTATATTAATATCAGACAAATTAGGCATCAAGATAAGGAATATTATCAGAGATGAAGAGAGCTATTTCATCACGACGAAAGGGTTAATTCATCGGAAAGACAGGACTGTGCTAAATATGTATCTTTTAGCAGATCCTCAAAGAAATGAAGCAAACATTGGCTCTCATAGCTGAGGATTCCGACACCACTCTCTCAGGAATTGATAAAATGACTGGACAAAAAAGGCATCAGTGAGTGTGGAGAAAGTTTGAATCGCGCTGTCGGCCAACTTCGCCTAACTCACGGCTCTAGGACGCTCTCGCGACACCTGCAGAATATGCATTCTTTCGCACAGCTTGAGTGTTCACCGAGATCGGCCATATGCTGGACCATAACGTAAGCTCCAATACATTCCAAAAGATTGAAAACTTACAGAGTATGTTCTCCAACAACAGATTTAAATTTTTAAAAATCAATAGCACTAAAATATCTGGAATAGCTCCAAATAATTCAAAATTAAAGAATGCACTTCAATGCATCAAAGAAAATTCCCAAGGGGAAATGTAAAATATTTTGAGCTGAATGATAATGAATATATAACATATCCAAGCTTGTGGGGTGTCGTCAAAGCAGTGCTCTGAGGGACGTGTGTGTGTGTGTGTGTGTGTGTATGTGTATTTACATATTCACATTAGAAAAGAAAGGTTTTTGAGTAAATGATGTAAATTTCTGCCTTAATGTGCAGGAAAAACAGGAGATTAAATCAAGGCAAGAAAATAATAAAGAGAAGAAATAAATGAAATAGAAAAAAAGCAGAGAGAAAATTAACAAAGCCAAGTCTCATTCTTTGGAAATATTAATAAAATTGTTTAAATCCCTATCAAGAGTGATGAAAAAGAGAGAAAGAGAGAATACAGTAGTGGAAAAAAGGTATCATTACAGATATTAAAAGAAAAATAAGGCAATATTTCGTCAATAAATTTGACAACTTAGATGAAATGGATACTTTTTTAAAAAAATACACAAAGACAACTTGCAAAAATTGACACAAGAAGATAGATAAGTTTGGAATAGGTCTATTGTTAAATTTTTTGAATTTTAATCAAAACTTTCCGATAAAGAAAGCTCTAGACTCAGTAGATTTCACTGATGAGTTCTAGTAAACATTTACAGACAAATTACATCCATCTTACACAACTTCTTTCAGAAAGAATAGACCTATCCCCAACTCATTTTATAACACCAATATAACCCTGATGCCCAAACCAGACAGTTAAAGAGGAGAAAAAAGTGTATGAATATTTTTCATGAACATGGGTATAAGAATCCCTAATGAAATATTTAAAAATGGAATCCAGAAACATATTTTTTAAATGCTGCATCTTAATTAAGTGGGGAATTCCAAGTAGATTTAATATTTGAAAATCAATATAATTCACATTATAAAAATGGTGAAAAGTCATCTTAATAGATGCAGAAAAATCAAAATCATCTTAGTAGATGCAGAAAAATCATTTGAGAAACATGACACCTACTCAGCTCACAGAAAAATTCCTGAGTTGGATAAAGGGCACCATAAAAGGCACCCACATTTAATGACAGCAACTACCACAAGCTCCAGTGAAATACTGGACAATTTCCCAAGAGTACTGGAAATATGGTGAACACATCTGCCCCCACCACATCCATGCAGAGTAGTGCTGGAGACTCTACCTAGTACAATGAAAGCAAAAAGAAAGAAATACTGGAAAAGAGCAATCCCATGTCTTTTGGATAAATACTCCCCTTTAGTATGATCAAATAACATGGTAATATTCCTTATCTTGATGTCTACTTCGTTACTAAGTAAAGGCTGGAAAAGTCCTATATTCAGCAACAATAGGACTATTACATAGAAACTGTAAGAAAAATAAAATTTAAAAACCACTTTCAAACTATTAATTTAGCAAGATCACTAGCATATAAGGTTAATGTACACAGAGCAATTTTATTTCTATATGTGAACAGTGAACAATCAGAAATTTGTTTACAATGGCATTAAAACGCAAAGTTAGGAATTTAATAAAGGATGATAAAACATTTACATTGGAATTCACAAAAATAGTAAATTAAAGAAATTAAAGAAGACCTAGATAAACAAAGAAATAAACCATGTTTATTAATTTGGAGGTCTCAATGTTGTTAGAATATAAATTCTCCTCCAACCATCTGTAGATACTATCCAATCCTAATCATATATTCATACATTCAAAAGGATGATTTCTAAAATGAAATTGGCAATTACTTCAAATATATATTATATTGTAAAGAATCCAGAATAGTCAAAATAATTTTGAAATAAGGATATAGCTGAAGGACATTACTTGATTTCAAGACCTATAAAAAACGCATAAAACTACAGTAATCAAAACAATGTAGGGTGTAAGTGAGGACAGGTCAATGGATCGGAATATAGAATCCAAAAATTCATGTGAATTTTAACATAAACACCAATGCTTTTTTTTTTTTTTTGGTACCAGGGATTGAACCCAGGGCACTTAACCACTGAGCCACATCCCCATTCCTTTTTATAGTTTATTTAGAGACAAGTCTCGCTGAGTTGCTTTGGGCCTTGCTGAGTTGCTGAGGCTGGCTTTGAACTTGAGATCCTCCTGTCTCAGCCTCCTGAGCCTTCGTATAGCACCAATGTGATTTAATGTGGGAATGAAAGTCTTAACAAGCAGTGGTGGAAACAAGCAGAAAAATATGAAGGAGAATGAACTTCAATTCCTACCTCACACTATACACACCATTTATGTGAACTGATAATAGGCCTAGTGGAATAGCTAGAACTCCAAAGTATGGAGAAGAAAAACATAGATGACAGTCTTTGTGACATTGGGGTAGGCCAATCTTTCTTTAGCATACAATAAGCACTTATCATTTTATTTGTCAATTATACCTCAGTTAAGCTAGGGGAGGGAGAACTAGTGAAAGAAAACAATTGACAAATCAGACTTCATTGAACTTTAGAATTTCTGCTCTGCCAGGGCTAAAATGAAAACATTAAGCCACGGACTGGGAGGAAATGTTCTTCGTACATGTCTATCCAGATACATTCAAAAGCCCTGGGAATCAATAATGAAAAGACAACCCATCTTAAAAATGGGAAAAATGCTTGAATATATACCTCACAAAAAAGCATGTTTGAATGAGTTTATCTGCACATGAAAAGTTGGTCAATATCATTCATTAGTCACTGGGGAATGAATTATAGTCACAGTATGATGCCACTTTATCTCTACCAAATGACTAAAATTAAAAAGACAGAAAATAATAAGTCTTTGCAAGGCTTTAGAGACACTGGAATTCTCCCCCAGGCTGGTGGGAGGTAAAATGCTGAGCGATTTAGTAGTAATAAAGTGTACACTTACCCTATGATCCAGATATCACACCCTAGGTAGTGTCCCAAGATCAATGAAAACATGTAACTTCTGCAAGACCCATACATGAATGTCCTTAGCAGCATTATTCCTAATAGTCCCAAAATGGAAACACCCCAATATCCATTAACGAGTAAATTAACAATAAATTGGGGTCTGTTCACATAATGGAATATTACCCAACAATAAATAAGATTAATTCATATTACAGCTTGGATGAATCTCGAAAACATGCTGGGTAAAAGAATTCTAATACAAAATTAATCTCGGGCAGTGGACATCAGAACAGCGGTTTCCTATGGTGGGCAGAAATTCACTGAATATGGACAAGTGGGAATGCTTTGAAAGCATGGAGATCGCTTGTCTGGGCTGGGGGCTATGTGGAATACAAACGGGTCAAGACGCATCAAACGACTTGGTTCAGGTCCGTGCAGTTCCCCGAATGTCAATTTTCCTTAATGACAACAACAAAAACAAAAGGGGTCTGGCTGCAGGGCAGAGACGGGATTTGAGGACGTGGAGAAAGGATTTTGATAGAACAGTCAGGAGGCAGTTGAGGTGAGAGGATGGTGCTTGGAGAGCAGTGGGGGTGTGGAGCTGAAGAGCAGGGAAGAGTGTCACCAGATAACCAGGAAGTGACAAAGACACACTGGGTGATTGGAGGGGAAAGGCCCGTCTTGGATCACTCTCTGAGTTTTGGCCTCGTTCATGAGGATGGAGCAGCACAGGAGCCCTGGCGTGGAAGGTGCCATCTCCTTTCGTGGGTCTTCCTGTCCACAAAAGATGGTTTGAGCCTTGTAGACCAGGGGACCGTGTAGGAATCTTAGCTGCAACTTTTGCTTTATACACCTGTCTTTCTCAATAGACAGTGAATGCCTTGAGGATAACGCTGTTTCTTACTTAACTCTGGCCATCCCTGTACACAGTGTCATTAATGCTTAAAGAAGAGATAGTGGGGAAGGATCAAGTTTTCTGTCTTTGCACTCACCTCTCATTCTGCAAGATCTTATTAAGGTCCAAATAACTTCTCTGCTCAAGAAAAGAAATGCTAAATCCTTTAGGTGGTGGCAGATGACATGATAAGTGGCATTTGACCAGAAAGATCCTAGGGGACTGATTCACTGCAGTTACTCTCTGAGGTTCTGTGAAATGAAAAATGATACAGCTCACCCCTCCCCAGGAAAGGGAGAAGACCATGCAGTGGTCTTCTTACAGCAATGTCACTAATAAGGAGATACTGAAACCAAGTTAGTGAAGTCAGCTTTGGACAGAAGGAAGGCAGGAGCTAGAATAAAAGTAGAAAGAAATGCTAAAAAATTGAAGAAATGTAATCTTAGTTCCTGGTCCACATAGCACCTTGCAACCTATCTTCACTGCCTCTCCCTCAGTTCAAGTTCTTGTCATCTCTTACCTGAACTATTTATTGCGAAGGCCAGCCAGGTCTCCCTGCCTCCAACCCATCCTAGGCTCTGGTCGCCAAAGTGATCTGTGTCTAATACATAACTGACCTTGTCACCCACTGCTAAGTCTCCACCACACTTACCTCCTACAGGAGGAAGCTCGTGCTTCTGTACATGATCCAAGTGCCCTTCATGTTGTCTGTCTCCCTTCACATCCTTTCTGCATCACTATCGATGACTATATTTCTGATGGGAAACATGTCAAACAAAAAGATTGATAACTACCCTAGCCACGCTGCTTTTCTTAACAGATGCTGTGTGTTTTCTTTCTTTCTTTCTTGATTTCTTTCTTTCTCGATTTTTCTTTCTTTCTTTCTTCTTTCTTTCTTTCTTTCTTTCTTTCTTTCTTTCTTTCTTTTTCATTGCTTAGTAAAAGAATGACCACAAATTTAGCAAGTTAAAACAATGCACATTTATTAACATAGTCTGTGGATCTAGAGTCCAGGCCTGGCTTACCAGGTTCTCTGTGTCAGAGTCTCACCAGGTTGTGACCAAGGTGGGGGCTTCATTCTCATCTTGAAGTTTGACTGGAGCAGGTCCATGTTGAGGCTCACTCAGGTTGTTGGCAGATTTCACTTTCGTGAAGCCAAAGAACAAGGAACTCAGATCCTACAAGCCGCCTGCAGCTCTTTGCCACATGGGTCCCTCTGTAGGCAGCTCACAACACGGATGCTTACTTCCATGAGGACTGCTAACACAACGGCATCTCGTCAAAGTACTGTCATCACAGGAGTGACATCCATCACCTTCGCCATCATCCATTGCTCAGAAACAAGCCACAAGCCCCACTCACAATCAGAGCGTGAACACCAGAAGGTAAGGGCCAACCGGATCATTGAAGGGTCCGTCCATCAAATGCCACAGGGACTCAAGCCTCTGCGCTTTGCTCATGCTCTTCTTTCTATGGTGCACCCTTCCCCTGCTTTCCTGCTGCCAGGATCCTACACAACCTTCACACAAAACCTAACTTCTGCGAAGACTTCCAAAGACTTACCTCTGCCTTCACCCGAAGGTAGTGCCTCCTCACTGGGCTTCCAGAAGCTTTTGCTTATAGAGCTATGCCAGCTCTCAGAGAAAGATGTGGCTGTGACAGGGAGTTGCCTTCAACAGGGGCAGAGGTAGTACTTATCACAGTCCAATTGCATGACATGGACTGGACTCCCCCACTGGGGACCAAAAAAAAATTTAAAAAGAAATCTGGCAAGTGTTTCCCAGGCCTGTCCTTGAACTGACCACATCAGAATCACTGGAGGAGCACTCAGAGACAGACTCTCAGGCCCAAGACCCTGATTGCATGTACCAGGGCAGGGGTCAGGAATCTGTCCTTACAAAGCTCCCCAGGGGATTCTGATCCCCACTCAGTCTTGACACGCTGGGATAGACCCCCCCTACAGGATGCAGACTGGATGGACAACCTCTGAGAAGACAGATGGAAAAGTTTTGGCTCACGCCTGGCTTTGCCACTTACCATGTGTGACTTTTGAAAAGAAACTCACTGATCTCTCCTGGCCCCAGTTGCCTCATTAGTAAAATGGAGATAAGGAGTTGATCCACCTCATGAGGTGACTGAAAGGATTAAACAAGGTCATGTCCGTACAGTAGGGCACCTGGCACACGGGAAGCCCTCCATGATAGCTACATTCTGTCAAAGACGATTCCTGGGTTCAGCTGATCTGAAGCTTGGCTGAGTGAGTCAGGATGCCACTGGGGCTAAGGACATTCATTTCTGGACCCAGAACCCCATCTCTCTGCAGATCCTGTCCCTGTTTGCCTTAGAGAAGGGACTCAACCCAGACATCCTCCTCCTCCTCTCCTTCAGTCCCTCTCTACCCAGGCTACAGTACGGACAGGGACCTGGCCCATGCAGGACTTCACCAGCCTTCCCTGGGCCCGCTTGCTCTTCCAGGAGGAGAGAGCAGCCTGCATAGCCCTAGAATGAGTTCAGCTCCCCCAGCAGGTCTCAGAGCCTGGCTCTCTGGGGGCAGGAAGGGGGGCACCATCCACCTTTCCATGGCTGCCTCTGAGTACTTTGAATTTCATTAGGGCAATTATTTCAAATGGAATTAAAAGGGTTTAAAATTAGACCCTAAACTCTTAACAATTAGTGACGCAGCGACCTGCCATCCACAGAGCCACAATAGACCTATGTCGATTGGTACGTGAGCACAATGCCAGTCTCCAGATTTGCATGCACTATTACAATAAACGGCTTTTAATAAAATGAATATTCTTAATTACCGCTGCATTAATAAGCTGCAAATTAGTCATCATTAAAGGCCCCAC
>JAJEJO010001432.1:214218-238426 GCA_020662805.1 Glaucomys volans
GGATTGACAGCAGCTCCTGTTAGCAGATCTTCCTGGCAGGAAGCTGAGAACTGCCCGAGTCTGATTTCTGGGGCATTGGACTCCACCCAGCTAAGGAACAACAAATCCTAGCAGAGAGAAGCCTGGGCAGAGGGTTGCCTTGGACAAGAGCCCTAGAATCTTCCCCAAGTCACTGTCAAAGTTTGAGTAAGTCACCTGCCCTCCGAAGCCTCAATTTCCCCATCTGCACAGAGGAGACCGTGGTCAACATTGACCACCAGCCAACACACTTTTAAAATATTTTTGTAAATATTTGAGGTTTGGTGGGTCACGTGGCCCCTGTTACAACTATTCAACTTGGCAAAACAGGCGGGATTGGATTTTGGCACGTGGGTCCGTCATTAGCTGACCCCTGGGCTAAGCGAATCATAAAAACCCTGGCAATCCTGGCTCTGTGAATCTCTAAAAGGGCTCTTCCCCCATCCCCCAGAAGTAGGTGGGGGGACTTGGGGCAAGCTTTCCCAAAGGCCGATTAGACCAGATTATAGGCTGTTTCGTCATGGAAGATGATTTGTGGAAATGAGACAAGGCAGGATGCTTTCCTGGTCCATGTCATTCCCACCAACACAGGGAAACTGTAGTGGACTAAACAATGGCCTCCAAGGGTACCAGGGTCCCCTCCCTGGAGCCTAAAGCTTTCACAGTTGTGATTAAGCCAAGGATCTTGAGATAAAGCAATAATGCCGGCTTCTCTGGGTGAACTCTCAATGCCGCCACCAGGGTCCTTTTAAAGAAGAGGTGAAGGAAAAGGAGACACAGAGGAAGGGAAGGTGATATGAAGCTGGAGGCAGAGACTGGAGCCAGAAGGCCCCAAGCGCAAGGAGAGCTGGCAGCCATCAGGAGCTGGGAGGGGCCGGCAGTGGAATCTGCCAGGGGGCCTCAGAGGGAGATGTGGCCCAGCTGATACCTGGACTTCAGCCATGGAAGCTAATTTTGGATATTTGTCCTCCTGAACTGTCAGAAAGTGCACTTTTATTGTTTTACGTCACCAAGTTTGTGGAAATTTGTTACAGCCATCATTGGGAACTGATATACACTCCTTTTCTCCCATAGGAAACTCTGATGTTCTCTATGCCTCTTTAGCTATCTTTTGGCTAAAAGGAGAAAGAATAGTAATAATAATCCTTTCTAGGATTATCCCTGCACTGTGATTTGTACTGATAAAACATGTTGAATTTCATGGAAGAACTGGACTCTGGGAAATGTCCAGCGCTTTGCCCAAGTTCATGCTATTAGCAGATGTCACTGTTGGAGTTTGAACCCAGATCTTTTGATTCCCAATTTACACTGGAATCCAAGTCGAAGGTTGTGTTAGACACAGGGAAACAAGAACTGTGGGAGGTTGAATTGCTTGGGAAAATTCTCTCCTTGAAATGGAATATCGCTTGGGTCTCAAGCTAAGGCCTGGTTCAGGTTTAGGCTCTGAGGAAGATTTATTGTGTGTCTTATGTCACACAATAAATTATATGTGTGTCTTATGGAAGTGGGCAGGCTCCATCTGACAGCAGCACCTGGCAGGGGACAAGTAGATCCAATGGGAGTAGGACCTGCCCAGGAGCCAGGGCTTCTGTGAACCCTGAAGGTGACTCTCTTAGGCCTTTTCAAGCCACATGTGAAAATTGCAGGCAGGTTTGTGGTGAATGGCAGAGAGGGGAGCTCTGTAATCAGCTAGTCCAGATCTCTTTCGCCCATTCCACAGCTGGAGAAACCAGGCAGCAGATATACTAACAGCTGTGTATGTGCTAGTATGAGGAGGAACAATCCCAGACAGGATCACCTTGTTGAAAAGCTCTGGTTTGCAACCAGAGTCATAGCAGCTACAGAAAGGGATCCACCAATCCCGGTCTTTACTTATTACAAAACCCAAATGAGTCCGTTAACTTAGGATTCTCTGAAGACCACAAAAGTATTGATTGAGAGCAACTGAACAACCCACAGTAAGAAAGGATAATGTATACAATTTATTATACATTTAATTCAAGCACATTTCTTTCCAGCAATCACAAATGATGTATAGTGTGGTATTCTAAAGTTGGAGGACTTAAACTACCTGATTTCGAGCCTTATTATAAAACTAATAGTAATCAAGATAATGTGGTATTTGCATAATGATACACAGAGAAGTCAATGGAACATAATAGAGTCAAGAAATAGACCTATTCATATATATTCAATTGATTTTCGAGAAATGCGCTAAGGTGGTTGAATGTGGAAAAGGACAGTCTTTTCAATAAACGGTGATGGAACAACTGGGAATCCATATGGGAAAAAATATAAACCTCAACCCCTACCTCACACTGTATAGAAAAATTAACTTGAATGAACCATAGACCAAAATGTATGCCCTAAGACTATAAGCTATAAAAAGATACAAATAACTTACTAATGGACTTGTATCCAGAATATACAAAGGACCCTTACAACTCAAAAAGAAGACAAAAAAATCAATTTAAAAATGGGCAAAATATTTGATCAGACATTCCACAGACAAAAATATACAGTGAACATACAAAACCATGTTCAGCAGCATCAGTCACAAAGAAATGTAAATTAAAACTCCAATCAAGTTTTGCTCATAACCACAATCATGGTTTGAATTTAAAAGACTGACAACACCCATTGTCAATGAGTGTTAGAAGCAACTATAACTCTGACACATTTCTAATGGAAGGTATAAATTTGTATGGCCACTTTAGAAAACAGTTACACAATTTCTTACAGATTAACATATACTTACTTTATGATCCAACAAAGCCTAGGTATGTAAGAAAAATATACATGGTTACAGAAGGACTTGTACATAAATATCCATAGTAGTTTTTATTGAAAATAGCATAAAACTGGACACAACCTGAATGTCCATCAACAGGTGAATGGGGAAATGATGGCACACTGTGGAATACTACACAGCAATGAAGATGAGAACCACCATTGTACATGTTACGTGCATTAGCATGGAGGAAAAAGACACACAAACCTACTCTATGAATTCACATGTACACATTGTAGAATGAATGAAATTAATCTGTAATGACAGAAATCACACCAGTAGTTGTCTGAGAAGAGAAATTTGGGGGTGAGACTTGACTTGGAAGGAGCACAAGGACACTTTTGGGGGAGATGAAAGTGCTCTGTATATTGATTGGCATGGTGGCAACACGGTACAGACATTTGTGAAAACTCAGATTGGTTCACTTTATCACATGTAATTTATTGCCTCAATGAAACTACATATGTGTATATATATTCACATATGTCAAATATCTACCAAACATATGTGTCTGTATACACATGTATATTAATATGTATCTGTGCACACACACATACACATATGGTGGGGTTCTGATCATTAATTTCTGAATCTTCTTCAAAAGAAACGAGTAAAAGCTCACGCCCAGATGTGCACGTGAAGACAAAGTCAGCCCAGATTTTTCTTTTTCTCGTGTCGTTCAGGTTCTCGGGATCCTCTCCTTCTGTGTGGGTGTCTCTCCTGGCCTCACGTCTCCTGGGCACCACTCCCTTGAATGAGGGCCTTTTTTTTTTAAATTCTAAAAATCTCCAGCCTCAGTTTCAGGTAGATATTTAATTTGGGGGAGTAACAGGATAGACTGGCTCTGCTTTGAGTACAGAATCAGCTCAGGATGTCCTGGCCTGCAGTGGGCAGAGCCGGAAATCAGATCCATCTTTGTGGAGGCTGATTAAGGCTTAGACCATGGTCAGGTCAGGCTCCCTAATATTTTCCCCTCCATCCAATCACTGATGATCTGGACTCAGCTTCCTGCCTTCAAGGGCAGGTCTGCTTCTTAAGCTGACTCTACGTAGAGGAAAAGGGAATGCCCAGATGCTGAGGACAACTGTCCCCAAGAGGAGCGCACCTGGGAGGAGCGGAGCCATACTCCATGCTCATTTCCAACTATTTCAGTTAATTACTGGGGGGACGAGGAGCATGTGAGGAATGGGGGAGGCCAAGGGCAGAGGTCCTGTCACCTGTAAGACAGGAGAGGGGACAGGGGAGGGAGTTGGGCCAGCAGCAGTGCCTATTGTGACTACCCATTCTGTTTTCTCAGCAACTCTCCCAGTTAAAGTCTGCCATCATGGAGAACCCACAGACAGCACTCCTTTCACCCTCAAGCGTGTCCCCATTTCCATCACAGGTGACATAGTCATGCCACCTACCAGCCACATGCAGAGGCCTTTGCTGTCCCTCAATGCTGACCACACACACCTCTGCCTCCTGCCCATTGCTTTCCATGTTTGAGGTCCAGCAGTTACTTTTCTCTCCTGGGCTCTCCCAGACTACTGCCTCCAGGTCCTGCTCACACTGCAGGATTAGGAAGAGGGTGTGTGTGTGTGTGTGTGTGTGTGTGTGTGTGTTTAAATAATTTTTTCATTGTCAATGGACTTTTGTTTTATTTATTTATATGCAGTGCTGAGGATCAATCCCAGTGCCTCACACTTGCTAGGCAAGTGCTCTACCACTGAGCCACAACCCCAGCCCACTGGAAGAGTTTTGGTGATCTTCTTCAGTCACACAAGATGCTCTGGGCAGCCAGGCATCATGGTGCTGCACACCTGTAATCCCAGCAACTTGGGAGGCTGAGGCAGGAAGAGAGTGGGATCATTGATAGCAACATGATGAGGCCTTAAGCAACTTGGTGAGAACCTGTCTCAAAATAAAAAATTTAAAAAGGCCTGGAAATCTGACTCAGTGTTTAAAAATGCCCTAGATTAAATTCCTAGTACCAAAAATAAATAGATAGATAGATAGATGATAGATAGATGATAGATAGATAGATAGATAGATAGATAGATAGATAGATAGATGATAGATGATAGATGAATGAATAAATAAATAAAAAGTTCCACTGGACAAACTCAAGCCAGCCCTAGCGTTTCTTGGCATTATCATGACATGCTCTGCCTCTCTGGGCTTTGCTGGTTCACCTTCCTTCCCTGCTAGGAAGGGTCTGCACTACATGCTGGAAGAGCCACAGAAATACATGTGACAGTCTTCCTGTCCTCCCAGAGCTTCTAACCTGGACCATCATGGCAACTGTGTGTGACTCAAACACAGTGGGCCACTCGGCAGAGAATCTGGGGGGCTCAGAGGAGGGTATGTTCTAACAGAGAATGGGCAGCATGAGGACATGGCATCTGGGCAGAGTCTAGTCGGGAGAAGGCTTTCTGGAGGCAGAGACCAGGGAGAGGCCTCTGGGGCCCGAGGATGCGGTACAGTATGGCGGCAGGCCACCAGGTCTTCCCAGACCTGCCCTTGTCCGGGACTTCAGCCGCTCTCACAGGATAGACAACAGCAGTCCTCAAGGTGCTGTCCTCTTGATCATGCATTGCACTGCCGCCAGACTCTCATCCCAAAGCACGACTCTGGACATTCCATTCCCTGCCCCCAAACTCACAATGGCCCCCCATAGCCTTTAAAGCAGCTGGGCAGCATCTCTGTCATTGAAGGCTTGCCACAGAGAGCTCACCGCTCCCTTCACGCTCTCTCCCACTTCCAGGCCTTTCCCTCACTCAGGCTGCACTTCCTCCTGCAGACACACGCCTCTCTGTTACAGAGGTCCTCGTTTTCTAAAATCAGTACAAACGCTCCCTTCTCTCTTGGCCTCTTGTGATTGCTCCAGGCTACAGTGGCCTCCCCCAACCCGTTCCCCTGATGCATTCTGCTCGGTAACACTCACCAGTCTGCCTGGCCCTTTAATCCACTGGCTTTGTGTACCACCCCTACCCCGCCATGCAGGGGTGGAACTAGGCCCCTCATAGCTTCATCTTCAAGGCAGGACTCAGAGCAGGTGAGTAGGAGCTTCTGCTGGATCTTGTGGAAGGCCTGTAAGATGGGTGCCCACAGCTCATCAGCACACCTCCACCTACTTGCCCTGTGCTCCATTCATGCCCAGAGCCCCATTAGGTGCCCTTGGTCACCAGGCAGGCCTTTCCTGTTTGCAAAAGAGCTGCCTGGCCCTCAAGGCTTCCTTTCATGCTTTGGGTAGAACTGCAGGGGAAAAGGAAATATATTAGCTCACCGCTTGATCTCTGCTTCCCTAAAGCAGAGCCAAGTCCAAAGTGAATATTGATAACTTTACAAAGCCCAGTGTTTGGTATGCACTGAAAACCATTGTGTATTCCCTAAATAGTTCGTTTTGTTTTCGAAAGTTCTAAAAAACTCACTGTATTGAAATGCATGTTGTTGCATCGATTTTTCTAAAATACACCTTGTTATCTTTTCTTTGGTAATTGGTGACTGGTAATGACTTTGGCAATTTAACATGTTCTTGCAGACACTTTTCCCATTCCCCTTGATAACTGAAGTCAGGAGCGAGGGCCTGTCTGTCAATCTCTGACGCCTGTCAGCCTGCATGATTGACGGCTTTTGGTCCCACAATAGAGACCATTTTCGCAGCCCCCGTTCTGTTATTTTCCCCTCCTTTAATACTTGTGGGGGATGGTGTTTGCTTTATAATCTGCGTTTAAAATCCAACTTGGAATGAGGCCAGCTCCAGAGAAATTATCACAATGTCTTGTTAGCTTTGCATCAGGAACATTCCCACGAGAGTTCCTTAAGCTATGATTCCACCTTCTGAAATTACCTCTGCTCAAAAACCTAAGCTTCAGCCTTCATCCTGATCCCTTCAAATTCCAGGAGAAAGGCCGAGGGGTCTGCCCAGCCGTGCTCTAATAGAGGGCACGACCAGGGGGACCGTGCGCATCTGGAGTGGAGCCGGGCCATCCCCTCTCCCGGGGCCTCGGTGTGTAAGCCCCCACATAATGAATGTGGGTCTGCGTGGCGGAGCTCAGCAGAGGAGACAGCGCTGCGGCTGTGCTGGGCAATTAGATTCCTCCAAAACCAGAGCAGGCAGGGGCCTCTCCCAACTAGGATGAAGCAGCGGTGGGCTCAGTGTGGCTGCGCCAGGTTGCAGGATTGCCAGAACCCTTTGGATAAACAACGGAACAGCAAGATCAATGAGGGGCAAGGATGTCAGCGCTGACATATTTCCCTGTGCTTGGGAACAGTTTGGGGTTCACAGTTCTGTTTTAGGATCTGGTGAAAATTATGACAACACCTCCCCACGGTAAAAAGAAAATGCACATCCTTTCATGCACAAATCCTGCTCCGGCTGCACGTGAAGGGAGCTTCACGACTCTGCAAGGTGGGATGCTGATGTGGTGACGGGAGTGAAGTCTGTACAGGGCCAACTCTTACAGCCAATTGCCCTTGGTAGGAGCCACCCACAGTGAGCATGGCTGGACTGGGAGGCCTCGTGCTGGCGCCCAGGCCTGCAAATGTTGTCTGCCAGCTTATCAGACTGTGCAGACTCTGGGCAGGTGTGAGACTGTTCATCAGACTCAGAGCAACAAGGAAGGAAGACTGGAAATGTGGCCTCACTCTGCACTCTTTCTGGCACATCTTGGGAGAAACTAAGTCTCATAGAGAAAGAAAGAAAGAAGGAAAGAGGGAAAGAAGGAAGAAAGAAAGAAAGAAAGAAAGAAAGAAAGAAAGAAAGAAAGAAAGAAAGAAAGGAAGGAGAGAGAGAGAGAGAAAGAAAGAAAGAAAGGAAAGAAAGAAGAAAGAAAGAGAAAGAGAGAGAGACAGAGAGAGGAAGGAAGAGAGAAAGAAGAAAGAAAAGTTCCAAGCTTAGTATTTTTCCCACTCTGCTTACTGTCCCAGCCAAACTCTCTACATTGCCCCTCCTAGTCTTAAAACCTGGAGTTGGTCTTCTCTCCATTCATGATCCCATTCCTCTCAGCTTTTTATTGTGGATTCTCAATTCTTTATAAGAATAGTCATATCTGTCCTTTACAGAGCAGCTACCATGTGCCAGGATCTTCTATGCATCATCTCATTTAATGTTTAGGAGAAGGGGATGGGTGTGGTTGGCAGAATAATGGTCCCCTAAAGACATCCACACCCTGATCCTTGACATGTGTGCTGAGGTTACCTTACATGACAAAAGTTGCTTTGCAGACCTGAGTAAGTCAAACCTCCTGAGACAGGGGAGGATCCTGGTGGTACAGTGGCTCTCATGTCATATAGACGGTCGTTGTAGGAGGAAGTAGGAGGGCCAGAGTCAGGGTGGAAACAGACCATGGATGCAGAAGTCAGAGGGTCACATCCATAAGCCGAGGAAGGCCAGCAGCAGAAAAGGGGGAGGAAAGGGTTCCCCTCCCCAGAAGGCACATCTGCCGTCACCTTGATTTTAATCTCAGCAGACCCACTCTGGACTTCTGAACTGTGTGATATTAAGTCTCTACTGTGTTAATTTGTTACATCTGTAATAAGAAACTAATACAATATTTCCTCAGCTGCAGACACCAGCATTCTGTGAGTTTATGTGACTTTGGGAAGAGTTGTAACACTTCTAAGAATCCAAGTCTGAGTTCAGCAATCTGTCCGTCAAGGCTATGAGACCCCCACGACCTTCACTCCCCAGTCACACTGCCTCAGTGGGCCCCAACTTCAATGTTAGGCTCACACCCTGCTCTCTGATCCCTATGGCCATGCCACACCCCAGCGACCTCTGTGCCTTCTCCCTAGGTCACCCTTCCCCCACTCTCCTGCACCCTGCTCACGTCTCAGGCCCACCCTCCACAACCACCCACCCACAAGAGCCTTCTCACCCCTCAGAAAGAGGCACGTCTCCTTCACCTGCTTCCCCAGGGCATGGAATCTGATGGTTTTCTTGTTGTTTGTTGTTTTGTTAGTGTTGTTTGTTTGCTCTAGATTATACACATAAGAACCATTAGGCAGTTTGTTTCGCCTCCCGTTGGAATATGAATTCCACAGGCTGGATCTTTTGTTCAGTTCTAGCCTCTGCCTTGACCCCTTGTGATGGCGGATTCTATGAGCCGTCTTGGCTAGCCCACGGAACCCAGATGTTCCGTCTGACATTATTTTGGATGTTTCTGTGATGGTATTTTTGGACAAGATTAACGCTTAAATTTGTCAATTTGAACATTGAATTGTTTGACTAAAGCTGATTACCCACCGTAGTGAGGTCCTCCTCCAATCAACTGAAGGCCTTAGTAGAACAAAAACTGACCTCCGTGAGGGAGGGGCATTCTTCCAGCAAATGCCTTTAGACCTGAACTGTGACCCTCCCCTGGGTCTCCAGCCTGCCAGCCTCTCCCACAGATCCTGGACCCCAACCCCAATCAGGTGAGCCAACTCCTTAAAGCCCCACCCCCTACACACACACACACACACACACACACACACACACACCATCTTGTTGGTTCTCTTTCTGTGGAGAATGCTGGCTAATATACCTACTAATTAATAAGTGTTTTTTGGATAAGTTCAGGGCAGGGTTCATAGGTCTCTGTACAAAAACTTCAGTAAACTCTTCTTTTAGACCCAAAAGACCAGCAAGAATTATTTCACAGAAGGTCTGTGAGCCCAGAGTTGGTAGACACTTTCCCCTGAATCAGGATTCTTCAGAAAATAATATGTGTCTTTCACTAGAAGTTTCTGCAAACCAAGGCAAAGATGGAGGCAGGTCTTGGGGACACTAGTTTCCCTAGGAGCCTCAAATGTGAACAGTGGGCAGCTGAGGGGCAGAGAATCCTGGGGTTTAAGACACTAAGTCCAGAGACCTTCCTTCCACAAAACAACCCTGAAAATATCTTTCCGTTTCTGGTGATTCATTTTAAGTAGCTGCTCACACACTAGAGCTGTAGGCTGTCCTGGGTCTCTGGTAGACATCATGAAGCTTCACTCATCATTTCCATAAAAGTTTTATCTGACTTCTATAAAGCGGGCACTAGGATTCAGAGGTGAACCAGACAGAAGTGTCTTCCTCCGGGGATCTTATTTTCTAGGAGGGTGGGAGTGGAAGAAAAAGAGTAGATAATTAAGAAAAATAAAATTAAAAAGACATAATTAAGGACTCCATGAAAAGCCTAATTCTCCTTCTCTTGAATCTGGGAAGGACTGTGACTCACTTGTAATTAATAGGCTATGGTGGGAGGAAAGCTGTAAGACCCCTCAGGCAGGTCACGAAAGAAGGGAGTCCCAAGAGTCAGGAAAGCAATCCAACCGTCCTAAAGCCACCATGCTATAAAGAAGGCCAAATTAACCTCACCTGACACCCCAAGGAAAGGCCCCGACATTACATATTCAGAAAGGGCTGCCCTGCCAGGCTCCACCGCTCCAGCCCTTCACTCTTCCAGCTCCAAGCAGAATGACTCCAGTGACATCAGAGACCCTGAGCCAGCTTGCTCTGCCTAGCCCTTCCCAAGTTCCTGAGCCACAGAAACCTTGTAAGACACAGTAATTGTTGTTGTCTTAAGCCACTAAATTTGGGGCTTATTTTTTATGCAGCAATGCCCAACCAGTACAGAGAGTGCCTGGAGGTAAGGGACTGCTTTATATCAGCGGGTCAGGAAAGCTTCTCTTGGAGATGATGTCGGAGCTGAGGTCTTAACAGCAAGAGAAGCAGCCATGAAACAGTCTGGGAAGAGCAGAAAGACAGCATGGCTGGGGCATAATAAATGTGAGGGAGAGTGAAGGTAGACCACAAAGAAAGAGTCCTGCAGGCAGGGAGACCAGATGTCCCTGTTACCTGCACTAGTACTGGTTCAGGGTTGTTGTCAACATAACACTATGGTCACCCAGTTTGCAGGCCATGCTGAAGGGCTTGGAGATGGCATATTATTATTCTCTTCCTTTTCCCCAGTTTCGAGGCTGATCCTTGGGCTCCCCACCCCAACCCTCACTCATTCCTCCCTGAACCTAAGAGACAGCTCTTCCCTCTCATGTGTCCCTCTCCCAGTCTTGCTATTTGTTCCCTTTCATTCTCATCCACTTTGTTGTTAGTTTGTTTGTTTTTATAGTGCTGGGTATTGAACCCAGGGCCTTGTGCATGTAAGGCAGGCACTCTACCAACTGAGCTACATCCCCAGCCCCTCTTATCCACTTTGGAAACAGCCAAGTCTCTTCCTTCCATGGTCCCAGGCAGACCACTCTTCCTCCACTTTAATGAGAGATCTGGAGAGACTGGCACAGCATCATTCAGAGTCCAGGATCCTGGGTTCAGCCTCTCATCCACCATGTCTTGCCTGTGTGACTTTAGGTGGCTTGCTTTCCCTTCTTAGACCTTAAGAGTCTTATCTATTGAGTGAAAATTTTAAATGTCTGCTTCACAGGGTGGTTGCAAAAGAAGCAGGTGACTCTTTGTTAATCAAGAGTTGGTTTCAGCTGGGCGTGGTGGCGCACGCCTGTAATCCAAGCTACTTGGGAGGCTAAGTCAGGAGGATCGCGAGTTCAAAGCCAATCTCAGCAACTTAGCGAGATCCTTAGCAACTCAGTGAGACCCTGTCTCTAACTAAAATACAAAATAGGGCTGGGGATGTGGCTCAGTGGCTGAGTGTCCCTGAGTTCAATCCCTGGTTCAAAAAAAAAAAAAAAAGAGTTGGTTTCAAGTCTGATAAGCTTGACTAAATTTAAGGGATTTTAAATCAAGGCAAAAAAAGATCATGATTGGACACAAGGAAGAAGTGCCCAATGTTGGGGGCAGGACAAAATCACTGGAGGTTCACTCTAGAGATTGGTAAGATGAAAACTGCCAGCTGCCTCCAGGTCCTGGTGGATCTGAACTCCTGAGGTAGAGGTGGGAGTCCAGAGTGAATGACCCCAAGACATTCCTGTTTATTAATGAATTAATGTATTCATTCAAACAGCCTGGATTCAAGTTCAGTTCTCTCACTTGTTGGTTGTACCAATCCAGGCAAAGTACTACCTCAGTTTCCTCATCAGTAAAATGGAAATTTTAGTAGTGATTCTTGGGGGTGGTGGGAAATTAAACAAGAATATGAAAACATGAATTCCCGTGTATTACACATGTTAAGTGCTAACACGTTGTTAGCTTGTTTTGTCTGGTTTACAACATATCAGGCCTTGGTTCAGACCCTGGGGAGGAATATAGATAAGGAGAATCACTCTCATCCCTGGTCCTAGTTTGTTGTTTCTTTCTTCCTTCCTTTCTTTTTTTAATTAATTAAAATTTTTTAATATTTTGGACTGGGGGTTGAATCCAGGGGCACTTTACCACTGAGCTATATCCCCATCCCTTTTTATTTTTTTATTTGAGACAGTCTCACTAAGTTGCTTAGGGTCTTATTAAATTGCCCAGACTGACCTTGAACTTGAATCCTCCTGCTGCAGCCTTCTGAGTCACTGGGATTACAGGCATGCACCACTGCCCCTGGCCCTGGTCTAGTTTCTGTTCCCATGAGGTGTGACTGAGTTGCTCTTTGTGAGACCTCCACACCTTTATCGTATCCACTGCCCATCCCACTTCCTGAGCTGGCTTGAGGCAGTTTCTGCTCCTGGGTAATCAGTGATCTCCAAGGAAGGCAAAAATATTAGAGAATTGTCCGCATGTTAGGGGGGTGCCAAGAAAGATGGAATTGATCATTCCCTGTGGGCGCTGAAGGAGATTTGGGAGCCAAGAGTTTAAAGTTTTGGTAAGACTTGGACCTACACAGCTTGGAGGTGAGACTTGTAACGAACATGGTCAGAGGAGGGAAGCTAGAAAATGCAGGGATCTTCAAAAATCCAGAAGAGGTACACATCTGCCAGGAATCTGGTATGTGTAAAAGAGAGTGGGGAGCCCCAGGGCTGGGGAGGTAAGGAGCATTCAGGTCCCTTGAGCTCTAGGTGGCAGATTGGAGAAAGAGAACTTTAGGCGTGGAAGCAGGGAGTCACCACTGATGCTCTTACACACAGGAATGACAGGAAAGATGAGCCGCTGTGGGAGGAAGGGAGATAGCCTCACAGCCCCGGACCCACGCCCAGCAGAGGGAAGGCTGTTGCAGAGGTGTGGACGGAGAAGATGCGCCAGGGGCTAGGGCGGGGCAGGTGGAGATGGACGGAGGAAACTGATTGGGTCATCTCGGAGGCCAGCAGTGGGGTGTGCTCTGATTGGCCAGCTTGGTCACGTGCCTTTTCCTGTGCCAGGAGATACCTTGACAGCCCAGGAGGATCGCAGGGAGCAAGGAGGAATTTCCCCAAAGGAACAAGAAGGCAGGCCGTGGAAACATGTGCTGCGTAACCACCACCACTTACAACTTTGTCAGACATTTCAGCAAAACGTCAGGCAAGCCAAGAGGTCAATGTGGAAGAGAAGGAAAAGGCACAGACGCTCGGTCATGGCTGCACTCATTGCCGCCTTGTTCTTCAAAGCTGGAAACTGCTGGAATGTTCCGCAGCAAGGGACTGGCTAAATGTAGACTACCTGTTCCAAGGAGCCTGGCACTAGGGTTTAAGAGAACCCTAGCTGTGACTGCATGGACAGCCCAGATGTACCCACGATATACCAGGGCGTGGAGTGGAGGGAAGTAGTTAATTGAAGAGATGCAGCAAAATTTTTCTTAAAAATTCTGGGGCAGGGCGGGGCTGCTTCTTACAAGACAGCAGCCACGGAGGAGCAGCACTTTCTGGAAGCTATTCTTGGGGGTGAGGGCTCCATGTCAATAGAGTTCAGGAGGGCACAGCCCAAAGAAAGAAGAGCGGAGTGGGCGGGAGCCGGGAGTGATTTTTAGCAGGTGCTGCGAGCGAGACACTTGGGGGAGAAGAGAGATGTCTAGAGCCGACTCTTAGAAAGCTGTGAAGAGCCCCGCACCACCTTCTCAGGGAAACCAACAATAAAAATCTACATTATTCCTCAGGCTCCTGGATGATTGCTGAGCAGAGACCGCCCTTAAAGTCTTCTCAGATATATTTGGGTCACATCTATATATATTTACACAAAAATTTTTTAAAAGCCTAAAAGGATATACACCAAACCGTCGACAGTGGTTAGCTCTGAAGGATGAAATGTCAAGGGACTTTTACTTTCTCTGTATTGTTTCCAAAATCTGTTTTTACCTAATCATGCATTATTAGAATAAACAATACAGATACAAAGAAAAGAAAAGGGGAAAAATCTATTAAAATCAGACAAAGTGCACAGTAAATAAATACATGTTAGCTGCAAGCATACTCAGTAAACAGTAATTAAGTGACAAATTAAATAAAGCAAGTAACACACTAAAATGATGAAAATCCAAGATAATAGAAGATCTCCTTCCCCCACTCCACCCCAGCAGTACTAAGCTGAGGGCAGCTGAGGAGAGGGCTCCATTTCCAGAAGGAGCCTAGGGTGGAGAGCCTTTAGCCCAAAGATTCTGGGCTCTTCCAGAAAGGACTGCTGAGAGAGGAGCCCCAGGGCCAGGTGATAGGGGGTGCAGCAGGGGGCAGAACCATCAGACAGCACAGCTGGGACCAAGGTGCAGGGGGCCGACCACTCCATGCTGGAAATCTGGTGACCCAGTGTAGCAGGAGTGGAAGAGATACGGAAAGAAACAGCAGGACCCGTGTTCCAAGGGTATAGTGCCTTGAAGGTGATCTTGGCCTTGAAGAGTCAGCAACAGATTTCATTCAATTGAGGAGTGATGGAGTCAGGTGTGCAGTTTAGAAAGATTCCTCTGGCACAGAGGTGGAGGACACTGGGAAAGGAGTCAAGGCCAGTGGAGCTGTAACAGGCTGTAGAGCAGTCCAGGCATGAAAGGATGAGGTCCCTGTGAGTGCAGGAAGCAGCGGGGTCAGGAAATGTCAAGAGAACTGTGCTTTTAGGCAGGGCAGCTGTGACCAGGAGCAGGAACCAGGGGTCTCCCTCTGTGTTTCCTCCCTGGAGGAACGTCTAGTTCTCAAAGTACAGAACTTCTTATTGTGTATCATCCATCCCTCCTATTGCAAGGCGTTCATTCATCCATGGGACATTCTTGATACCTCCTCTATGGCCAATCCTGACCAGTCACCAGGACCTGGACATACACAGAACATAATCCCTGCCACCTCAGAGTTGAAAATCCAGACGGGAAAACGAACATGATTAATTGCAAGAAATAGCCTCAAGCATTCCTCTGCCTGTGCGTACCTGCCTTTGCAAAGTGACTTTGGGCTCCCTCTCCTTCAGAATGGAATCTATTCCCCATGCCTTGAATCTGGGCTACTCCTGTGATGTGCCTTGGCTGGCAGAATGGGACAGTTCCAGCCTCGTCTTAGGAGCATGGGGTTGCTCAGGTTCTTGGAACCTCGTTGTGCCGTGAAAAGCCACATGGAGCAGATCCACACCTTCTCAGTTGCCCCAGCTGGGACTGACCCAATGTAAGAAAACACAGCACTTACCAGTGTAAGAAAGAAGCAGCCTGGCCCAGACCACGTCCGCACGACCTCCAGGTGACCCAGATTTGTGTATAGGAATAAATAACTCTTTCATGCCTCAAGTCTTGGGTGATTTGTTTTGGGACAATAATCAACTGATACGACATATAATAAGCAACTCTTTTTAAATGAATACCAGGGCTGGGAAGGTAGCTCAGTGGTAGAGCACTTGCCTGGCATGTGTGAGGCCCTGGGTTCAATCCCTAGAATTGGGAAGTAAATAATTAAAAAGCATACTCTAAAACTCATAACCCAGATGTCACTAGGGCCTCATAAATAGTCTCTATTCTCATCCTACGTTAACCTTGAAAGAGGGGTCCACCTGGGATGCTCTTCTCCAGGGGTCTCTTGCATTTCTACACATTTTGCAAGCAAAAAGTTTCTCTCTAGAGCAACAGGAAGGTTTCTGGTTGTCCAGCATAATCAAGATGTCTCTCTCCAGGGCGGTTTCAAGCAGGCTTCCTGCTCATTATGAAGGACTTGTGATTCTTTTCCTGTAATTTACTGCAGGTGTTAGTTGGCTTTCCCTGTGGTCACCCTTTGGGGACCAACCCATGCTGATACTCTGATTCTTGCTATTGCAACGAATCATGAAGTCCTCTGTGTCTTAGTCATAAGTCTTGTGTCTTCTGCCAACGTCCACGACACTGTGTTAGGCAAACTTGACAGCTGGCAGGCCATTCATAGTCCTTGATACTTACCCTTCTGGAAGCAATGTAATCTAATTCCACAAAGACTTAGTAAGAGGTTTCACTAAAGATGTCCTGGGGATACAAAGGAGAAACTTAAAAATCTTCAATGAAACACTTATTTTCCTCTACATAGCCCCCCAAACTTCCTCTTCAGAGTCCCTTCCTCTTCAGCTGCCCCTTCTCCCTACAGGCCCTTTCCCATCCCTTCTCCCCTTCAGCCTCTGTGCTGTGTGGCCTCCAGCCACCCAGATCTTCACCCCACTCCGCAGCCTGCCTACAGTGCTTCCATGCTCAAGAATAAATGCTTGGCACAGGCTTCCTCCAGGTGTTCCAGGCCGGCCTCCCCACGTCCATCCCCCAACATCACAAAGGAAACTTCCTGGGCTCCCCCTTTCTTTGAAGGTACGTGGATAGGCTACATGATCAATTTTTCTTATCATAGTTTATTTTTGCCACTGAGATTCCAAAAAAGATGTAGGCAATGTGCTGGAAAGGCAGAAAGAGGGGACAAACATTCCTGATGGTGACATCTAATAAGGATTTGAAAAAGGTGATGCTAATCCCTGAAAAGTGAATAGGTTTTCTGCAAAAGCTCAGGAGAAAAGAGGCTGCCAGGTGAAAACGGCATATGAGGAGAAAGAGGGAGACCCTTCTCAGGCTAGAGGGCTGCGGTCAGGGGGTTTAAAATGGGTTTGGGGTGCAACCCCAGAGGTCCTGGGGGACACTGGCGTTTGCACAAGAGAATGACCCATTGAAACCACCACGAAATGTAACCTGTCCCTGGGGGTGCTGGGCACATGTGTGAGGTTCTTTAAATTCATACATGAAATATCAAAGCACCAGGGCTTGTAACCAAAGGAAACACCCACTAATCATAGTTTTCGCCAGGAACACCCTAACTGACATTTTAATTAACAAGCTGTTCTCCCCCCACTCTGTTTTTAATATAAGGACCTCTTGTTGCTTTAAATCTAAAATTAATTAAGTGAGAGTTCTCCTCTGGAGTGGAGTGTATGGCTCATGCTAAACGGACGGGAGTGATAAGGGAAGATATATGGCTGGAAGTGAGGGGGGTGGGCACTGAAAAATTCTCTGCCTCTGCAGCTCAGGCGAACCAAACCAGGCACAGCCCGTTTACTCACTGAAGAACTGGGGACCCTGGACTTTTTCCAAGAAATATTCCGTCTGAATCTACAGCCCGGCTAAGACCCAGAATGACAAGCTTAAAATGCGGTTACAAGGCCCTCCATGATCCGGGTCCTGCCTCTCTCTCTCACCCTAATCTCACTGGGCTTGACCTTGTCCTGGGCCCAGTCACACTGGCCTTCTTGTTGTTTCCCAGCATGACCTGCTCTTTCCAACCTGAAGGAATTAGTGCTTGCTTTTCCCTATGCTTGGGGCGCTCTGTGGCACATCTGCAAGGCGAGTCTCAGGTGAGAGTTCACCTCTCATCTTCTCCAGCTGCGCTGTCTAAAATGCTAATCAACCCCTCACCACACCATTACCTTGATTTATTATCTCCACAGCACTTATCCCTGGCTGAAATCGTGTGCCGCTGATGTGTTCCCTCTCCGGCTCCAAGCAGGCAGGGATTTGCACCTTGTTCACTAATGCAACTCCACACCTCGGACATCGCTGATGCTCAGTAGCTATGCATTGAAGAAACGAAGGATGCTCTTCCTTCTGCTTAGAACATTTCTAGACCCTCCACTTCCTTCCTCCCCAGCTCTCTCCCACCTTCACCTGCTGACTCCTGCTCATTCATCAGCTTTTACGTTGAACAACAATTTTTGACTCTTCTAGATGAATCTGGGTCCCTCTTGGATCTCTCCTTGATAGCATTGTCATAACTGAAATGAGCAATTGTTAGAACTGGGTGTTTAATATCCACCTAGAAGGTAAGTTCCACAAGCGCGATGAGTTAGTAAAGCACTCCGTGATTAGTAGCTGCAGTTTTTATTTTATTTTCTACCATCATCATCATGACACAGGATTTTCAGACCAAGGCAAACAGAAGAGACATTATCTAAGAGAGCCTCAGATGCAGCCATACTCTCCGATGATAGGGGAAGGTGTTGAGGAGCCAGATGGTAGAGTTTGGATCTTGAATCTTCCCCAGAGGCCTGTGTGTTAAAGAATTGGTCCCCAGGGCGGTGCTGTTGAGGGGTTGTAGAACCTACAAGAGGAAGATCCGTCAGTCATTGGGGGTGTGGAATGTGGGACCCCAGTCTTTCCCTTCTCCTCTCCTATTTGCCTCCTGTCCATGAGGACCACGTTGCCATGTGCTCCTGCTCTGATGTGCTGCCCCCCCACAGACCGGAAGCAACAGGGCCAACCAATCAGGCACTGGAACCTTCAAAATTCTGAGCCAGAATTAACCTTTCCTCTTTACACTTTGATGGTCTGGGGTATTTGTTATGGTAACGCACAGTGGGAGGGACCTGGGTGATCTGGGCTCAGGTCTATAGTACAAACTTTGGGGCAGAAGCATCGGTAGGCAGTGCAGCCCCAGGTCTTTCCCTGCTGGTGAAATTTGTCCCTCCAGGCAATGAGTCAGCCATATAGTATCTCATCATTTTGAATATAACACATTTTATTTATCTGTTCTTCTCTTGATGGACATTTTAGGCTGCTTCTCATCTTTTTGCTGTGACAAATAATTCAGTCATTATCCCGTCATTGTCCTATATCATCTGATCTTTTCCTTTCTACTGGATTGTTCCCACCAACCAGCAAATACACTGTAATTTCTCTCATCCTAAAAAAATAAAATAAAATAACAACTCTTGGTCCCTCAATTTCCTGTTCTAGTCACCACCACCACTCTCTGTTCCCCTGGAAGGCACATCTCCTCAGAGGTGCTTTTATTCAGCACCTCCACATCACCTCCTTGCTCCTGTCTAGCCCACTCTTATAAGGTTCTTGCCCACCATTCCACCAAACAACCCCTGTCAAGTTTGCTGGTGATGTCCATGTGGCCACATCCAACAGCCAGCTTTCCAGCCTCCTTAATCACCTAGATGCCGCCATTTTGTCCTGTGTCATTGGCACAGGGGATCACTCTTCTTTCTTGGAAACCCTGCTCTCTTCTCTCTTCTTGGTTCTCATCCTGAGAGGAGCCATCTCTACTCAATATCTTTTTCTGATTTTTCTTTATCTCCCTGTGCTTCAAACCATGGGTTCCAGGACTCAGTCCTGAGATCTCTTTTCTTTACCACCTACATGCATTCTCTGGGCATTCCACTGGGCCCCACGGCTCTGAGTACTTGTCCACCACACACTGCTGGCTCCAGGCCTCTACCACCCACCCCTGATCTCTTCCCTTGACTCCAGTCTTGTGGGTCTAGCCGCCTTCTTGGGATCTTTTCCTGAATGTCCAACAGGCTTATTGAATTCACACACACAAATCCTATTGCTTGTGCAATCATCCCCATTTTCAAAAACTGGAAATTCCAGGTCCCTGATGGTCAGGGAGCCAAGCTGAACTCGTCTTTTTCTCACACTCTCATTCAACCCTTCAGCAAATCCCATCAGCTCTATCTTCAACACCTGTCCATCTCTGATTCTGGGGACTTCACCACCACCACTACTTTATCCAAGACACTACCACCCCTCGCATGAGGCATTGAAGTGGTCCCCTTCTTATCTCACAAACTTATCCTACCCCCAGTCTTTTTTCAATGCAGCCATGAATGCTGGGGTGATTTTTAAAAACACCATGAGATCATGTTGTTACTCTATTCAAAACTCTCCATGGCTTCCCACCTTACTCAGTGTGAAAGCAAAAATCCCTGCAGTGGGTGACAGGGGTTTGCAAGAGCTGGGCCTGGCCTCCCCTCCAAGGTCCTCTCCCCGACTCCAGCTCTCTCTGTTTAGGCCACATTGACCTACTAGCAATGGCCTTTACAATCAGGACCTTTGAACTGGATAGTCTCTGTGTCCAAAATGCAAGCAGAGAGGCCCCAAGATCAGCTTAGCAGTTCTGAGGAAAAAGAAGTAGTCTAGGAGGCTGGAATGAAGGAATTACAAATACCTGGGGAAGAACATCCAGTCCAAAGTCACAGTGGGTAGCAGGCCATCAGGAGAGGGAAACCAATGAAGCTGGTTGGAGGGACCAAGAGAGAAACTGAAGCTGGAGCAGAGTGAAGAGGACAGGGGCATGCACCAGTGGCGGGGGAGCCTCGTACAGCACTGTAAGTGTGTGGCCTTCATTCTAGAAGGGAAGGAGGATGACCCAGTCTTCTCTGCAGGAACACTGCAGATGCACTTCCTTAGGAGAGGCTGCAGGAAGCAGGAACCAGGGAGGACAAAATCTGCTGTAGGGAGACAGGTGAGGAGGCTGCAGTGGACCTTGGTATTTCTACAACTGCTCAATCTCTGAAAACTCTTCTTGGATTTGGGAACCATATTTCAGAAGTCCTATGGGGAGGCCAGGCCTGTGCTGCCTGCCCTGCTGTCCTCAACCCCCACAGCTGGAGCAGATGAGGCCCGGTAGTCAACTAGCTGTGCCTGCCTGGGGTTCAACTGGGAGATGGTGGCACAGCCACCAGAGATGTTCAGAAGTCATGGGTGGCATATGGTGATGACTACTGTGGTCATCGAATGGAATGCTGTTCTGAGAGATGAGGACACAGGGTGTTGGGAAAAGTGCAGGCCCCATTCGAAGGGGGCTTACCCCAGCAACCAGGCCAGGCAAGCAACAGAGCCTGATCTTCAGATTTCCCCAAGGAAGCTGGAAAGACAGTGTTTTATGTAAAATCTCCCAGTTTTATTCTGATTACAAATTCAAATTGGGGCAGAAAGGTCGGACAGAACGTGCCTGCCTCTCTCCTAATGTTGTCTCCTTTTGAGATAAGGAAGTCCTTCCTTACCTCTCACAAGGTCAAAGGGGGAGCATTTTAGCAGAGGGATGGTAAGCAGTTCACTGGAGACGGAAGTTTCTTGGCTAAAAGGAAGCAGCTGAGTTTCCACGCCTCCCAAACAAAAAAGTTCAAGGGCAGAGGCTGAGCTGAATCCAGAGAAAAGAAAACTGTGACTTTCTGGGTTAAGGTAACTGTAGTTGTTGTGGAGAAAATATCCAAGGAGTCCCCGGTCATCTGTGAGGGACCCTGCCCATGCCAAGAGCATTGTGGTTTCTCTGGAGAGAACAGACAGCAGAAGTGGGAAGCAAGGATCTAAGTGACATGGGCTCTACCACCAATGCACCAAATGACTTGCCACCAGCCTCAGGCTTTGCATTTCCTGTTCTGTACCACAAGGAGCTGGGGCTAGATGAGCCCCAACAGCACGACCCACGCACTCTGCACTCCCATGCTGCTGGGACAGCCGTCAGAGCAGCAGCCTCCCCGAGATGTTCCAGGGGGCGGCTGGAGAAGCATGCCAAGATGTCCCCCCATCACACACGGGCAATCATTTCTGGAATAACTTCAGATTCAAGCTGCTTTTGTAAACTGCCCCGTTTAAATTAAAACAAATCAATATGCTTTCTAAAATTTAGTCTCAGCTAAACAGCTGTGACAGTTCATAGCAACCTGAACTTGAAATGAACCCACCCTACGTATAAATAAAGCCTTTGATGTCTTCATTAGTTTCTCACATGCCATTTCTTCACAGTCTATCAGGCTAAGTGCTTTGCAACTTATATATATTTTTGCGGCAGGAGTATTTAACCTTCTGATTAGTCACCGCAAGCAGCACAATGACAGAAACCCTGATTTTGCACACAATGAATTTATTGATAGATTTAGCCCATTAGCTGTATTTACCTGTCAGTTCTATGGACACTAATGAGTTGTTTTTCAAGGACTAATGAGAACTGTAATGGCTAATGGATGTTTACAGCTCCACCGCGCCGCACCATGTGATGCTGTGAGCGCCCGCTCCCATCCCTCCGAGTCTTTAATTGGCACCATCAGAGGACTCTTTAATTACATTTGAGAAGACAATAAAGATCCTGGCCAAATCAATGGGAGGGAAGCAGTGGGATTCTGCAGGAAGCTGGTCACTCCGATGGGCACCAGCCCAATGCTCCAGCCAGCGCTGTGACTTCCCTCATAACTCTCTCTGGAGGATGGAAGTGCTGAAGAATGTCCAGGACAGCCATGTCTCTACAGACCTGCAACCCAGCTCGCTACCAAGACCAAGGCTGGTAGAGCAGGAATGGGGGTCATAGTTCAGCCAAGGGAATCCAGTCCATGAAGAGGGTACTGCTCCAGACATTGGAATACAGAGCACCAGAGGCCCTTGGATTCAGTTAAACTTTTTATTCATCAAAGACACGTCTTCCCGTGTGATATAGTCAAAGATGGAGCTGTGGTTAAGGTCAATATTAACCAGATAACCTTAGGAGAATAAGCTTATGATAAACATCAAAAAGATCCTGATCTTTGCAATATTTCTTCACTCATTCATGCACTTATCAATTCATATGTCATTTATCAAATACCCACTGAAGACTTTGTCTGGACCCAAAGTGTTAGAAGCATGGTAACATCTCACCAGGTAGGTAAATAGAGGAACAGAGCACATATATTCATTGAATTCTCTTAGAGAAATGTAAGTGTATTACTTCCAATCACATAAAAACTCATTGCAGAAATCATGCTTCTGTTCCAAGGCCTCATCCTTCAAGGCCTACCAATATATGTTTCTGATCAGAATCAATTTGCCAGATGGCTTAAGATCAGCTCATCCTTTTCAGAAGGTGAAGCCACTGTTGATCAGTTCTTCACAAATGAAGCAGTGATCAGCCTGGTTGACCAATCAAAGCTTCCTCCAACAGAAAATGGAGAAGAACCTGAGGATTGTCTCATAACAGGTGCAGGTTTGGGGGATGTTTGGCCTGGAGAAAAGTGAATTACTGGGATGGCATCTGGGCATAGAGGATGCTACTGAGAGAGGACATGTGTTGTTAACCCAAAGGGATCCCACAAGGATCACCAGGGCCTAAGGCACAAGGGACAGCTATTTGAAGACCAACCTACCTGTGAGTGAATCTGCCATTGGGTACTCACTCCTATCCACCTTGGCCTTCCCCTGCACCCTGGCCAGTCTTGGGAGGGAAGTTTAACTTTTCTTGTTGCTTCCTATGGGTCATGAACACATTCAATCTAGAGATGAGGACGCTGCTAGAGAAATTAGAAGAACAGTTTCCATAGAGAAGAGGGGGCGGAAGCCAGATTGCACAAGGATTAAGGAAGGAGTAGGTGGTGAGGAAGTGGCAGAAGTGACAAGTGAGTGATGGAGAGAGAGAGAGCAGTCACTCAAGGGGGTCAGGAGGACCTGAGCACGTTTATAAGTTTCTAGGAAGATGTCAACCAGAAAGGAAAGATGGGAAATGCAAGAAAGAGGAGGTAACTGATAGAGTAAGGCCTCAGAGGTACCAGGAGTGGGGTGAGAATAGATTAGCAAACAGAGGAGGAGGGACAGGCCTCAGAACAAGAGGGGAATGCTGCCTCCATAGAGAAGGGGAGACAATCAAGATGCCTAGCATTGGGGCATGGAAATTAAGGAAACCAAGAGCTTCGGTCTCTCCTTATTTTGGTCTCTGAGACCAGAAGACCTCACTTGCATCAGCCCATGACCTGGAAGAAAATAGAGAAGGTTTGAAGCAGTCACACTAGGGCTTTGAACCAGGGGTCACTCAGAATGGAAGGAGTGGAGAGGCCCCAACCTGAACCTCCCAGTAACTGTCTTCAGGTGACTCAACTGGCAAGGATGCAGCTGAATGGTTTTCCAGAGGTAGGTTTTCCCAGAGTTCAGGATTAGAAGGGAACTGCCGGTCAACAGGGCTTGGAGGATGCTTGGAGGTTGTGAGACCTTGACCATGGGCTCAAGTTGGCAATCTAGAGGAGGAGGGTGAAAAAGAATAAAGGAAAGTGGAACAGTAAGATTCCACTGAGAATGAAGAGAAGGTGCCAGGGACAACAAAGCAGAAGGATATGGGGAGGTTAGTGGGATCACAAGACCCACCAAGGACCTTTTCAAGAACTAACAGGGCCCTTCCAGAGTTCAGACTTCTCATCCCAGAAACTCTCTTGATTGGGGATGAAAGGCCATAAGCACTCTTTTCCTTCCCAGAAGCAGACAGAGGTCACACTTAGTTGTGCTACCTCATCAACATCAGGCATTCTCAGGGTGACCCCTCTGTGCTTCCAAGTCATAGTCCTCCAAGGTATGGCAAAGCCCCCACCTCAGTTTCCATGGTGAATACTGGTGTCCTTGTTAGAAGAAAAGTACTTATATTGCCCTGTGTACATGC
>JAJEJO010001432.1:238526-378419 GCA_020662805.1 Glaucomys volans
CATGTTGGAAGCATTAGGGAGGAAGTCTGAGCTGGAGACTGTGGCCACTGATAAGAGGGGGAGATGCTGACATGAAGACCAGTGGGCTTGGAGTGGGTCGGCCCCATCCAGTACTTTATTCACTCCACAAATATTTATTGAGCCTCCTGGTGCTGAGTTTTGCACTTGGCAGTGAGCATATCTAGACAGTTCTGAAGAAAAGAAGCAAACAATATTATGTGCTTATGAGGGTGCTATGGGAGGAGAGAGTCACTGACCCAGACCCACGAGGTCAGGGAGGGCTTTTGGAAGAGGGGAAGGTCTGAGCTGTGTAAATGGGTGGGGAGGAATCTCCAGAAGAAAAGTCAGAAAGTTATTCATTATTCATTTATTCAACCAACGTTGACTCACTGGCTCTCTTTACAAGGCACTGTTCTGGGGGCTGGAGATACAACAGGGAACGAAAGAGCCCCAGATCCCTGTCTGCAGTCAACTTACAGTCAGGGTCAGGGCAACCATGCTGTGTTCAGAGGATTGCACGTTTTCCAGCCTGATTAGAACCAAAGGTCTGAGAGGGATAGGAACAAGAAACAGGAGTGGGAAGGTGTGCAGGGGTAAAGTTGTATGGGTCTCGCATTCTATGATAAGGAGTCTGGAGCTGTGGAAGAGTCGCTGAGAATTTCACACAGCTACCATCTGCATTTAAGTGGCCCAGGGTAAAGGAAGGTTGGAGGTAGGGGAAGACTTGATGTTGAGGCCAGTTGAGAGATTGCTGAATTTCTCCAGATTATAAGCTGGGGGCAAAGATAGGCAGCAGTAGAAATGGACAGAAGTAGAAAAATTTCTAGGATTTGCAAAAAGATAGAACCAGATAAGCTATTGGGCAAGAAAAGAAAATGGAACCTGGGATCACATCCAGGTTTCTCGAGTGAGCACCCAGAAGGATGCGGGAATGAGCAGAACACAGAAGGACACGGAGTTTCAAGGAGAGAATGGCAACTTTTCAGACCCATTGCTGCTGAGTGCTACCAAGAGGACCATGCTGGGATGGTGGTGTCAACAGGCCCAAAGCTCAGCAGAGAAACCTGAATGGAGGTGTCAACAGAGCACCAAAGGGGACTGAGGTCACAGGAGGGGGGCAGATGTGCGTGCTCAGGGGGAGCATTTATGGTGTGAAGGGAGGAGAGCTGAACTTCAGGAATCTCCAACAACCGAAGGGCAGGAAGGGCGGAAGCAGAGGAGCCCTAGAAGGACCAGTCAGAAAGACAGGACATCCAAGAACTCTGCATGTGGGATAGGAGATGGGTCCCAGGGGAGAGTGGTCAGGGTCAAATAGCTCCCAGAGGTCCTGGAAAGCCCCTGAAAGCTTGAAAATAACCACTGGGTGCAGATGCAGCAACACAGAGGCCTTAATGAGATTGGTTTTCATGGGAGTGGAAATTGGAATGTGGTGGGAAGAGAAGAGAGAGAGGTGAGGAAGAGAAGAGCAGCCCCCCTCCCAAGCACCTCTCCCAGAAAGGAGAAGAAGGAGACAATGAGGATAAATAATCACTGGGTTGAGGGAGGGAAATTTTATCTTTAGATGACAAAGATTCAGTATGTTCATAATCCAAGAAGAGCTAGCCAGGAGAGAGGGGGAGGAAGAGCGAGACTGGAGCTGAGACAGCATGGAGGTGAGGGCAGAGCAGGACTGATAGGAACCTGGGGGCTGAATGCAGAGCATTGTGCTCAGGACTGGCCTGGAGGAGAGATGGGGAGTCTCTCTGCCTCCCAGCTGGGAGGGCAGAAGACCAATGTGGGGTTGGGCAGGTTTATGGTTGGGAAACTGGAGGGGAGGAGAGGCACGGAAGAAGGTCTCAGCCTCATCATGGTGAGTGCGGGTCCCCAGTGGCCAAACCCTGGATACAGCAGAAGCCCCAGAGTGGCTGTATCTGATGCACTGGACATTGTGACTTCATGGTGGTGGCAGCACAGTGGGGACTCAGGATGGAGTGAGACCAGAGCAGTGCACCCAGGGCCTCTGTGCTGAGAGGAGGAAAGTGGGGCAGGGGAGGGATGAGGGTGCGGAGGGTGCTCTGGTGCATTTGGCCCCTGACTTCAGCTTCTTAAGCCTTCTCTCCCATCTTCAGAGGGTCACTGTGGTGCCACAGAATCCCCCCAGCTTGCAGAAAGCTCCACGTTGCCCCAGCATGGAGAAGAATGTGGACCAAGGGGTCTGCACAGAAACCAAAGATGCCACCTCCAGAAGGAAGAGCCCGTGCCAGGCTACCACCCTGGGTGACAGTAGAGAATTTTCATTGTGAGGAAGAGTTGGGCAGGAGAGAGGATGGAAGGGAAGCGACACTTCATGCATTCTGAGCCACCTTGTGCTTTGGGAACATTCGCTCACCTAATTCTCAAACCAACCATGCCCGGTGATGTTATCTCTACCACAGAGAGGAGAACCCAGGCTCTGGGTGGGTGCTGAAGCACATGCAGCCAGGTAGCAGCAGACGGCCGGGCTTTCGCTCCAGGTCTTTCTTCCCTGGAAGGCAGGCGCCCCCCCACCCACCCACCCACCACACACAGCACACACGGCTTCCTGGAGAGTCTATCCACAAAGCCACCCTTAGACCTGCAACCACCTGGACCACAGCACAGGTCCTGAACCGCAGGCACACCACTGAAGGCTCCTACCTGCGGGGATGGATGGGAACAGCATCGCAACCACACACGGCTAAAGGTAAAATGTAAATTAGAAAGAGGAAAAACATAAAAAGCATCAGTCTTAGAGCCATAAGACATTAGTGAGTTTAGTTCCTGGCTCTCAGACCCACCAACTGTGTGACTTGGAGATGTCACTTCACACTCTAAGGCTCAGTTTCCTTCTCTGCAAAACAAGAATCCCTTCCTCATGGAAATGCATAAAATACATACAAACAGGAGCACCGTGGGAAATGCTTAAACAGGCTCTCGACAAAAAAGTTTGCCTAGATCTGAAGTGTTTGCTGATTTCCATGGTGTAAACAGTTCACCTTGGCTGATGTCAAGCTACAAAGTTGCTGTCCCCGCATGCAGAGTGGAGAAGGACTAGGGGGGATCACACATTACAACAATATGTCATATCTCCTCCACACAGACGTGACAGCCAGAAACAGCCTCCGGAGCACTATCTCCAGAGTACAGGTAATAAAATAATTAGAAAATGATGTGGTTCCTAGTGTTGATTAGCTCTGTTATAAACATGGTTTAGTTAATTATAAGTTTATATAAGTTAATCTTTAATAATGGCTGTGTTTAATGACTGGTTCACAAAATGCCTTAAATATAACAAGCAGGCCTCACAAGCCTGCTACAAAACAGCACCGACAATAGCGGGTTTGCTGTGCTGAATGAAGGATGGGGCTGGGATTTGAACCCAGGTCTGGCTGACTTCAGAGTCCAAACTGCCACCCACTTATGCCTGCACTGCCAAGTGGAGACCAGGCTGCCAGCAATTGCAGGTCAGCCCCAGGCACTGCTCGAGAGAACAGAGGGGATGCTCACCTGCAGGCACCCCCACAAAGGCACAGCCTGCCTCCTGCTGCTGCACGGGAGTCGGGTCCAGCCTCCATCGCAGCCACCTGTCCTGCCTCTACTCATCAAGCCAACAGCAGCTGTTGTAATCATGTCACTAAGCCTGTTTCTGGGACCAAGTATTTTGCTAGTCTTCCAAGAGTGGGACTACAGGTCAGATTCCTCTGTCTACTTCCTCCACCTGCTAGAGCCTCAGTTTCCTCCTCTATTAAAATGAGCAGGTTGGACCAGCTAACCTCAAGAGTTCCTCCCAGATCTGAAGTCCTCTGACCTGACTCACTACACAGGTGATTCAAGAGTTTCCGACAGCTTCAGAGCAGGCAGGCAACAGGATCACGGCAGGAGCCAGAGGAAGGTGGATGGGAGCAAGACCAGGTGGGAGGCAATTGTGCTAGATTCACTGAGAGTCCCATAGAAGCAGCTGAGAGGGTGACCAGAGACTCCTTTGCATAGGGGAATGACTCCCTACCTGGAAGTAAGCAACCCCAGCACTCAGTCCTGCTCCCCACTGTGACGTGCACCCCCTCTTCCTCATCTCCAATGTGAGGAGGGTGCATTACACAGCATCTGACTTCCTCACCATCTGACTGCTATTATTCCATAACCATGGGATAAAAAACCCAACTAAGTGTGAGAAGACGAAGAAGAGGAGAAGGAGGAGGGACACGCGACCACCTAACCGGATAGGACTGAGAGAGGAGGAAGGGACCCAGTGGCTCAGAAGTCTCAGCTTCAAGGTTGAAAAGATGATGAGAGGGATTAACATGCATGTGCCATGCCTGTCCGTGTGTGTGTGTGTGTGTGTGTGTCGCGGAGGTGAGCATAGCTTGGAAAGCCTGGTGCATGCTATTGGTGATACCTCCAACATACAAACAGCATCCCATCCCTTAGGTGGTCCTAGGCCCAGCACACGGGGTGGGTACCACCCGGTGATGCTAGCAGAATGCAGGGCTGATCCCCTTGGTGTTGCCATGGGAGCCCAGGAAAAGTGCAGGCTGGGAAGTGACTGTTGGGTGCAGCTCCATCTCGAAGAAGCCTGTATCACGCCTTTGGCAGAACATCAGGTGGGAGTCGCAGTGCACAATGAGCTATTGTTCTTTGAGGCTTTACACTAAATCCGTTTCCAAGGTTTTGTGAATCATTTTCCTGCTGATCTTTAAAAAAATAATAATACACAAGCCACAGTGGAAGAAGCCTTCAGCTCATTTTCTCTGAGAGAGGTACGTGAACTTGGAGAGAACTCCTTCCCACCTCTTGCCTGCGCAGACACTTGATCTTCGCCACACTGTCAGAAAAGCCTCTTTGAAGGCCATGATACTGCCCGTGGCACCGGCCACCTCAGTGTCGAGCCTCAGCCAGGGCAGGAAAGCCTGGATCACAGGAGGGAATGGATAAGTGCCCAGACTTGGATACTGCCAAGGAAAATTAATGACAAGGAGCTCAAGCTGAGGCAGAGCAGTTGCTGTGCGACCCCAGGGGTCCCCAGGCAGGCCAGTGTCCTTAGGAAGTTCAGCCCAGCAGAAGCACAGGGATGAACATTTGCCTTCGAGGCACAACGTTTGCCCTGTGTGTGCCAAGGACGCCTTTCCAAGGATGCACAGGTCACCCGTGGCCAGCCGTTCTTGGTTCATTCTTCAGTCACCTGCCTGCTTGGCCACTCATCCTTCTGTCTGTCTGCTGGACAATGGGCCAAAACTTCCCTTTGAGAGCTGGACCACAGATGATCCAAGGCTCCAGTTACCAAAGTGTCAATGACTGTGGCGCTGAAGGCATCCCTGCCCCCCAGCAGACGTTAGAGAGCTGAATCCTCCTTGGGTCACCGCCCAGCCTGCCTGACAGCAGGTACAGCAATGTGCTGAACTAGCCAACATGCCCAGAGATGGACCCACTCCAGACGGTGGTCCGTGGGGTGTTCATTCACAGCGCAGTCTTTCTCAGTGTTGTCTTAACAAATTGAAATCGGGGGACTTCTCTGGAGTTGACCTGGCTTTGCGGCCAGCATCAGCGTGGACCGGCTTCCAGCTTCCTGAGTGGCAGCTGCATCACTTTACCTGCTTTGCTTCTTGATCCTGACATGCCCCAGCTCCTGACTTCCCCTCCCCTCTGGACTTGGGCTCTGCCTCAGTTTCTCCTGTTTCCCTGGGAGCCCCAACTCCGAAACACTTCCTAGCCCCAGCCAACGCCCTCCTCGCCCCCCAGGCTCAGTCCCCACCTCCTCCTACCGCCTGGCTCCGACTTACAGATGGTTCCAGCGCTGGTTATTATTTAAACGAGCTGCTTCTGGCTCACATGTTAATTAAAACCCGCTGTCCAAAATCTCCTGGTACAATTTGCAGTGTAATCTGTAGCCTCTAGTGCATCATTGTATCTCTATTAAAAGGGATTCTCTGTAATGATGCGGGGATTTAATTAGTTTCTTTGCCAATGTTGTAAAACACAGTGATAAACGAGCCAACAGGTCCGTGGATCATTATTCTCCTCAAGATGAGCTTATTAGCTGATTATGAATCATTAACAAAGTCTACACGGGATTTTCTTATCTAATTCAACACAATTTTTAACATTCAATGCTCAACATCCATTTCTTTCAACCAGCAACATTGTGTGGTGATTGCAATCTGTACGTGTGGTTTCCTATTCTCGGCTTGGGTTTTCCCGCTCTTGGTATTTAATTTTAGATATGTAGAGGGCGAAACAAGACCAATGACTGGGGACCATAATTTGGTGAATCCAGAGTCTCATTTTATGGAGGGAGACATCACAGGGAGCTGGGGCTGGGACTGTGTGTGTGCACACTTGCATGTGTGTATGTACCTGCAGGGTGGGGACAGCCTGTGGCACAGGAGTTCCTCTGTGCATGAGCATGTATGTTCTGTGTTCACAGCCTATGAATGGTGCGTTCTCGCATGCACCTTAAGTCTCCATGTGTGTGCACACACACAAGTATACACACGTTGGGGTTAGCTTAAAGGAAAAGAAAATCCTGAGTTGTCTTCAGACTGGTGTTATTCAACCACTCCATGAGATGTCAGTATCCCCCAAGAGTTTCCAAGGGGCCCTTCCTATCTTTGCAGCTCCAGGTCACTCCCCTTTCAGTCAGCACGATACTGGGTCCCTGCTGCGGTCCAGGCACAGAGCTAGGCACCATTGGACCTTATGACAGCTCTGGGAGGTAGAGCACTACCTTCTTATAGGTACTTCCTTACAGGTAAGGAACCTGGGGTCCAGAGAGGTTGAACGCTTTGCCCAAGGTCATCCCTTGCAACTGGTGGAGTCAGGATCCAACCTAGTTCCGCCTCATTCAGAAGCCCCTTCTGTGATGCTGGGCTGCTTCCTGGTTTCCTCTTATCTGAGAACCCTGTGGCCCCTTGGGGAAACATGTTCCCCCTGCAGCTCCACCTCAAGCACACCACCTGGGTCCTGGTCTTCCACCAGCTCCCTGTGGGAAAAGCAGCTTCTGCATCCAGGATAAGGCATCCCCTGGGAAGCACCTCCCTGAGCTTGGTCCTGGAAGTTCACAACATGCTCTGAATGCCTTTTCATTTCAGCAAGAAAATGGTACCACTTCAGCTACTCTGACCACAAACATTACTGCTAACAATTATACCAGTAAGTACAAATGATGTGAAGAGGAGAAAACTATGTGTTATCACCTCAACATTGCAATGACCTAGAGACCCCATGGAAGGAACAGTATGTATAGAGCATAACTGTCACAGCTCGGGAGACTTGGAGGCCCTGCATGCTTAGGTCTCAAATACACAGATCAGAGACAGACCAAGAAAGCTAGACTTGAGAATGATAGGGAATTGGGGAGTTTTTGGGGCTGAATTTGGTCATCCTGATATTTGTATATTAAAGTTATAACCCCCCCCCATACTTCGAATGTGCTTGTATTTGGAGATAAGGCCTTTAAAGAGGTTCTTAAGGTAAAACAAGGTCATTAGGGTGGGCCCTAATCTAACATGCTGGTGTCCTCATAAGAAGAGGAAATTAGGACACACACATACAGGGAAGATGACCACCTACTAGCTGAAGAGAGAAGCCTTAGATCTCAGACATCCAGCCTCCAGGACTGTAAAAACATAAATGGTTGTTTAAGCCACCCAGTCTGTGGTCACCTGGCGGAGGATAATTCTTTACCCATTATTAGTGTGCTAACCTCAGGAAAGTGGTGAACAAGTGCTGGCTTCAGGTCAGGGTCCATACCCATGCAGGTCCAATGTGATCAGCAGTGGACACCTGGGTGACAAGAAAGTTCTAGAAGAAGTAGGAAGGTTCCAAGTGATTCATACAAAGAAATAACTCAGCAACTGCAAGACTGAAAAGAACTTAGCAAAAGTCAAAAGCTCAAATTTATGGGGTGCGAGGGCAGCTCTAGTCCCAGCAGGTATATGAAGTTTTGGACAAGAACACAGACGTAAAATCTTGATCGCACTAACAGAACCAGTGTGGTGGGAGGTAGGAAACGTCTTTGCAGAGCTCTTCACAATTTCACCAATTTGCTACTGATTTTGTATCAGTTAGCTCTTGCTGTGTAACAAAGCATACCAAAACTTAGTGACTTTAAAAAAAAGAAACCCTTTTTATTGTTTATAAGTCTGTGGGTCAGCTAGGATTTTTGTCAATTTGAGTCTTTTTTTCTGCCAACCTGGGCCAGGATGACTGATCTTGGCTGAGTTTACTCATGTATCTTTCATGAATTGAAAGTGAGCAGGGGGAAGGGGTGAGGTCACATGATTTATGGTGGCCTCACCTGAAACAGTGCAGCTCTCTTCTGTGTGTCTTTCACATCTCTCCATCAGGATAACCCAAGCATCGTCTCATGTCAACAACAGGTGTTCCAGAGAAAGCCAATCTGGATAGTTTGTTCTGAGGAAGGCAGAAGTACATGAGAGGATGTGGAAATCTGCATCCTTACCTGTATCACATTTGCAAACACCACATTGGCCATAGCAAGTCATGTGATCAAGCACAGAGTTTAGTTCATTCAAACTAGAGTTCACAAAGTTACAGAGCAAAAGGGTTTGGATATAGGGAGGCCATTCATAGGGGCCACTGGCACATTAAATCTACCACAAGTGAGTCAACAAATGTTTGAAACTGAATTCAGTGGGAACAAAACATGCTGGTGGAGTAAAACCTCTTATTCCTCCTGTCTTCTGGTTAGGATTGGCTCAAAGGTTGTAAGAGTTGGTGTGCTAGTCAGCTTTTCATTGCTGTAACCAAAATGCCTAACAAGAACAATTTATTGGAAGAGTTTATTTTGGCTCACACTTCAGAGGTTCAGTCCATGGTGGGCTGACCTCATTGCTCTGTGCCCAGGGTGAGGCAGAACATCATGGCAGAAGGGCATGGTAGAGGAATGCTCCTCCATTCATGGTAGCCAAGAAGCAGAGAGAGCAAGGGGAAGGGGCCACAGGGAAGATGAACCCTTCCAGGGCATGTCCCCAGTGATCCACCTCTACCAGTCATGCCCCACCTGCTAGTTAGTCTATTCAAACTAGAGTGAATGATTAGTTGCATCTCTCATAATCTAATCATTTCATCTCTGAATATTCCTGCATTAATAAAGGAACTTTCAGAGGATAGCTCATATCCAAACAGTAGCAGCAAAATTGGACCCTCTGTGTCTCCATATGGAGGGGCTACAAATAATCACCTGACTCACACTTTATACAGTTGGAGTGCCACTAAAATGCCATGTGGGGGTCTGAAAGAAGTGGAGTCTTCAGGGTTTTGCTCCTCTTCTTTTCTCTGTCTACTCTGGCAATCACATCCCTTCTTACCACTTCAGCTACTTTTCTTCTGCCCAAACACAGCTGAAGAACTCCTCAGATACAGTGAATCTACAGGATAATGCCTTTAAATTGGAAATTGAGGGAGAAAAAGAGACAACCCGTAAAGGGTGCTGAAGTAGACATCAGACCCTGAGAAGAGGTGGTATGGTAATTCTAAAAGATTCCTCCAAGATATTCTGATAGATATCTCACCACCATTTATATGGAATTATAGCTATTATACTACTATTTTATGGAATTATAGCTCCATACAAATAAATGGTTGTAAAATCTTTATCTCCAACCCAAACTATTCTCCTGAGCTCTAAACCCATAAATCCAGTTCTTTTTTTTATTTTTTTTTTTTTTTTAGTTTTTTTTTTTTAATTTTAGGTCATTGTACACAAATGGAGTGTAACTATCATTTTTCTGGTTGTACACAAAGTAGAATCATACAATTTGCATTTTTATACATATACATAGGGTATAGATGTTTGTCTCATTCTCTTTCCTTCCCTGCCCCCTCCCCACCCCTCACTTTCCTCTATATAATCCATCCCTTCTCCAATTTTCCCATGCCTCCTCCCACCCCCGCTATGTGTCATCAACCACTTATAAGAGAGATCATTTGGCCTTTGGTTTTGGGGGATTGACTTTACCACTTAACATGATCTTCAATTCCATCCATTTACCTGCAAATGTCATAATTTTATTAAATCCAGTTCTTTATGCCTTCTTCCACTTGGATGTCCCATAAGTTATCACCATAAGAAATGAACGAGCCCTCAGTCTCATCAGATCTGATCCTCTTCCTGTGCTGCTCATCCCCACCACCCACCCAGTCACCCAAGCCTGAAATCTGGATGTCACCCTTGACTCCTGCTTCTCCCTCACCAGTCCTTTTCCATCCCATATCCCAAGAGTTAACAAGTTGTTAGCACTTTGACTAGCTACAGCATTCTGAGGAATTTCAAAAAGCAAATCTCTTCATGTTACTTTCTTGCTTGTACCTCTTGGATGGCTCCTTAGGGCCCAAAGATCTTTGAGTTATTTACAGGACCTTACGAGATCTCATCCCAGCATAGCTTTCCATTCTCAACTTTCTCCTCTTTCCTATGTGAATGTTAAGTCCTCCTTCTCTTTCACTTTTTTAAATGGCATCCTGACTTCATCCTTGGGTTTTTGCATGTGCCATTTTTTTCAGCTGGAAATACTACTTTGAACTACCCCTATTGCTTGATTGCTCCTTAAGCTTCAAACCTCAGCCCAGATGTGTCTTTCTCGGAGAAGACATCCTTTACATCCATAGTTTGGTTCATGTCCTCTCCCATGCCCCCTTTTCAATACTCTCATGTTGTGTACTTCTTTATCTGTGTCTCCCCACTAGTCTATAAAAGCAGGAACCATGTCTTGATCTCTAGTACAGCTCCTGTACTTGGAAGTGCATTAACACAAAGTGAACATATAATAAAGTATTGTTTAATAAGTGAATGAAACTTAGATGAGTCATATAGGGTTAATTTACATACCCCAGGGGAGTTTCCAATCTACTTACATTAAATCTTTCTATAAGATGCCAAGAGTTGCCTTTCCCATAGGGATCATATAAGCGAAGGGTTTTGTATCTGTGGTTTTATTTAAACAAGGAACACTTGATAAACAGGGAGGTAATTAAAAGGGAAACTCATTCCCTATCCTCTGCTTATACAAGAATTTCACTTCATGTTCAACACCAGATTCCCAATGAACAGTTCTAGAAATATTGATTAAAATTTAGATATTGATCTGTTTTCTAACTTCCCATTGCTTTATTGTAAGAGGTCATTACATTGGGAATGATAATATGCAGCGTGACCTTACATTTATCATGATCTTTCTTTGTGATGTTTACTCTAAAAAGAGAGAGAGAAGTTGTCATCTCAAACTTCAAGAATTTTTTGAGACATAGTTGAATAGGTTTCATCAGATGACCTACCAGGACTAGAGGAAGATTTTGCCTCAAGAGAAAAACTTTCTCACCAACAAAAGCAGCATAATGGCATAAACTCTAAAATAGAGAGAGAGAGAGAAAGAGGAGAATAAAAAGATGATGAAGGGTGACATAAACAATAAAAAGATGATTTATTTGTTGACAAGACAACAAATAAATTTGAAGTCTAAAAGAACAGTTTAGAGACATGGAAGACAGATTGAGGAGCTGATATTAGTTTGATGGAACTTCAGGATAGGATAATGAAAATATGATAGAAATGCAGCACTGAAACTATCAGAACTGAAAATTTTTTAGAATTAAAAAAATAAAATTTATTATATCAAAAATAGATTAAGTGAAGATAATTCTATGCCTAGAACCACATCATAGAAAGCCTGTAAAGTATAAAGGGAAAAAATAAAATAGTTAAAGCCACCAGAAGAAAAGACAGATAATTTGCAAAGGAGTGACAGCAGAGTAAGGACAAAATTTTCAGCAGCAACAAATCAATGACAAGAAGTAATAGTTTCAAAGTGCTGAATGAAAATAGCTGATAATCTTCAATTTTATACCTAGAAAAACTAGCATTCCAAATGAGGGAGGAAAAAGCTTTTAAAAGATTTATAAAAGCATAAAAGAGTATGAGTTTTCCAATTCATTAAAAAGAAAAAAACTATTAGAGACTTGCATTTTTATCTGTAACATATAAAGATAGAATTCCCATTCTTAAAACAACAATAAAATTGCCCAACAGGGCTGGGATGCAGTTCAGTGGTGGAACACTTGCCCAGCATGCTCAAGGCCCTGGGATCGATCCCCAGCAAACAAACAGTAACACACATGTGCGCGCGCACACACACACACACTTGCACCAAAAGTAATAACTGAACAAAATGAATATCAAAGACTTCTTGCAACCATTAGAGAACTGAGGTCAAAGGTCATCCATACCACAAAATCTGGAAAGGTAGATAGAAAATTACAGACAAGATCAGCTAACTTGGAACAGAAGCTTCTGGAGCCATAGACTGGTAGTAACTTGGATCAATTGCTGGAGGTATAGACTACAGCCTCAGAGTGGCAGCCCTGGGTACCTTGTACTTGCATTGGTTTTGCCTCCAGGAACCCCATTAAGTTGTCCGAGTGAAGACTCAAGGGAAAAAACCACACACACACATTTCTGGTAGGGGAAGAGGTAAGATAACTATTTTGAAATGCACCCAGAGCATTTTCCTTAACAAATGCCCAGACATCACCAAAGACCTTACCAGAGTTCAATGTGAGGGAAGAGAAAAATCATTTAGCTCCAACCCCCTTTACACCTCCTGACTCCCCTAAAGAGGGGAAAGAGCTAAGAAACATTTGGGAAGGTCATCGCTCAGGGATACAGGCCCAATAAAAGACTGATACTTAATTGTAAGAGTACATGATCCATAACTTCATAACCCTCACCCCAAACCTTACCACCACATTAACAAGGCTCCAGTACAAGACGGTGGATTATACAGCAAATAGCTGCAAAGGCTTAGACTGTAAGGCTGTTTTAGTCAGCTTTTTCACCACTGTGAACAGCAGTGGTGAAACAGACCCAAGCAGCACAGCTATAGGGGAGGAAAAGTTTATTTGGAGGCTTACAGTTTCAGAGGTCTCAGTCCATAGAAGGCTGACTCCATGTCTTGGGGCTCGAGGTAAGGTTGAACATGGTGGGAGAGTTGTGGCAGAAGTAAGCAGCTCACACCATGATCAGGAAGCAGAGAGAGAGGCTCAACTCCCCAGATACAAAATATATACCCCATAGCCATGCCCCCAATGAACCACTCCCTCCAGCCACACCCCACCTGCCTCTAGTTATCACTCAGTTAATCCCATCATGGATTAATTCACTGATTAGGTTAATGCCATAAACCAATAATTTCTTTTCCAAACCTTCTTTTTTTTTTTTTTTTTTTTTTTTGGTGCTGGGGATTGAACCCAGGGCCTTGTGCTTGTGAGGTAAGCACTCTACCAACTGAGCTATAACCCCAGCCCCCAAACCTTCTTGCATTGTCCCACATGTGAACGTTTGGGGGACACTTCACATGCAAACCATAGAAAAGGCCTTTTTAGGGAATTCCAAAGACAACAGATAAGGCATAAAAAATAAAAATAAAAATTTTTTAAAAACACAAGAAGAAATCAGACTCTGACACTTCCAGTTATAGCAAACATTAAAACCAGCCCAACTCCTAGCCATATGAGCATAAAACCTCACGCCGAAGTCCTATCTGCCTCAGCTCCTATTTACTTGGTATATTGTGTCCTACTTTCAACACAAAATTACAATATTATACTTCTAGAATATTTTCTGAAAAGACAGCAATCATCAGAGAATAATCATTAGAATTCAGATATGGCAGAAATTTGGGGATTCTCAGAACAGAAAAAGTAAATAACATAAAGAACAGACACATAATATAAGCAGAGAGATGAAAACAAAATGTTAGGAAAAAACTGTAACAGAAATGTAGCATGTCTTTCATGGGCATATGTACAAATTGGACATGGCTAGGAAAAGAATCACTGAGATTAAAAATATGTCAATGGACATTTTCCAAACTGAAAAGCAAAAAGACAAATAGAATTTAAAAAATAGAACAGAATATTTGGAGACTAAATAACACACTGCTAAACAACCCTTGAATCCAAGAAAAAATTTTCAAGAGAATTTTTAAAATATTTTGAACTCAATGATCATGAAAATACAACTAACTTATCAAAGTTTGTGGGATGCAACAAAAGCAGTGCTTAGAGGGAAATTCATAGCACTACATGCATATATTAGAAAAGAAGAAAGATCTGAAATTCAGTAATTTAAGCTTTCATCTTAGGGAAAGAAGACAAATTTAAGCCCTATAATTTTTCTGTAATAAAAGAATAATTAGAGCACAAATCAGTGAAATTGAAAGAAGGAAAACAGAAATTAACAAACCAAGTGCTGCTTCTTTGAAAAGATCAATAAAATTGATAAAGTTCTAGTCAGGTGAACCAAGAAAAAAAGAAAGGATGCAACCTATCAATTGAGGAATAGATTATCTCAGGATTATAAAGGAAAAGGAATCATCACTACTGATGCCATGGACATCCAAATAAAGGAATTATGAAAAATTCTATGACCACAAATTTGATAACTCACATGAAATGGACAAATTTGTTTTGACAAACATGGACTACCAAAACTCATAAAGGGGTAAATAGATAATCCAAATAAGATTACTTATTAAAGAAATCAAATAAATAACTAATATCCTTCCAAAAAGGAAAGCGCCAGTCTTAGGTGGCTTCCCTAATTTTACTGGATATTTAAGAAATAAATGATGTTCATGGTTTACTATCTCTTCCAGAAAGTAGCAGCTGAGGGAACACTTCCTCATTCTATGAAGTCAGCATTACCCTAATACTAAAACTGGATAAAGACATTACAAGAAAGGAAAGATACAGATCAACATCTTTCATGAGCATGAGGACAAATTCCTCAACAAAATATTAGCAAATGAAATCCGTCAATGTATATATGTACCACAAACAGGTATGATTTATTTCAAATGTATAAGGCTGAATCATTGAAATTTGAATATAAGAATGGCATAATAGCACAAAAATACTTAGATATAAAAATGACCTATATATACATCTATACTTTAAAAGACCTATATATATATATTTTAAAACCCTACAAAAACCAAAGATCTAAATGAATGGAGACAGAATTCATGGACAGCAAGGTTCAAAGATGCCAAGATGTTCATTCTTCACAACGTGATTAATAAATGCAACACAAAGTCCCAGAAAGCCTTCTTGTGGGTATCAACAAACTGATAGTAAAGTTCATGTGGAAAGGCAAAACTCAGACTAGCTAATGCGTGAAGAAGAACCAAGCTGGAGGACTGACACTACCCAATTTCAAGACATTCTGTAAATGTAAATTCATCAAGACAACGTGGTTCTAACAAAGGAAGAGACACAGGGATCAATGGGAACAAATGAAGAGCTCAGAAATAAACCCTTTGAACAAAAAGAAAAAACAAAAAGCAACAGCAATTCAACGGAGATGCTGGTTTTAAAATAAATGGTGCTAGAACAATTGGATCTCCAATTGGAGGGGAAAAAGGTCCAGATTCAGACCTCACACATTTCAGAAAAATTAACTCTAAATGGATTATAAACCTAATATAAAAATGCAATGCTATAAAATATAGAGAGAAAAAGAGACAAAATCTATGTGACATTGGGTCTGGTAATGAAATCTTTTTATATTTTTTAGGTTTTTTTTTTTTTTCTCAAGAGACAGGGTCTTGCTATGTCACCCAGGCTAGCCTTGAATCCCTGGGCTCAAGCAATTTTTCTGCCTCAGTCTCCTGAGTAGCTAGGACTACAGGTACATGCCACCTTGCCTGGTGTGAAATTTTAGATACCACACAAAAAACACAACCTATGAAGCATTCCTAGGTTCAATCACATATGAAAGAAAAAAAATTGATATATGGGACATCATTAAAATTAAACTTTTCTGCTCTGTGAATGATGCTGTTAAGATAATCCAAATATAAACCACCAATGTGGACAGAGTATTTTCAAACACATAACTGTATGCCCAAACTACACAACAACAACAAAAACAAAAATCTCTTAAAACTTTTCAATAAGCAAATAAAATTGTCAAAAGATATGAACAGATATATCACTAAAGAAGATATCTGGGCATGGTAGAACACACCTGTAATCCCAGTGATTTGGGAGACTGAGGCAGGAGCATCACAAGTTTGAGGCCAGCCTCAGCAAGTTAGTGAGACCCTCACTGTTTCAAAACAAAAAATAAAAAGGACTGGGGATGTGGGGGTGTCACTCAATGGTAAAGCATTCCTAGGTTCCATCACCAGTATATATATATATATACACATATATATATATATATATATATATACACACACATATATTTAACAGAATTTAATATATATATAAATGAAAAATTAGCATGTGAAAAGATGTGTAATGTCATTTGTCATTAGATAATTGCAAAACAAAAATGGGATGCCACCTTATATCACAATGGCTAAATTTTAAATTTTTTTAAAAAACTGACAGTACCAAACATTGGTGAGGTTATGGAACCATAGAAACTCTTGTACGTTGATGATGGCAAGAATGCAAAATAGTTCAGCCACTTTGGGAGACAGTTTGATAGGGACTTGCAAAGCTAAACACAGCTTTATCATGCAATCCAGCAATCACACCCCTATGGATTTTACTCCATTGATTTGAAATTTTATGTTCACACAAAAACCTGCACAGAAGTGTTTATGGAACTTTTCTTGATAATCTCCAAAAACTGGAACCAAGATGTCAGTAGCTGAATGGATAAACAAATTGTGATATATCCATACAATGGAGTATTATATGGCAATAAAAAAATAAGAGCTTTTATGTCTATGTCACAGAAAGATTTGAATGCACATTGCTAAACAAAAGAATACAATATAAAAAACTATATAGTATATGATTCCAATCCCATAACATTCTGGAAAAGGCAAAACTAAAGATACAATAAAATGATTAATGTTTACCATGAATTTGGGAGCAGAGGGGAGCAATGAATAGGTGAAGCATGAGGCATAAGCTGGAGCAGTGAAACTGTACTGTAAAATACTGTGATGACCAATACATGACAAAGTACATTTGCCAAACACACAGACCTTTACAATAGGAAGAGTGAAACATTATGCAAAATATTTCAAAAAATCAATTAAGAGGTCAGGGATCTCAGGAAGGAATGAAGATAATAACAAGAGAATCTAACAGTATTGCAAATGTTTGAAACAACCTCACTAAAGGAAGTGGAGGAACAAGGGGTTGCCCTAAGTACCTTTGAAAATTAAGAGAGTCTGTAAAACTAAAGACCAAAGAAACTGCACTTAAGTGCTCCAACTGGTAAAGTTAGTGCTTCTCACAGAGGTATAGGTCAATAATTCTGACGCCACTATGCATGTGTATTAGAACTAAGTAAATGGATAGTTCATGCTGGGAGCCAGGTTTCTCACTGATGGGATGGGAATTTACAGATAAAGAGAGGAAGCCAGAATAACCTCAAGATTAGAGTCAGAGAAATCATTATGAACTCATGGTTACTTCAATACAGACCAACAAATGGTCAGTTATAGAAATATTTACAGATACATTGCAATGGTTAATGTCATGTGTCAACTTGACTGGGCACTAGGATGCCCAGATATTTAGCAAGACAAATTACTGGTGTGTCTGTGCGAATGTTTCTGGGTGAGATTAACATTTTGAAACAGTAGATTGAATAAAGTTGATTGCCCTCCCCAGATGAGGTGTAGACCTCATCTGATCTACTGAAAGCTTGACTAGAATAAAAGCCTGGATGTTATAGTTTGGATCTAGAATGTTCCCCAAAGTCTCTCACATGTTGAAGACTTGGTCCTCAGTGCAGCAAGATTCAGAGGTAGGGCTTTGGGCAAGTGATTGGGTCATGAGGGCTCTGACCTCATCAGTGGATTAATGTAAGTATCCTGTTAGTTCTGCTTCTTTGGAGAACCCAGATCAACAGATGGATTAGTATAAAAACCATCAGCTGTGAGGACCTAAAAAGAAATGATGTCTCAATAGCAATGAGCACACCTAATGTCCAGATCTTGGTAGCCAACACCCTCCTCCAATCAAGGAGGCAGAGATCCCTAAAAAAATGGCTGATTCTCAGGCTGGGGCAGGAAATACCCAAGATGGTCCTGGGGCTACAAAGTAAGAAAGTGATTGACAACAATATATTGATGGGGGTGTATCAAAAAAGCACCAGGGCCAATAGGAAGAATTCCCAAAGACCACAACTGGAACGCTGAACAACAGAAGATAGTTTCGGATTACAATCCAAAGTAAAATAATATTCATGAGCCCATACTGGCATAAATAAATGAATGAATAAATTAATGAGTGATTATCAGAGACAAATCTTCCATGCAGCAGACTTTTAAATAATGTAGGTAGAGGTTCCACCCTCAAAGAAGGGGAGCAAAACTTCCTACTCTTTAAGTGTGGGCTGCACACAGTATCCTCCTTCCAAACAGACCTGTGGAGAGGGCGGGGGGAGATCTCTACAGGGGAGAAACCCGACAGGCACTACCACCACGAGGTGACCGAGGCCAACATCAACAGTCACAAATCATGCTGATGTTGGTTACATGCCCTTGATCAGACGTAACGAAAATGGCATTTTATCTCTGTGGTCTTCCTCCCAAAAAACGTAACCCCAGTCTTCTCATGAGAAAAACATCAAATTTCCATCACAGAGCATACAACAAAATAATTAACCAGTACTCTTTTTAAAAACCATCAGGGTCATCAAAAACACAGAAAGTTTAAGAAAAAAAGACACGGCCAAGAGAAGCCCAAGGAGATGTGAGGGATAAATGTGGACTGATGTGCCGGAACAGAAAAAGGACATCAGGTAAACACTAAGGGAGTCTGAGCAAAGCGCGGCTTTAGTTACCAGTGCCCCAATCCTGGCTGCTCGATCACAACACGGGATCGTACTAGGTGAGACATTATCGTGGAGGAAACGATACAGACATATGGAAATCTTTGTACTATCTTTATGCTATTTCAACTTTTTCTGTAAATCTAAAAACAATGCCTATTTTTTAAAAAAAATGAAAGAGATTTACTTCAGCAAGAAAAAAAAGGAGGGAATTTAGAGGGAAGCTAACAAGGTAAGAAATAAAATACATCAGTCAATTCCATTACCTATTACCTGAAAAAGAGGCAATTTTTAAAATAAGAGGTGAAACTGATCGTTAACGACAATACCTACATGGGAATGCTGTTCAATAAGGAGTGGTTAGAGAGGGTTAAAGTCCGCATCGTGTTTGGGAAGAGAACAGAAATATTGAAGGACCTTTAAATCTGTTAGAAAAAAAAAATTGCACTTAAGTATATATGTGTAGAAAAGTATGAAAAACTGCAGAATAACCACAATAAAACTAAAAATACACAGCCTGTTTTCCCAAATTGCCATGGGGCATGAACGGAATGCAGAAACTCTTCAATTCAACAATGGCAAAGCAGGGGAACATGAAGCAAAGAACAGAGAACAGAATACTATGTCAAAAGACAGGTGCAGACACGTGGTCACAATCAACATTGCGGGAAGATACACTGCATGCACATCCTCAAGGCTCTTGGCCTCGCCTGCCCCCCACCCACACACATTCACACTGCCAGGTGCAATCAGCTCTGTGGGTGTCTGTGGCCAGGGGCCCCTGCCCATTGTCTCTTCCTCCTCCCACTCAGTTGGCAAGTCATGCCAGAGCACATGGACCTGATAACTCAAGCTGAAGTTCAGAGGAGTGAAATCCCCAAGGGGCAAACGTTGACTAACCAGACAGGAGATGGAAGGAGCAGGCAGATCAGTCCTTCTCCTTCCTCCCCTTCCTTTCAAGGGACTTTCTCAAGGCCTCGATATGTTTGCACAGCAGCTGTGGAGATGGGCCAGAGGCTGAGACCAGCTGTCAAGAACCAGCACTGCCTGGTGGCTTCACAGTGACTTCCCGTCCTCCCTGGCCTCAGTCCCCTCCTCTCTCTCTCTAAGCTCTGGAATCTGCTTTTAAGACAAATGTAAAACAACATCCAAGAAAAAAAGGTAAGTCTGCCTACCAAAATAGATTATAGAAATAGATTTAAATTCAGTAAAAACATACGAGATACATCTAAAATAAAATTATTTAGAAATGTTGAAAAGAAGTCCTGGAAAAGAAAGTACGCCCTACAATTATGAACAACAACAACAACAAAAATAGTGTAGCAATATTAGTATTAGGCAAACTAAAATTTAAGGTGGGACATATTACATAACACAAAATAATGTATTTATGTAGATAAATGATTTATAATACATTTCATATTACATAGAATATGAATTACACACACATATATAAAAAAAGCAACCTGACGAAATATAATAATAATGAACCTATATGCACCTAACAGACATCCAACACAGAAACAGGCAGAATTAGAAAGAAAAAAATGACCAACAAAGAAACACAGAGGAGATTTTTAACAAACTCCTTTTAGAGACAAGTAGACAAAATATGAAGGTATAGAAAATTTGAGTGATTGGCTGGGGTTGTGGCTCAGTGGTAGAGCATTTGCCTTGCATGTGTGGGGCACTGGGGTCGATTCTCAGCACCACATATAAAGAAATGAATAAAATGAAGGTCCATCAACAACTAAAAAATATATATATTAAAAAAAAAAGAAAAAATTTGAGTGACTAAATCAATACATGTTTTTTAACAAAATTATATAGAGCTTTCAACTAATAGGGAAGATACACATTTTCTAGTTCAGATGAATCCTTTACAAAAGGTGAGAAATATAATTGTAAGACATAAAGGTAATCTCAAAAAACAATACCATGTAGACCATTTTTCTCTTGTTGAAATAAAACAAAAATGCAACTATAAATGACCAGTGAAATAGAGGAGGGAGAGCAAGGGGAGAAGCCAGGAGAGAAAGAGGAAGTACTGGGAACAAAACTGGCCAAGTTGTACTGTTCCCGTGTGTGCATGTGCAAGTAGGCAGACAGACTCCCACGAGTATGTCATTATAATGCCCAACAGAAAAGTCAATTCAAAACCAATAAAGCAAACATGTTGGAAATTTAAAAATGTATTCATAAATAATTCATTGTAAAACAAGATATCACACTAGAAAGTACAAAATATTAAGCATTGACTGCAGTTGAAGGTTGCTTGTTAAAACCATATAACTAGAAGGGTACTTATAAGAGAAAGCAGAGTTGCAAATGCAATAACTAAAATAAAATTAAAAAAATAAATGGGTTGTGTTTGACTCGAGGATCAATAAAAAAAAATCATAGGGAAAACAGAAACAAGATAAAAGAAAGGAAATATTAAAATTAAGAGTAGGGAGTCTGGCATGGTAATTCCAGCAATTTGGGAGGCTGGGAGAGGTGGGAGGATCCCAAGTTCAAGGTGAGCCTCAGCAACTTAGCAAGGCCTGGGAGAAGTTAGAAAGACCATATGTAAAAAACAAAAACAAAACAACTAAAAATCAAAATAAAAAGGGTTGGGGATGTAGCTCAGTGGTAAAGTACCCCTGGTTCAATAATAGAAAGGGTCCACTAAGACAAAAGCTATTCTCTTTTAACCCAACCATTATGTATAACTATAAGGCACTAATAAAAATCATAAAAAATAAAATGAAAATACAGTTTACAAAAAAACTTTAAAAAGTAGACTTTCAACAAGACCGAATAGAGGAAGAAAGAAAAAGGCATAAATGGTCACAATTAGGAATAGAGAAGGGAATATAACTCAAACAGAGACTTTAGAAGTCATGGTAGAATATGATCAGCATTATATTCTTAAATTTGAAAACCTAAAGAAATTTCATATTTCCAGCAAACTAAAATTGCCACATTGGCTCAACATGAAATGGACACCTGAATAAGTCAAGCCATAAAAGAAATAAAATGGTAAACAATAGTAAATCCTCTTCAATACAAATATGTACCCTTTGTTGAAAACTTGTTATGTGACCTCAGTGATGTCACAAATCCACAGGGAAAGAATGACATCTTCAATAAGTGGCATTGGGACGACTGGGCATCCTATTGCAAATAACAAAACTGGATGCTTGTGTTTTTCATCATGCACAAAAATGAATTCCAGATAGATTAAAGATCTAACTAGTAAAGAAAGGCAAAACGTTAAAAGGTTTGGGGGAAAAAAAAAACCGGGAAAATATCTTCAGGGTACAGAAGGATTTCTCGAGACACTCTAAGAAAAAAGGCATTGATAAATCTGATTTCTAACTTAAAACTCTGTTCAACAACAGCTACCATGAGCAAAGAGAAAGACAAGCCGCAACTGCGCCCTGGGAGGCTGGCTGGCCTCCTCTGCTGGGGCGGGAGGTACGCATACCTTCCCACTGAGACGCGCCTCTCCTGCCTCTGGTCCTGGAGAAACTCACCCACACGTGTGCCGGAGAAGTGCACCAGAGTGCTCATTATGATGTTGCTTGAAGTATTCCAAAAGTGGAGGGAAAGCCCTCGAATCAACAATAGGATGGTTAAATAAATCCTGGAAGGTTCCTTTGCTCCAGTACCGTCAGCGGCGAAAATGAGGCGCTGGAGCTGCTGGTCACCACGAGGCGCTGCGTAGCATCTTGCAGACAGGCTGAGTCAGAGGCGCAAAGTGGGAAAGAAAAAGTGATTCCGCCTCTGTCAAGTCCAAAAGCGGTCAAAGTAACCCCCAGGGTCTTGCTGTGCCTACACATGGGGTGAACTGCATAGAAGAGCAAGAGTGTGATCAGCAAAAAATCAGGACAGTGGCTACATCCGCTGTAATAGATGAGTAAATATGACTAGAAAGGGGCACAGGAGGGGTTTCCGGAACTGGCACCTTCCTGCCTCTGTAATTCAGTGGTCATCCCCATGAGTGTTCACTTCGTAATTAATACAAAACATCTATGTCTCAAGTTTTGTTTTGTTTTTGTGTTTTGTACCAGGGTGCTTAGCCACTGAACCACATTCCCAGCCCTTTTTATTTTTATTTTGAGACACAGTCTTGCTAAACTGCTAGGGCCTCACTAAATTACTGAGGCTGGCCTTGAACTTGTGATCTTCCTGCCTCAGCCTCCTGAGTCTCTGGGATTACAGGTGTGCACCACCATGCTAGGCTCTTTTCTGAATGTATGTTTCTTTCACTGTTTTACAAAGTGGGAAAAGAAAGATCATAGACTAGAAGAATATCTTTTGATGCATGTGACCAATAAATGATAAATATTAAGAATCAGTATTTTTTTTAATCCTCAAATCAATAAGAAAAAGAGAGCTGGGTGCAATGGTACATGACTATAATCCCAACTGACTGTACTCTGGAGGCTGAGGAAGGAGGATTGCAAATTGTGGGCCAGCCTCAGCAACTTAGAAAGAAAGAAGAAGAAGAAGAAAAAGAGGACAAAAGATATGAACAGTATAGTAAATATACACACACACAAGATTCTCAGTCTCACTAGTAAATTGTAGAAATCAAATTAAAACAATGATGGAATTATCATTTTATACCCATCAGACCAGCAAATACTAAAAGCCTGGCAACAACAGACATTGGTGCAAATACAGAAAACCAGATCTCTAATTATACTTCCCAGAGTGTGCCTGGGGAACAATTTGGCTATATTTAACAACATCAAAATATATATATATATATATATATATCTCCTGTGGCCCAATGAGGCTCTCCCGCATTGGCAGGATCTCCCCCCATTCTTATAAAAGGGTTTTTTATAAGAATATTTATCTGTGCTATTGTTTGTAGCAGCTAAAAGTTTTAGAAACTTTAGTGTTTCTAAACAAAAGAGGGAATAAATAAGTCGTAGTACCATGACACAAAGCAGTGTCATTGTGAGCTAGAGCTCTAAGTATCAAAACAGAAAAGCAAATTATAGAATATGCATAGTAAGGCGCCATTTATATAAACTTTAAAAACATGCAGAACAACACCACATATTGTTTACGATACATACATATGTAGCAATAGTACAAAAATATGCATGAGAATGAGAAACACTGAATTTAGGGTGGTATTTGTCGCAGGAGAGTGAGCAAAAGAATGGGATCGATGTGCAGCATCCCGGGCTTCAATTATTTCTGAAATATTTTACTTGTCTTTAAAAGAACTGAAGCAAAAAGGAAAAGAAAATCTATCGTGTTAATTCACCAGATTAACAAATTAAAGTGGAAAAACCATGTGAACGTCTCAATAGATTTAGAAAAAGCATTTGATGAAATTCAGAAACACTGAGATATTTTTTTTCCTTAAACTAGAAAGAGAACTTTAACCTGGTAAGAGGTATCTACCAAAATCCAAGGGCAGATACCATAAGTAGGAGTGAAATGTGGGAAGTCTTTCCTAGTCAAGAGCACAGTAGGCTGTCCCAAGGTCCTGGGCAACCTAAGGAGAGAGAGGTGAGGGGGCAGGAGGGAGGGGGATAAATTTAAGCAACACTGAGATAACTTTTCCTGCTTATCAGATTGGCAAAAATTAAAATGACTGATAACATCATATATTTTGGAAGCTGGGAACAATCAGAGCTCTAGCACTGCTAGTGAGGCTGCAAACGGAAGCCTACTTTGAAGAGTAAATTGTTATTATCGGGTAAAGTTAAAGACGTGCACGTCAGATGAGCCAGCAATTCCATTTTTAGATATTGTACCAGAGAAAAATTAGGAAGTAACGGAAATGTCCGTAAAGAGAGAATAAGTAAATTAAGTGTGGTTCATTCTGACAATGAAATACTAAGCTGCTCTTGGAATAAATGAATTAAAATCTGGGGCAGGCATCAATGTGATTAAAGTCTTGAAAGGATAACATTAAATGAAAGGTGTCTGTTGCGAAAGTCACAGTTAGTGCTGTTCCACTGAGGTTTTTTAAGAACACAAAAAGCAAACTCCTTTTTCTATGATTATACATATTTGCATCAAATATGTAGAAACTGGTAAGGAGTGATTTTAAAACTTAAAGCTAATAGTTATCTTTGAGAGGAGGGAAATCATGGGGGTTTTTAGCCATGCTTGTGATTTTTCTTCCTTAGGGAAAAAAGAGAGGGTTACAAAAGATCAACTCTTTTTTTCTTTTCTTTTTTTTTCTGCAGTGCTGGGGATTGAACCCAGGGCCTTGTGCTTGACAGGCAAGCACGCTACCAACTGAGCTATATCCCCAGCCCCCAAACTTTTTTTTTTCTTGTACTGAGGATTGAACCCAGGTGTGCTTAACCACTGGGCCCCATCCCCAGCCCTTTTTTATATTTTATTTAGAGACAGGGTTTCACTGAGTTGCTAAGTGCCTCCCTAAATTGCTGAGGCTGGCTTTGAACTCTCAATCCTCCTGCCTCAGCCTCCTGAGCTGCTGGGATTACAGACATGCGTTGCCACGCCCAGCTAAAAGATATAACGATGTAAATCTGAATGATACTGTAGGTGTTTTCATTGCATTATTTTTTACCTTCTTTTGCACGTTTGAAATATTTTATTGTTAAAAGGATTAATTTTTAAAGTAAATAAAAGATAATGGTGCAATGGAATCTCAGACTTGGAAGCAAATTTAGATCTAGCTGTGCCACCTGATCTAGCTGTGCCATTTTCTAGGAGTCCGCCAACCTTGACTTCCAAGCCCCTGGTGATGGGAAGCTCACCATCCTCCAAGCTGCTTCACTTGTGGTCAGGTTCACCCCCAAAACTGTCATCCCCTTCCTGAGGCATGTCTGCCTCCTTTTATTTCCCCAGACCCCAGCACCAGGTTTGGACCCCAGCAACCAGGGTTGTCACAGCTTTGCCCTCGTGTTGCTGACTGGGAGTCTGGAGCCTTGGGGTCTGGCCCCAGTTCTGCCATGACCTCCTGGGTAAAACTTTCCAGTCTCTTGCTATTATTTATTATGTAGACATGACATGATTTGAATGATCACTCACCGTTCTAAACTGCAAGAATTCAGTAAGAAAAATGTATTTTCAAAACTTTGGCTCAGCAAAACGTTTTGTAAAAGCGTAACTATTTTATTTAATAAAACCTACCTCTTTCAAAGCATGCATATTTTTAAAACAAGGCTGTGCCTTCTGTTTTAAAGCTTACCTGGCGAGGCAGCTCCTTTCAGGAAAACAGGAAATGCAATGCATAAACAAAGAGAATGCAGGACTGGGCCAGCACGGGACCTGCTCCAGAGACCAAGTGAGAGGAACCTTCCTGGAGCCACCTGCACCCCAGCCTGTAGCTGGCCTTCTAGGGAAAATTGGGGAAGCAACTCCTTCCTCCTGCTCCTGCTCCTATGGAAGCCCTTCACATCAAACAATTCTGTAAAAAACTGTAAAAATTTTTTTCTGTAAAAACAACAACAAAAATAGGTGCTGCTGTATCTCTGAAGATTACATCTTCTGCAAGACCACAAGCCCCTCTTTCCACAGGCTCCTCGTTATATTCTGACAGCACCCAAAATTTTTGCTTAACCAACTCTCACATCTTGTTTACTGTGGGTTAAAGCACCCTTCTAAACACTCTATATTTGCTGACTTTGTTATTATGAATCAGAGAGAGGTTGAGTCACTTACCCAAGCTCACACAGCTAGTTTTTAGCAGAGGTGGAGTTTGAATTTGGACTATCTGGTTCAAGAGTAAGTGCTTCCCCCCAACACCCGCACTACCATGCTAGGCTCCAACTCAGAGTTCAAGTTATTTATGCATGTGTCGTATCATTATCACTCCCTAATTGATCTGTTTTATAAGCTGCTTTTCCTCACTTGACACCTTATCACGTACATCTTCCCATGCCATTAAATATTATACTCCACAACATTTTTTTCTAATGACTGCCTAGTCATCCACGGTGATATATAACCAGCCTGATTGTCAGACATTTAAGTTTCTTTTGCTTTTTTACTCCCCTTAACAATGTTTTGGTAAATACACTTATAATTAAATCTCTGCATACATCCTTGTCTGTTTCTTTAGGATCTGTTCCAGAAGGAACTGCCGGATCAAAGCATATGAGAACTTTGAAGGTTTCTGATACATATTGCCAAATTACCCCTGGAAAGACTCACAGGCAGTTGAAGGGGGGAACCTGTTCCCGGGGTCCTGGCCAACTCTGCCCCGATCGCACAATAAGGAAGTCAAGGGAGGAAAGGCCTACCGTGGTTTTTATTTGTTTCTGAGTTAATGAGTAAGGTAGGACTTTTCAGTTTGTTATTTGTGTTTCTTCTTTTTGTGACTATCTTTTGCTTATTATTCAAATCAGCATACTCTTTTCTTTTTTGCTTAATAGAAGAAAAAGAGAGAGAAAAAGAAACACTTAGAAGATAAGGCCCTATATCTTGTCCCTCCTCTGTGGATAGAAATAGGAGCTAAGAAGGATGTAACATTTGCAGGCTTTTCTTAGAAGCTTTAGCAAAAATAAACTTCAGCACAGCCCCTGCCTCTACCAGCTTCCAGGAGGTGAATGGAAAACAGGCCCGGCCGGCTTTGTAATGGAAATGCGTCCAGAAGCAGGGCTCAGGCCAGCTGGCCACCTGGGGCTGGGTGTCTGACTACCCCCTTCCTCCATTTCTCCATGTGAAGAACAGGAATAACAATGGTAAGACTTTCCTAGACTGTTGTGAAATTCAGCTCAGCTCACATGGAGATCCCTTAAGCAACATGTAACTGTTAGCAATTATTATTACTGTTGTTGATATTAGTACTTTGTTCAGGGTTTTCTCTAGATACAGCTAGCCTGTTCCTCCCATTCTTCTGAAATTCATCCTGAAGAGGGATTTTTTTGGGGGAGAGAGAGAGAGAGAGAGAGAGAGAGATTTTTTTCCCCCTCTGCACAGAAAACAACCACTCCAATTTCATTCATTCATTTATTCAATGTAATTGAAATCCACTATGCATTAGTACCCTGCTGGATATTGAAGAGAAAATAGAATTCTTATTTTCAAAGAACCCCTAGATATATAACCCCTAGTAATATATATATATATATGTATATATATATATTTGTATATATATTTTTTGTGTATATATATATATACAAAAACCATAATAACAGACTGGGAGAAGAGCCACAAAGTGGGTGCCTTTTCCGTGCCCCTTTGAAATATCTCAGTGTCCCATTGCTCCAGCCACTACTGAGTCACTAGCTCAGCATAGGCTTTGGTTGACTTGCAGATGAAACCTGACTGATCCAGGTCTGAGGCCTGGACACAAGCATCTGATTCCTGCCTGGGCTTCTGCGAAGCCTCAGGGAGAGACATCAGAGGGAACCCGGTGGGAGTGTGAGACCTGGAAGGGAAGGTAATTAACATCTGTGGGGGCCCTTTTATTCCCCCAGGCAAACAACCCTAAGACTCCTTCCATAAGGACTTGAATGATGACCAACTCAGTAAACTCCCTGCATAGTGTCCCTCTGTCCCCTCCTCAGCTCCCTGGATCCTCACACTTGCTCCCTACCATCATTTTCCAAATCAATTAAACACACACAAGGCTGTTCATCAGGCCTCGCCTTCAGGAACACCAGGCTAAGAGAGGTCCTAAAAGAGGCTCAGCTAAGGGGTTGTGGAATTTCAGACAATCCAGGTAGGCTCCCTGGAAAAGGCAGCAATTGGGTGGTGCCTTGAAGCCTGGCTATGCATTGATAGGAAGAAAAGCAAGGTCCTAGATGTAGAAATTCTCATGGCACAAATGGGAGAAGCAGAGCTGAGACTCTCTTCCCATTGAGTGACTTGGGAGACTCACAGAAGGCAGGGGAGAGAGAGAGGCAAGAGCGGTACCAGGAAGGGCCTTGGATGCTAGAGAAGGAGCATGGGGTTCCCCTGAAGGCAGCAAGAGCAGAGAGACCAGTTCTGAGTTGTAGAACAAACTTACCACTGCAGTGCAAGGCTGGAACCCAGGTAAAAGTGAGTGTTGGCCAAATCTGAACTCAAGAGAGGAGTGCACCAGCCCAGAGGTTCCTCGGCAGTTCTGCTGAAAGATGAGTACTGAACCACAGCCAGGCAGGGGAGATGGAAAGCAAGACCAGGAAGCAGGTTCACTGGGCACTGGCTACCAACTTGTCTGAGTGTGTTGAGACAGAACACCCCCATACACAAGTTATGCAAAGAAGGTTTTTTATTATTACAAATATGCAGCAAGGCACAAGAGGAGCCTAAGAGTCTGTGGGAGCCAAAGAATCTCCCAGGTCCCCAAGGCTCAGGAAAGCTGCCCAGGGCAGATATGCATGCCCCACTCACACTGCAACTGAGGGGCTCCAGAAACTCCACCCTGGGTTTTATACCCAGCCCATGTGACTCACTGGGCTGAAGAACTGAGGGGCCACCCTGCTCCTAGGGGAGGTGACCTGGATAGCCCAGGCTCTTCTAGCCAATGCCTCCCTGCTTCAGCATGTTACATTCTCATACATCCCACAGTTATTCTGGAGAACAATTAAAGAAGAAGAAGAACTGGGTTGGTCCAAGGCCACCCCAAGAACTGGCCTGCAGGAACAAATAGGAAAGCCAGAGGTAGCTTCTGTAGGATTTCATGAAACCAGGGAGGAGGCGAGAATAGCACTCTATTAATACACATTGTCAAAGGTCGTTATTTGTCTGTTTTAATTAAGATGCTTTTATTGAACAATGCCATTTCTACCCATGAGCAAAGGATTTTTATGTTTCTCAATGATACAAGGCTCAGTCCAACTAATCTAATAAATTGATGCTTTTAATGATGATGTGAACTGATTCACAAATTATTCTCTGCAGCCAGATCACGGGCTCCTGGGAAATGCTGGGAAGCTGCACAGACGTGGTATGGTATCTGTGTGGCCAGGAAGCTCTTCTGTCAACAGATACTTGTTGAGACAAAGCAATAGATTAGTCAACTTAAGTTAGCTGCTTTAACAAGCATCACCAAAGTATCAGAGACTTAACACAATCCAAGTTCAGATTTAGCTAACATTTATGACACTTATGCAAAATCCAGTGCAGATGTTCTCTGTGGTGCTCTCTCCAGGGGAGTGTGGATCCAGCAATAACCAGAGAATATAAGATGCTTCCCTCTGGCATCTCCCAAGTCCTTCACTAGTCCTTCCAGTTGAAGAATGAGGGAAGAGAGAGGATATGAAGGATGGGACCCTCTACTTAATCACTTTGGTCCAGAAGGGTCACATGCCACTCCCACTCACATTCTACAGCAAAAGGCAGCCACAGGAAAGCAAGCAAGATGGAGAGATGCAGTCCCAGCTGGGCAGCTGCTCCCACTCAGTGGCTCCGCACTGTGGAAGGGGAGTGTGAGGCTTTGGCGTTTGGCTGTCTGTCCTTTCCTGCCTTTCAGGGGTTTACACCCTAGCAAGGAACAGGGACCAGGGCCTATGAAAAGAAATATGCCAGAGAAAGAGCCATTGCAGGGGGACAGCTCGGGAGGAGCATGGTCAGGGAAAGCCTCAGGGAGGAAGGGGCAGTTGAGCTGAGACCTAAGTGTAGAAGGTGATCTGGAAGAGGAAGAAGAGAGTGCTCCAAGCAGAGGAGGCAGAGTGTGCAAAGGAAGTCTCAAGGAAACAAAGATGCTATCTCCTAGAATTGAAAGAAATTCAACAAAAACTCTGAGGATACTGAAGCAAGAGCTGGAGCTGGAGACATAGGCAGGGGCTAGATCGTTCATCTTCTCCATGGTCAAATACGGACTGAATACTGGGATAAGCCAGACGTCATCCCAGGCAACGGGATGAAGCAGTGGATGAGACAGACAAGGTCCCAAGGATCATGAAGGGCTTTTCAAGCCTGGGCAAGGAGATCCCCTGAAGGTATTCTGATTCTGGCCTCAGAATGCCAAGGTTTTTAGGAGAGGGATGGGGTGAGCCTGCAGCCACGATGCCCTCACATCCCTCAGAAGTATGACAGAGCCATCAGAGACACAGTCTGGAATTGGCAGCTGTGTGTGGATCCAATTTCCGGCATCTGGGCAGGTGCCCTTTGCTGTGGATGGATTGTTTACTCTGCCATTTGTTGTAATCATTTCTGATCTTTCGCTTATTGTGTCAAAGATAAACACCGCTTGGCTGATCCCCTGGGAACAGGACGCCTCTGCTGCCAGCCTTTCTGAGCCATCACTTCACACTTGAAACAACCTGTTATTTCCTCTCTTGAAAGAGGCTCATAAAATGATAGATGAATCTCCAGTAACTATAATACCTTCCTAATGGTTAGAGAAACTGGAGCCATATAGCAGGAGCGCCGTCTAGAAGAAAAATAGGAGAGTTAGAAAGACAAGCTTTAAAATATAATGGTGTCGTAATGGGCAAAATGAAGCACACGAGGCTATTAGAATTCTTCCCGACGCATCCTGAATGCAACATTTCCTGGAGACTGGCCCCCTCTGCCAAGAGCCCCTTCTTTCCCCAGGGTGGGTGTTTAACAGTGTTTGTTGAATGACTGAACAATGTCAGCATTTGTCGAGTGACAAAATCCACAAATACGGTTTACTGTGCCAGTGACTGATAAATTCCTAAAACATAGTGTTGGGCTCCCTGAAGACACTGGAGAAATGGATGCTGATCACATAAACAGATGATTCTAAATCCTCAACCCACGGGGAACTCAAGAACCAAGTGTATTTACCATACTTCTCCCCCATGTCAATTGTTCTAGGAGGAATAGCTCATTGACCTCCAGAGCCAATCAACTAGTAGGTGAGAGGTGTGGTCTTTGTAATGTAGAAACATGAAGATGGAAGATGCCCATGCTGAACTCTCAAATGTGCACATAAGCAAAAAGGAACAAGAAAACGGAAACTGTTTTCCTGACGGCAACAGACTCTGGCTAGTGCCATGATGATGACGGCAAGGTATTCTGTTGAGTTCTGTTTAACTCATGCTCAGCTGCATTTCCCAAAACAGAGGACCACACAGGGTTTTACCTCCTACATGCTCTTCTCCAATGCAGTCTGGCCACTCCCTCATCAAAATGTGGATGAAGCCGAATTTTCCTCCCCATGAATCTGGGAGGGCAGCGACTCCAACCAATGGAGGGCAAAAGAAGGGATCCTGTCCTGAGAGGTCATGCAGCTCTGCTGTGTCTGCCAGAACAGCTGCTCTTGGAGCTCCGAGCCACAGCAAGAAGCCTATGTGCCCTGAGGCCACTGTGCTATGAGGAAGCCCAGCCATGGGGAAAGGCATTTCCAGGCCATCCTGATCACTATGTCATCCCTGCCCATAGGCTAGGCAAAAGAACCTCTGAGAGTCTGGCTGAGGCTACAGACATCATGGGGCAGAGACAAGTCATCCCTCCTGTCTCATCCCCAGCCTGGACCCTCAGAATTCATGTGCATAATAAAACCACCTGCAAAATAAAAGCTTCTAAATTTGGAAGTACTTTTGTTACAGTTTTATGGTCTGAATTTTGTTCCCCCCTTCCCAAAAAAAAAAAAAAAAAAACTTATGTTGACCTCAGAATGTGACTGTATTTGGAGACAAGGCCCTCATCAATTATAACTTAATAGGTCCTTCTAAGAGATTTGGACACAGGAGCTAAGGAAGACCATGTGAAGACGGAGGAGACCTGTACACAGCCATCTGCAAGTGAAGGAAAGGAAGCTCAGAAGAAACCAACCTTGCTCTCAGACTTCAGCCTCCAGAACTCTGAGACAATGGTGTGTCAGCCATCGGGTCTGACGCCCTCCATGCAGCCAGAGCAGACCTGCACGCACAGACACCTGCCCCTACTTTCTGGTTCTTGCCTGGAGCCGGTGGAGAGAGTGACCCACCTTCTGGCTCAGGAAGCAAGAAGATGTTATCAAGTTGCCAAGAGGAGGGAGGAGCAGGGAAATCTTCAGGGAGGGGTAATTTTGCGCTGGATCTTAAAAGGATAAGGGGCTTCACCTCTCAGAAAAGGGAGAATGGAACTCCGGGCAGAGGAACTAAGCAGAGCAAAAGGGCAGGAAGTTGAAAGATCGGGAGGTGAGGACAAGGGAGAACAAGGAGATCCTGGCAGATGGCGGGCAGAGCCCCCAGGATGCTATCCGCGGAAGGTTACCTCTGCCCACAGAGGGACTTGAACTCCTGCACCTGAAGTCTGATGCCTGTGTCTGCGGGTCCCCAGAGCTGGGGCTTGCAAAGGAAAACCAGCGGGAGAGTAGCGAGGGAGATCAATGACAGCAGGACCACACCCACCCGCCCTTCCTTGCGCAGGCTGGGCAGCAGAACCAGACCTGCTCCAGATCTAGCGCTCCAGCCGCGGGTCAGCGGGCTGGCAGGGCGCCGGGGTGGGGGGCGGTGGGCAGGCGCGGAGACCCCATGAATATACATGATCCCGCCCTGGAAGCCGGCTTCCTGCAGAGCGTTTACCAAGCCTTATCTTGACAAGGGGATGTCCTTCAGTAGAGGACATTATATGGCTCTTAGTTCAGCAGTTCTGTCAAGTCCGAGGCAGGCGTTTGATTTCCGCTTCATACATATGCTTAGGTGCTCAGAACAGGCGGCGAGGAGTGGAACCGGGAGGCCAGGGAGGGAGGTCAGCCCCAAGGAGGAAGACGCGGGCTCTCCGCGGCCGCTTCTCGGCCCTGACTTACAGCCGACTTTGGCCGCCCTGGCCGTGGGCTGCATTTTAACCGCCCTGGCGCTCCGCGTAGTAATTCAGGGCCACTTGCCGGCCAGGGAGTCTTGTTCCTCGTTCAGGCTATGCCACAGACATGCTGGGCGACCGCCAAAAAGTCTCTTTCCCTCTCTGGGTCACAGAACTCTCCTCTGACAAATGAAGGAATCTCATCAGTGGTCAGCAAACTCTCTCTCTTTCTCTCTCCCACACGTTTCCCCTGCTCCAACCCCTAAAGCAGCTGAATCCTGATCTCCAATAAAATTTAAAACTGACCTGGTTGAAGCAGGAGGTTCACAGATAAGTTTCCCCTGGCTTGTCTGCAAACCAGGCACTCCTGGAGACTGGAGCTGAGATGGAGTACCTCCGCCCTTAGGTGGCTTCGGCATGGGACCTGAGAACCCCTGGTTAACTCCAAAACGCCTCACTGACCCCATACAGGGAGGCAATTGTACTTTTAATTCCCCCTAATGGAGAACTTTAATAACAAAAACAAAAAACAAAACAAAAAGACTGTGAATTTGGCAATAATTCAAGTACTTTTGCATTTTGTTTATTATAGCATCTATACCAATTTTAAGAGCAATTCGTGGAAATTAAAGGTATAATTGTTCAGCCCAGAATATGACTCCTTCTAGAGAGCAGTTGTGAAACGCTTAATGGGCACTGCAACCAACCAGGAGCAGTGGATCAAATTGCTGATCTTCCAGCCCCATCAAGGGAACTTGTAGTGCATAATCTCAGGGGTCAGGGTGGGAACCAAGAGTCCAAATTTCTAAGAAGCCCCTCAGGTGTTTCTGTTGCAGGTGATTTGGGACCCCACAGGTTGAGAAATGCTGAGTTAAATCCATTGTTATAAAAGAAAGAAAAAGCAGGCATGGTGGCGCACACCTGTAATCCCAGCATTTGGGAGGCTGAGATGAGGATCATGAGTTCAAGGCCAGCCTCAGCAATTTAGCGAGGCTCTAAGCAACTCAGTGAGACCCTGTCTCTAAATAAAATACAAAATAGGGCTGGGGATGTGGCTCAGTGGTGGAGTGCCCCCCGGGTTCAATCCCCAGTACCAAAGAAAGAAAGAAAGAAAGAAAGAAAGAAAGATAGATGCCATTCTTTGGTTAAATAAGGCTAGGAAAGCTCATATTCTCTATCCCTCTTGGAGTTTCCTAGTAGTAAAATAAAAGATCTGGGGCCCAACTGTTTCTAAACTTCTTTGACTACAAAGCTTTTTTTTTTTTTTTTTTCTAAGTAACATTTTTTTTTGGAATATGCTTTGAGAAGTGCTGGCTTATGGATAAGGTTTGATGATATACATACTCATTTGGGGGCCCTTTGCAATCATTTCTTGGCCTTTTGAGTGCACAGTTTAATCTTCTCTGTTAGTTCTGTTAGTTTTTTATTTTGCGGCAATGGGGATTGAACCTAGAGGCACTCTGTCACTGAGCCACACCCCAGCCCTTTTAATGTTTTATTTTGAGACAGGGTCTCTCACTAAGTTGCTGAGAGGCTCACCAAATTGCTGTCTGGCTTCAAACTTGTGATCCTCCTTCTTCAGCCTCCACAGTTGCTGGGATTACAGGTGTGTGCCACTGTGCCCCACTTAACTTTTTATGGCTCCAGGTCGTCAGGCAGCTCCTGGGGAAGGGAGCAGTCCACCAGCAGACTACCTCGCTTCTTGAACAGAGTTAGACCTTCTTGCTAAGGACCAGGCTCTCCCTTAGAACTCTGCAACATTCACATCCTTGCAACTCTTTCATCTGAGGTATAACCTGGAGAGGGGCACATTAAAGGGCCTCTTTCTGGTTTCATGGTGAGACTGGCTGTATATCACAGTGACAGAACATGAACACTTTATTTTTTATTTTTTATATTTTTGCGGTAGCAGGGATTGAACTCAGGGGCACTCAACCACTGAGCCACATCTCCAGCCCTGCTTTGTTTTTTATTTAGAGATAGGGTCTCACTGAGTTGCTTAGCACCTCACTTTAGCTGAGGCTGGTTTTGAGGTCAAGATCCTCCTACCTTAACCTCCTGAGCCACTGGGATTACAGGCATGTGCCAGTGCACCCAGCTAGAACATGAACACTTTAGAATACAACAGATTCAAGTTTGAATCCGAGTTTACACTTAATAATACCTGAATGACAGTGAGACACTACAGGCCTCAGAGCCTTTGTTTCTTTGTAAAATGGAGATAATAACCTAACTCATCATTCTGTTGTGAAAATGAAGTGAGAAAACAGAACCAAAGTGCCCAGCACCATAAGCAGCCAGTTACAAGGGCAAAATGACCATGACTTACAGCATCAATGAATCAATATAAGCATGCATCCATGGGCAGAGGTGGCTAAACCAGCTGTGGGTCCCCTGACCAAGGCAGTAGAGAATGAAGTCCTTGTTATATATTCCTACTTTCTTGTACTTTCTACTTCTACGCTAATCATTCTCAAACCATTGGTTTTTAGGATCTCCTGCCACCCAGACCAATTAAATCAGAATACTGAGTGGAAACCAAGCATCAAGATTTTTAAACTCTCAGTTATAACTTCTCTTCTCAGTTCAAAGTCTGTGTATCCAGGTCAATGTCTCTTCTGGGGTATCGGATCCTCTCCCAGGGCTCTGCCTCCCAAGAACCTTCACGGGAACTGGCTCCCTTTGCCTGGAGCATGTTCATCCCTGTTTCCCTGGCTAACCCCTGCTTAACCTTCAGAGCTCAGCTCCAGCAGCCACCTCGACCCCTAAGACCAGGGGGAACCCACCCTCTGTGAGGTTTCCCCAGAACCTACCTGTCCTCCACTGTGCCTGTCCAAATTGCAGAGTGACATTTGTCTACGTGACTATTTGATAAGTCCCTATGCCTTCCCCACCCCCAGACTCTAAGCTCCCTGAAGGCAGGACCTATTTCTGTTTTGCTTTGCTATTCTTTTAAGGACATAGTCGGCATGGAATAAATATTTGAGTACATTTCAAGCAACTCCATTGCCAACCGCTTCCCAGGGAATTTCCCTGTCTGTGTTCTTACTGGTGGGCTTTAATGAGGATTCCCAAAGAATGTGGAGTCATAGGTATGAGTTTTAATTAACTCCAATAGGCATTTAATGTAGATTTAATAAGACAGTTATTGTATGTTAATTAAATGTCAACTGATTGCTAAAAGGTTTTTGCAATTATTGAAGTTTACTAATTATCTAATAGATAAATCAGTTTCCCGTGTAAATAACTAGCATCTACATAAGCAATAAATATGCCATTAGGTTCCACACATTAACATATTGAAATTAGAGGTTAGCCCCTCAGGGAATTCTAGAAACCGGTGTCCAATCCAGGGAGGGAAGGTACCAATCATCTCCTAGTCGTTATGCTCCATCCTTCAGGCAACAGCGAGAAAATTGGGTTGCTAAGGCGAACCTGCTCCAGGCTGGAGCTGGTTTTAGGAATGCTCGCTTATCTCACTTTCCAAAACCACTTTCCAAAACTGGCTGCAGAGAGAAGGGTCTGCTCTAGAAAGGACGCTACACATCCCTGAGCCTCTGCCTCATCAATTGTAAAATGGGTGTCTGAATCTCCCCACCCCTGGGTGCATCTGTGACCATCATATGGCCAAGATCTGAGTACCACTCACAGATTGAGCTTACAGAAGATAGGAGCCTCCCTCTGTCCCCTTCCCCATGACTCCTGGCCCAAGCCCAGGCCAGGCCTTGGGTCCATGGCTCAAGCTGTGCAACCACGGGAAAATCTCTTCCCTCCCCAAGCCTCGGTTTCCCAATCTGGAAAACCTACTTCACATGGCTACCCAGACTAAATGAAATGAGTGCCTACAGATCTGAGTCAGGAATAGAAATAGAAGGAGGAAAGGAAGATCGAAAGAAATGGGGGATGTTTCCAAAGAAAAACTAGAAATCACCAAGTCTTTACCACGTGCTAGATGTTATGCAGGCTTTATTGGATACTGTCTGGTTTAATTCTTAACTCCTCTCAGCTCATCTCCATTTTAGACACAGAGAGGCTAAGTAATTTGCAAAAGTTTACACAGGAAGAAGGGGCAGAGCTGGATGTCCCTTTTGCCCTTCCCCCTGATCTTTACTCCATCTCTAGGTTCACAGGAAGTTAAATTGGATGCTTCTAAACAAAGCCCTTCCAAATTGGGAACAAGAGCTAAATATCCAAGCCAGTGGTTGCTACCTTAAACAGTCTGAGCACTCTATGTGTACAATCTTTCTCTTTTTTTAACTTTCTTTTTTAGTTGTAGGTGAACACAATGCCTTTATTTTATTTTTATGTGGTGCTGAAGATCGAACCCAGGGTCTCACTCATGCTAGGCGAGCGCTCTACCACTGAGCCACAACCCCAGCCCCCATAATCTTTCTTGATGCTTGTAGCAACCCTGTGAGGCTAGTGTTGCTATTTTACAGATGAAAAAAAAAAAAAGGAAACAGGGGATTGATTGACTTCCTCAAGGTCACACAGCTCATTAGGAGAAGGACTCAGAATTTGAACCCAGGCAGAGGAACTGTGCCAGCGCCAGGCCACCCGGAACACTTGCAGCGCCCCAGGTGAAGGCACACCTGCAGGGCCCGGAGCCCTAAGCCTGCACACTCAAAATCACAGACACGCTGAAGGAGATACCTTGACAGACCTATATTCATGAGGACCTGGAAGGCCAGGTGTGCGTCTCCATCCTTGCACTCAAGGACAGGCTCAGTCCATCTGTCCCCACACAACACCCCAATACACCCCAACACCTGCTAGCAGCTGCCTCCTTCCCTACCACACATGGCCTGACCTGGGGGAGTGGCCCCTGAGAAGAGGTCCACACAGCCTGGAGCGGGATGTGGGGGCATTGAGGAGGGACGGCTGGTTCACCAGTCCCTGAAATAATGAGATCTCTAGGAAAGAGCAAGCCTCCCACCCCCAACCCCCCACCGCCTCCATAGAGGGGAAGGGGAGGAACATTCCCAGAGGCAAGGAGCCCTCACCCAAAGGAGGGTGTGGCTGGAGGAGGGCGGGAGTGGCTCCCTCGGAAGCTGGGGCAGGAATCTCTCCTGCTCAGGCCTGTGGGGGGCAGCTCTGCTCTCCACCCCGCGATGCCAACTGGCTAAGTGGTGGAGCTGGGATTTGACTCCAGATCCTCAGCTCTTGACCACCCCCACTCCACTCAACAGCCCTGGAGGACACTGTGCCTGTGTCTGGACATCTCTCCTGTGCCTGGGGACCTCTGTGTCTAAGGGGAAGTCCTTTAGATAGTCCTTGTGGCGTGAAAGGATATAATGTTTGTAAAACTTTGAGTCCAGTTCTTGACACACAATAAGTTCTCAATCAATGTTAGAGAGACAGACTCGCACCTCCGTGCCTACACCCAGGGCTATAGTAAGACCACCAAGGGCCTGTCGTACCCCAGCAGGACTTTCTCTGTCTCTGGTTCCTGATGCCATTTCGTGTCTGCATCAGGGCCCCACCAGGACCCTCGTCCACCTCCCACACCAGCTCCAAGGGGCCAGCAAGCCGAGACCCACGGGCACAGCACAGCTGGGCATGCCAGTCCTACAGGCACCCCCTCAACCTCTGGGGGACTTGGGAGTCCCCTTTGCAGGAATTCTCTTCCATACTGAGAAAGCCAAGCCTTTGGGAAATCCTCTTCCTTTCAGTGACCGGGAGGCCAGAGGGGCTTTCAGCCAATGAAAACTTGCAGAGCAAATAAAGGGGGACAAGCCCCCCAAACCGCTCCCAGGACCCCTGGGGTCAGAAGCCAGGCACTGCATTTATGTGCAAATGGAGCCGGATTAGGGATTAGGGATTATCAGAGACCCGAATTACTTGCAGCTGGCAGATCTCTTTGTCCAGAGGGATCAGGGAGATTTCTCCACCCCCCCCCCCCCATTCCCCTCTCCTTCCCTGCGCTGTCAGAAGCAGAAGGTAAGAGGGACTCACGCTGCCTGCTGGGGGAGGGCTGGGGGAGGGCTGGGGGGAGGCGAGCCTCCAATCAATAGGCAGCCCACGTGGCCCGCTGCCGATGGATCGATGCCTTTTCCTGCTGATTCCTGCACATCTGGCAGGGGTGGGCTCAGCACATCAGCCCCAAACTCTGGCATTCTCCTGCAGAGCACCTGGCCCTGAGAAGGGGGCTGTTGCAGACACATGTCCTCAGATGCAGAGGCTACTACCCAACTTCTCCCCCTATTGACAAACTACAGCAGCTTTGTGTCCACTCTGCAAACTCTAGAGGGGCCCTGCCCAAAGGGACTCAGCTCAAAGGGGTCCCCAGCTCCCGATCCAGGGCTCTACTTTTGCATTGTGATTTCTGCTCTTTGCAGGCCAGAAATTCAGATAGCATGTACTATTATTATTATTATTATTAGCCATTTTGATACAGTACCAGGAAAAAAAGTTATATTAAATGCTTAATATGACCCTCACAGGAAGTTACTAGTTACAGATATCCCCATTTTAAAGCATTTGGTAGCTGCTCTAAGGTCAGAGGGCTTTGGTATCTGATCCAAGGTTATCCAGTAAGGATGGCAGCCTCAGCGAAATAGCCCTGGAAGGGTCCCCTACAGTCTTGTCGGTTTTAAAGCAGGGGCTAGAACTGAAAGGCTGCTGAGCAGTCAAGACAACCCAGGCCTGGAAGCCTCAGGAGCCTGAGGATCCTCAGGAGCCCTGTTTCCTGGATCGCTGCTTCCAATCCTGGGAAGCTGCCCAGGTTTTTAGCAGCTCCCATGGTCCAGGCATCTCTGGGTGCGCCTGCCCAGAGGACAAGGAGGCTGGAGAGGGGGACTGGGACCAAAAGAGCCCTGGCTCTCACAGAGGGGAGTGCCCCTCCCTGCTCCTGAGGGTGTCAAGATCACAGACCCTGCTGCAGCCTGTGGGAGGCCCCAGGAGGTCTCAGCCTTAGGCTTAAGATGGGGAGAACTCACTTGCAAACTCACAAGGCAGGGAGAGGTCCAAACCAGGGCTTTTGTCAGATAAGAAATATTTTATACTGGGAGCCACAGATAATGTCTGTTCTCTCCTCCTCTTTGTTTTTCTTTACAACATTTAAAAATGCAAAACCCATTCCTAGCTCAGGGGCCAGGTTGTAGGCTGAAATTGGCCCCTGGGCATCTCTGGTACTGACTCACCCCTGTCTCCTGGGGCTAAGGCCAGGCCTGGCCTTCTAAAATGCAAGATCATTCTCAAGGTGTAGGAAAGTGGCTACTTTGTACTGAGCACACAGTTGCCCCAGGTCAAAGACGAGGGTAGGTGCTCTACAGGGGCTCAGGACCAGACTGGAGCCAGGAGCCAGGGTGGGGACCCAGGCTTAGATTACAGCCCAAGCCCCAGGCGAGAACTAGGCTGGGCAGGGGCTGGGTGCAGCTGTAACAGAGCCAGATCGGATCCCCACATTCTCCCCTCAGCAAGAATCGATAACTATTTGAATTTCTTTCATCTGAGCAGGGATTGCAACACACGCAAACACAGAGAAGGAAAAGGCATTGATCCTTCCCAGCTGCTGCCAACCCCTCCTCACTGTTCTGGCTGCCCCCCTCCCCCTGCCATCTGGCCTCCCCTCCCCGGGCCTCTCCTTTGACTTTCACTCTCTGTCCCACACTCAGGCATCCCCAGACCTCCAAGAACCCGAGCAACGCCAGGATCTTCCAGTTCCCACAGCAACCAAGCCCAGCCAGTTGATGGAGTCAAGAGGACCCCACTTCCCAGCTTCCCCCAGGACAGGCCAAGCCTCGGCTCCCCTTGGGAAACCTCCCCCTGTGCCCACTCCCCCACCCAGTTGGCTTCGGGAATCCATTTTCATATTCATGTATCTGAGACAAAGCAGGTAGTTCATGATTGGCTTCTCGCACAGAGTGTGATTTCAGATTCTGCAACACTGGAGTGGTCCCCTGAGGTGCCAGATAATGGATTTCGTGGGGAGACACAGGAGGCAGGGTGCATGGTTAGGAGAGCGAGGAAGAGGGACCAAGGGGATGTGGAGGCCTGAAACAGGGCAGGAAGGAGAAGGGGGTGCAGGGGAGGGAAAGGGGGCGATCCCTTTCTTGACCTTTATAAAGGGCCATGGCTGACACGCCTATCACAAAAGGCAGGTGGACAAGAGGAAAGCACAATGCATCCATTTGACCCTCGTTTTAGGGGCACAGGAGCCTTCAGACCAAACACCTGAAGAGCCAGAGTGAACCATCCCTATGCTTGGGTTCACTGAAGCAGGGAAGCCGTGTGGAACCGCGATTGGACCCAAGGGGTGTGATCTGAGGCTAACAGGCAGAGCGGGGAACCCAGGAAGATCTGCCTGTTCGGATTGTTCTCGGCCCCCATCTGCATCATTTCTTCCTCCCAGGGTGGGGCAGGACCTTTGGGGCATGAAAGTCTTCCTTCCTTAATGGCCAGCTCTTAGAAGAGGGAAAGTGAGAGCAACATGTTTAGGTTTTATGACTGGCCTTGGGGAGAAAGGGTTCTGGTTTCCATGAATCACCTAGGGGAAGAGGAATTCCTGTTTTTATGGCTCACCTCCAGGAGATTCAGGGTGAGGAGGACAGGTGAGAGTCAGAGAGAAACTTTGCTTCCAGGGCCTTCTGTTTCCTGATCCCCAACAAGGGGAAGGGCTGAAACATTATTTGTGCTGTAAAATTAGAAGGATTGGGCAGGATGAGGGAGTGGGCCAACTGTGGGACCATGCTCAGGCTCCTAGCTGGGATATGTGGGCAGCCGGTCTCTCACCGAGCTAGATACCAGGAGGACTGGATTGCAGAGGATGAGCTGTTCTCGGGTCTGCTAATCCGGAGGAGCCTAACAGTCACAAAAGGAAGAAGTCTAGGGGGCTGTGCTTTGAGTCTAGATCTCACGGGGCACGCATGCAGCTGGACATCCTCATTTCTCTCCCATCTTCTGACCACACCCCAAGCTCCTCTGAGACCCTTCCACCTGATTTTCCTGCCCTCTCTTGTTCCAGGTTCCCACTGACCACTCTTCCTCACAGCGAAGTCTTCAGACCCCACATCCCCCCCACCCCACACACCTGGCTTTTCTGTTCTTGGTCCCCCATCTTCAGTTCCTCTCCTCTACATTTTCCACACTTGAGGCCTTGTGGCCATCAGGATCCATACTGCCTCTAAAGTCACCAGTTAAAAATACCTACTCTCCAGTAAAAATGTATTCCCATTCTAGTTTCTTTCTCCCAGGTTTCCTTCTTTGACCTCCCTGAGACCCCCAGTCATCGGTTCCTCCACCTCCTTCCTCTCCTTAAGTTCAACATAGCTTAGAAATGGTCTTTAGCTGCATGTAATAGAAATCCAACTACAGTGGCTTAACCAAAAAAGAATCTATTTTTCCTTCCTAACAAGAGGAAGGCAGACAACAGTTCCTTGAGGAAGTCATTGAACTGCTCGGCTGCTGATGCGCTCTTCTGAGGGTCGCTCTCAGGCCATTCCAGCAAGTTGCATCACCCACCCAGGGCTCCTCCCCACCTTGCAGTTCTTCCTCTGTAGGAGAGAACCAATGTCTCCAGCTCTTGGATTTGAGTTTAGCTGTGCTCTGTCAACAGGGGGAGGCTGAAGTGACCATGTGCTGGTTCTAAGCCTAAACCCCAAGAGGCTGTGCATGGCCCTTGCCTCCCTGAGATCCTGCCCTCACCCATGAGAAGAACATGTCCAAAGGGAGGATAAGAGACACGGAAAACAGCAACATCCCTGCTGCAATAGCTCAGAGCAAAGCTGAGCAGCCCGGCCTCGCCAAGGTCCCCTGAGCAGCCTGCCAGGAGACTCCTGGGACAGAGTCTGGGGAGCTTTCCTCTGCAGCATTTCTGCAGCAATGACTAATGGGTGCCCACGATCTTCGCTCCCACTTCTCCAACTCATCCTAGAAGTGAAAAAGGACAAAGAGCAGAAGACACACCCCAGAAGAGTTTTCCTCTTTAGAGAACCTTCATAGGAATATCCAGAAAATTCTGCTTCTATCACATCTGCCAGAACCATTTCAAATGCTCACTCTAAGTGAAAGGGCATACAGGGGAGTGAGCTGCCCCAAGCCAAATAAAGGTGATTTTCTGGCCTGTTTCTCTCCCCTGAGACTTCACTTTCCTCCTTACCTACTTGAGATTCCATGTTAGCATTATAGTCTCTTTTTTAAATGTCCTAAATCCCCTGGCCCAACTTTCCAAACTCTGCACTCACCCAAGAGCCCAAACTTGAATGAAACCAACCATCAGATTGGAAATTTCATCAAGGAAGTTCTACAAAGAAGTTCTGATCTTCTACACTGCCAGCAGCTGTACCTGACTTACAACTTCTCCTCATTATTCATGACTCAGCCTAAATGTGTCTTTACTGAGGTGGCCCCAGGACTCTCAACCCAACCAGATTAGGTTTCTTGGATTTGCATGTTCATAGCACCATGCTGTATTTCTCTATTATACCACATGATATATGCAAGTATGTGTGTATATGTATATGTGTGCATATATATATACAGACACACATACATGTCTGTGTGTCTGTATATACGTATATTGATATACATACACATATTGTTTATTGTCTCTTTACCCCATTTATGCACTTACTTAACAAATATGTGATGCCTGTCTGTCATTGGTTTTGTCTCTGAAGAGGCAGCAATGAAAAAATTAGCTGAGGTCTCATGAAGACTCCTGCTAATCTACGAATCAAACAGGGAAGGACCATGCCTGCCTTTCTCACCTTTGTACTCCAGTACCCAATTCAGTGTCTGATGGGTATTCCTCATAATCCTGGGAGCCCCATAAATAGGTGTGAATCATATCTTGTAAGGAGGTAGTTATAACCAAGAGGTTAGATGAGCTATTGGTCAAGTCCATTTAACTCATTTATGATATTACCCTGGGGAGAGGCAATATTTCAAGAGCAGTAGAAAGAAACAATGCTGTACCAATGACAGAGGAAAGGCACAGTCACACCGATAGGAAAAGAACTAGTCATATGTAATGTCTAAGAAGCCAAGGGGAAAGAGAGTTCATTGGAGAAGAAGGGATCAACTGCAGCAAAGTAGCTGCTCTGTCCCAGTAATGTGAGAACTGAAACTGAACTTGTCTTAAGAATGTGGACTGCCTTTGGTCCTGAACTGGGATGGCAGCCAAAGTCAAACTGTAGTCAGGTAAGAAGTGCACAGGAGTTCAGAAAATAGACTTAATGGATGTGAAGCAAGAGACAGTGCCCAGATTCTAGATATATTTTGAAAATTTACTCACAAAGATTGATAGATTGGATGGCATGGTGACAAAAGAGAAACAGCTAAATTTAAAATTCTTTCTGTTATTCAACACTGAACTGGAGATCCTAGTGAGTGCAATAAGGCAAGAAAAAGAAATGAAAAGCACATAGAAAAGAAGAAATAAACCTGTCTCTATTTATAGATGACATGATTATCTACATAGAAAATGATGTACACTGTAGAATGTCATCAAAGAATCTACATGGAAGGTCCTAGAACAGATAAGTGAGTTTAGCAAGTGTTAGTTTGGATCTAGAATGTCCCTCAAAGGCCAAAGTGTTGAAGGCTTAGTCCCCAGTGCAGCAGTGTTCAGAGGTAGTGTTTTAGAAAGTGATTGGTTCATGAGGGCTCTGACCTCATCAGTGGGTTAATCCATTGATACATTCATAGCTGAATGGACTATTGGGAAATGGTAGAAACTGTGGGAGGTAGGGCCTAGTTAAAGAGAGTCAGTCCTTGGGGTCATATTCTTGGGAACTGTATCTTTTCCCTAGCCCCTTGCCTTTTTTCTGTCTCTGGTCTCTCTCTCTCTCTCTCTCTCTCTCTCTCTCTCTCTCTCTCTCTCTCTTTCCCATCTCTTCCTCTCTCCTTCCCAGCCTCCATGATGTGAGCAGCTTTGCTCTACCATACCCTATTCACATCCTACTGCCATGATGTTCTGCCTTGCCTTAGGCCCAAAGCAATACAGCCAACTGACCATGGACTGAAACTTCTGAAACTGAGACAAAATGTTTTCTTTCCTCTAAGTTGCCTTTATCAGGTATGTTGTCACAGCAACAAAAAGCTGACTAACACAGCAAGATCATAGCATGTGAAGTAATATATGAAAATCAAGTGTTGGTTTACATGGCAGCTATGAACAATTAGAAATTAAAATAACCTAAAATATTTTTATGAATCTACCAAATTATGTTAAATATATGTATCATAAAACTACAAAAACTGATTTAAAGGAATTCACATATAACCTGCATAAATGGAGAGACACTGTGTACATAGATTGGATGAATATTGTTAAGATGTCAATTCTCCCCAAATGGATCTATAGATTCAGTTCAATTTCTATCAAAATCCCAGCAGGACTTTTTCTTATTGAAATCAACAAACTGATTCTAAATTTCATAATGGAAAAACAAAGGAGCAATTTGAAAAATAAGAACAAAGTCAAAGGAACACCACTGACTGATGTTAAGCCTTCCTATAAAGCTAGACGAATCACGACATGTGATATTGGTAAAAAAGACAGATGCAGAGATCAACGACAGGACAGTGTCCAGCCATTGACCCCTGTATGTATGGTCTGTCATGTTCAAGGAACAGTGCTGGCACAATTGTCCATCCACATGCAAAAAGAAAAGGAAGAAAGAAAAAGAGAAAAAGAAGAAAATTGACCTAGACCATGTCAGATATAAAAATTACTCATAAAATTTCTAGGAAAAGCAAGGAAAGATTTTGGGTTGGGGAAAGATTTTGTAGATATGACACCAAAAACATATTTCATAACAATATGATAAACAATATGATAAACTGAACTTCAGTCAAATTCTTTGAAAGACACCATTAAGAAATAAACATGTAAGCCACAGACAGGGAGAGAAATATTTGCAAAATATATGTCTGAAAAGGAACATGTAAAGGACACAAAACTCAGGAGAGAAAAATAAGCGATCCCACTTAAAAGTGAACACAGATTTTTAACAGACACCTCACCAAAGAAGACATCTGGATGGCACCAGGGATGGTGGTGCACACCTGTAATCCCAGAGACTGGGACGCTGAAGCAGGAGGATCTCAAGTTCAAGGCCAACCTCAGCAACTTAGTGAGGCCCTGTCTCTAAAAAACATACATGGACATATAATATATAAATTATAATATATTGGACATCATATTATATTATTATATATAGATATATTGTTATTATGTATATAAAGATATCCAATATTATTAATTAGGGAAATGTAAACTAAACCACAATGAAATATAACCCATTGGATTGTCTAAAGAAAATTGAAATAGGCAGTACCAAGTGCTGACAAAAATAAAAAGCAACTGGAACTCTCTTAACATTGCTGGTAGAAATGAGGAATAGGATAGTGACTTTGGAAAGCAGTGTGGCCCTGTCTTATAAATGTAAACACAACTCACCTTATGAACCAGCAATGTCACTCATAGGTATTTACTCAGGAAAAATGGAAGCTTAAGTTCATACAAAAACCTGTATACAAGCCGGGTGTGGTGGTGCACGCCTGTAATCCCAGCACTTGGGAGGCTGAGGCAGGAAGATCGCGAGTTCAAAGCCAGCCTCGGCAACTTAGTGAGGCCCTAAGCAACGCAGTGAGACCCTGTCTCTAAATAAAATACAAAATAGGGCTGGGGATGTGGCTCAGTGGCCAAGTGCCCCTGAGTTCAATCCCTGGTTCCAAAAAAAAAAAAAAAAACCTGTATACATATGTTGATAGCAGCTTGACTTAAAACTGCCAAAAAGTGGAAACAATTCAGATATCTTTCAGAGGGTGAATGGTACATCCATACAATGGAATACTATTCAGCAATAAAAAATAAACCTACTACTGACATACATATCTCCAAGGATGACTCTGGGACGTATTAACCTGAGTGAACAAAGTCAGACTCCAGGGTCTTTATACTGTTTGAATCCATTCACATTATATTTCAGAAAAGTGAGAACTGTAAGAAAGAAAACAGATCCATAGCCATCAGAGGGCGAGGGACAAGGGGTATGATAGACTCTACAGGGACCCAAGGGAATCTGGGGGAATGCTGGCAATGTCCTATATACTGACACACACCTGTATGTCAAGAGAGTACAATTCATCCAAGAGGATCCCTAAAAGGTGAACTAATAAACCTGACCTTTAAAAAATGTTTTCAAGGTTTCCAGATCATCTCAATCAAATCCAAGTATCCAACAGAAACTGGGTTTCATGAGTGAAAGAGGAAAGGAAGGAGGAAAGGGGATGGATAGATATATGGGAGAACTGACGGGTGAGGAGTGACTAGCTGACAGATGGGGTATCCTGGAAGTGGAGGGCTGGGCAGGGCTGTGCTGGGCTGGACGGGACAGGACAGTGCCTGCAAAGGACAAGCTGGACGATGGCAAGACTCACAGATGTCTGGGTTCCAGCTCAGGTGCGTGACCTGGGCAAAACCCCTCATTTCCTCACAGTTGGAATAATGATCTTCCTCTCCCAACCCCCACATTTACTCCCTTCACACACATGGGCTTCCACCGGCTCTGAGCCAGACGCTGTGTCAGTTCACAGGATCACCTGACATTTCCCATTCCTCTTTCACAGAGGAGCACCTGAGTGTACAGACAAGTTGAGTGCCCAGCCCAAGGTTACCCAGGGAGCAAGTGGCGGGACTGGGATTGGAGCCAAGCTGTCTGACACCAGAGCCTGAGCTCTCAACACCCACCGAAGCTCCGCCAGGTACAGGGCTCATCTCATCCATCCAGATTAGGATGGTCCTGAGGAAATTGCTGGTGTGCAGCCACTACTGACTTACAACACTGGTTCAATCTGGAAACACTCGATAACCACTGTTTATTGAGGGCTTCCTTTGGACGGCACTACCCCTAGCACCATGCATGAATTATTCTCGACTCTCCAAGTATTACCATAGTATTAGTGTTGCTTAGATTAGAACACTGAAGACCTTGGGCGCAGTGCATTGATAACTGGCAAAAGTGAGACTGATTCCATCCGTGAGGTCAGAGCACAGACCACCCTATTGGAGAAAATCCAGGTGCTAGCTCTAGCCTCCCATTCAGCCCATTTCTGCTCTAGGAAGTCCTAGAATCTACCCTTAATCCTTTCAATCTTTCCCACCACACCCCACACCCCGTAGGGTTCAATAGATAAAAGTGGTGGGGAGGGAGAAAGAAGGAGGAGCAGGGCATAAGGGAGAAGCTGCTGACTCCTCTGAAGAAGTTTAGGAGTTTCTAAACTCTTTGACCCATTACTATTTCAGGGCCTGATAGGCTCAGGACAGTTGTCTCCTTCCTTCCTTCTCCCCACCCACAATTTCCACCACTTCCTCTCAGGGGCTCCCTAACCCCCTGCAAGGCCAGACCCCGGTGCCTTCCTGAAAGGCTTATGCATCTGGCAGCTGTTTCAGCAGCTGGGTATCCAATGCCTGGTCCCATCCCTGGCCCCTGGCTGGCCCCCAGCCCAGCTTAGGGTGATGACACGGGAAGGCAGGCCTTGGTGACTGCCAGCTTCTTGTTCCTCCGCGGGTGCATTGCTGGGGTCTCCATGACTCAGACCCCCCACATACAAGGTTGACCTCTGCTCCTGGCTTCTCAGGGCCAGAGCCCAGGCCCCGCTGAGCTGCTGCCCCAGCTCAGAGCTGGAGGAAGTGACTGTTGCTGCTATGGCAACGAGGCTTTGTACAGACTGCCCAGAACAAAGAGGGTTTTCTTGTCCTCCTCTGGTCCCAGAGTGGTGCGGGAGCAGCTGCTATAGGACAGAAGAGGATGCTCGGGGTGTCTGTGAACCTTTTGCCCAGCATGCTGTGAGCTAGCTCCAGCAGCTCAGAAACATCCACTTCATCCCAGCCATTCAGGATGCTCTGGATCTGGGAAAGACAAACTCACAGTCCCCTGCTCTCTTAGGACAGAGTCTACGTGGCATTTTCCATCCAAGGGATGGCAATGTCCCCTTTTGCAAAGGGAAATAAGTGAAAAAGGATACAGAATACATTTTTCAGAGACTCAAAAGATGTGTGTGATTGAAACCATCTAGCCCAGCACACTCAATATTCAGATAGACACCCAGAGAGGGACAGGATTTCTCCTTGAGTCACACAGCCAACTTTTCTAGGACTGGCAACCATTTCTTCCAAGTCTCAATCTCATCCAAGCTCTCTGCCTTCCTGTCAAGCGCTGAAGCCCTGACTCAGCCTCACATACCTTCTGTTAACTGTTCCAGCAGCCATGTGGCTCCTGGACACCCATCCTGACCCTCTGGGGCCCCCAGAAGCTCACACTGCAGGATTTGTAACCAGCAATGACCTCTGATGATCCAGCACAAGCCCAGTTTTGGAACCTCATCAAAGTTAGGTAGCAGTGACCAAGTCCTTGGGCAGGACAGCCAAGAAGCTCTTGGGTACAAAAAGAGTGCTTGAAGCAGGAGAATCACACTTAGAATTGAGGACAAACAGAGGGATTAGATTCAGAAATAAGGTGAAGATCGACAATCCTGCCAGAATCTAGCAACAAGCTGAGGGCATACTGGGTCTGGGGTGGGTTCTGAGCCCTCCAGGCCTCACCTGGTCACACCAGCAGCCCTAGCCATGGAGAGCCTTGCTGTTTCCCTTTGGCACTGAAAGAGAGCACTCTGCAGGGAGCCCTGTAAGTCTAATTTTGAATGCATGATGAGGAATTGATCCTCCTCTGTGATGTTTTTAAGCCAACTGCACAGTGAGAAGTTTTCCTGAGCTCCAGTGAAACTAGCAGGCCTCCATGAAGCAGGCCATGGTTTCCACTGCATCTCGCACACGCCTCTGTCACGGCAGCTCTTCTGCTCGCCCGCTCAGGGACCTGGGACATCTCTCAGCCTCATTTTCCTCATGTGTTAAATGCAAGGGCCAATTAGGAGATCTCTTAGCTTCCTTCCAACTCTGAGATTCTATGGGACCTGGATTCCAGTCGTTTCAATTTGCCAATAAAACATAAACTGGTTTGGGAACTAGTTTGTTAGCATCAACAGGCAAGAGGGAAGAAAAAGACATTTACACATAAATAGATGTTTGGATTCTCCATAGCTCTTCTCTTAAAGTCAATAGCTGTCAATGACTCCGAAGTCTGAGATCATATCTGACACCCCCACTTTCAGGTTGAATGAACTTGAGAAAACCACGTACTGAACTCTCTGTACCTTGGTTTCCTCATCTTATAAAATGAAGCCATGAATAGTATCTGTAATGGTTAATCTGAATTGTCAACTTGATTGGATTAAGAGATGCAGATGATTAAGAGGCTTCTGGGTGTGCCAATGAGGGTGTGTCTAGGAATGATTGGCATGTGAGATAGTGAACTGAAGTGGAGACCCTCCCTAAGCGTGGGCAGCACCATCCAATAGGGCGGTAGCTTGGGTGGAATACAAGTTGCAAGAACAAGGAAGCAGCAGCAGATGCAAGCTTGATTCTTCTTGAACAGGTTCTTGATTGCTGCTGCAATTGTCTGAGGGTCGCAGACTCTTGCTTCTTCACTCTTCCAAAGTGGACTCTGCCAGTGATTCTCCAGGGAACTTCCAGAAGTCTTCGGTCTCAGACTAGGATAACACCATTGATCCCTCTTGTTCTGAGACCTCAGTACGGACAGCATGGCTACTGGTTCCTCCAGCTCTCCAGCCTTCAGACAGCTATTGTGGACTATGCAGGTTCTGGTCATGTAATCCAATCTAACAAATCCCCTTTTTATAATCATACTTCCTGTTGATTCTGTTCCCCTAGAGAATCCTGACTAATACAGTATCTATGTCACTGGATGGTTGTACTTTCAGTGCAGTAAAGTATATAAAGTTCCCTGCACAATGTTTGGCAGATAAACAATAAATAACAAGATGTGACAATTAATATGTGTTGAATCTCTCCACAAATGAATGAATGAAGAGGACATGGGGGTGAGGGTTCTCTGCTTTAACTCCCTAGGCAGGCTTGACTCTCAGTGTAACTTCCACCCCAGAGTGCCCCTGAGGATCAGACTGAAGCCACTCTCTGCAGATGTCACCTGGAATCATAGGGTAGAGGGACTCTTCTTTGTCCTGCTTCTCCCCTTTCCTTACTGGCTTCCCCCAGAGGTGCTTTGTCTCAGGCCCACTGATGAATTCTCTGAGCTAAGACCTAGGTCCCAAGGAGCCCAGTTGAGAGGGTATCCTAATGCCATGATGCCCCAGCAGTTCAGGGAGAACAGCACCCAAGAAGAGCTGGAAAGGAGAAGGGCATTGGTGGCTGAATGGAGCATGGGGGACTGAAGTTCCAGAAGTCCAAGTAGGAAAAAATAGGTCCTTTTCTCTGGGGTATGTTCATCCCCCTATAAATGGACCATACCCCATGACCCACGAGGTAGTCACATGACCCAAACTGAATGATCGTGTTCTGTCTCCTGAGAATTGGAACTTGGGGGTGACGGGTAGCTAGTTAGTCTCTGCACATGTCTGGGACTACAGCATGGGTAAATAAACATCAGTCAGGGGTCCAGCAGGTTGGTTGGCTAGGGGCCAGAGCTCTGAAGCAGGGGACTCTGGGTCCTGAAGTGGTGGAAGGCCAAGCAGCAGGAAGGACCTTAACATAAGGACAAGGATACAAAGCATGATCCTGAGCCCAGGACAGAGGGATGGACAGCAAACAGGGAGGCCAGTGGGGACATAGCAACAAGCTAGTCCCTTTTAGATAGGACTTGAAGGAAATGTCTGGCTTGTGCAAAATCCTGCCAACGTGACTAGGACTGGACACGAGGAGCTTGGGCAGTCCCATGGCCGTGGGACAAGGCATGGGTCCTGCTGCTCGACCCTGAATTCTTACAGACTCCATCCTGGGGCAGAGCCAGGAACATTACTGAGCCTATGTATGGGAGCAGAGCAGCCCTGGAGGTGGAGAGGAGGCTTCAGGGACAGGACAAGCAGGGAGACCGAGGACCACCCCATAGATGTGAGAGAGCCTGGCCGCCTGGCTCGGGCTGCCTCCCAGCCCTCCAGGGTCCTCAGCCCAACAGCCTCAAATTATCCTGCCATTAGTGGTGATCCATCCCTTCTGAGCACTGCCATTTCATCACACTGCCGCAGCATCCAACATTAGGAGATAACTGCGCTCACAACATATGTCATTACTCATTAAGGGACTTTTTCTAGATTATGGCTGGGGCTTAATGACTTGTTAAAGATGTTTAACACTTACAATTTTGTTTTTAATTTAGGAAGCAGCATGATCAAACTGCGCCCTGAGACTCTCTCCTCGATTTGGTGAAATCTGGAGATGGGCCGGCTCGGAGGCTGTCTGTGCAGAGGAGGTGATCCTTAAATTGAATTGCAGCCCTCGGAGGGGTGTTTGCCCCGTCAGCCGCTGCCAGGATCTGACATGTTAATGGGGCTGAGGAAACAATGGGTTTCAGAGGTAATTGCTGAAGCAATGACTTCCAGGCAACATTTGACTTAAAGAAGTGTTGCTGCGGCTGCCAGGGAGGGGTGGGCGCGGGCTCTGCTCCCGACCCGTCTCCAATTCCAGCCAGGTTGGCTTACCTGCGGAACTCAGGTGGGCCTGCACTCCCTGCAGCCCCAGGTGCTGACAGAGGGCTGTGCTGACAGAGGGCTTCCTTCCCACCAGACCTCTGCTCTGCTCATTGTCTGCACTGGGAGTCGTTTCTCAGGGGAGCCAGGAGGCTGCAAGCAGAGGGATTGGAACATGAAGTTCCTGATCCAGCACTCCATGAGAAGACGGACCCAGAGGCAGGAGGTCTGAGTCCACCCTGATCCCCTCACACAGGCCAACTCCGTGCTTTGGGGGAAGCCAAGTACTTTTGAGGCCCCCATGGTCCCACCCATAGGACTCCATAGATTAGTTGTGAGAATGAGGGAGACATTGTAGTGAAATGGTTAGCTCTCGATTGGGGCCACAGAAAATCCACAGGAAATGCCACAAATGGCTGACATTTAGCATGCACTCTCTAGCTCCCAAAGTCCCTTCTTCCAAGCATCTTATGTATACTCCCATCCAACCCACCAAACAACTCTGAGATAGGAAACATCAACACTAAAAATAATCCATTTTATAAATAATGAAACTGAGGCTCCTTTGAGAACTGAAGTACCAAATCCAGGATCCAAACTTAGGTAACTGACCACCAAACTAGCCCCCACATTAAGGCCATTATTGGCCAAGCATTGCTTGCTGGTTCAGTGGCTCAGAGCAATTCACTTGTCCACACCTTGGGGCAATGCTTGCACTTCAAGTTGGTCCTCCTCACTCTCAGGTGTAGTTGAACTTCTGACAGAGTCTTCAGCCTGCCAGCAGCATCGGACCCTCAAATATGGAAGGGCAATCTGAGCCACTTTGCTCACAAAGGAAAAATCTAGAAATTCACTTCAGAAACTTTAGAGAATGTTTAGTTGTCTGCAATAGGAAGTAGGTCAGTGGATCATGCTGGGCATGGGCAAGTTTACCAGTAGACAGAAGGTGCCAGACTCAAGTCAGGAGAAGTGTATGAGGTAGAGCTTAAGGCCCTGTGTCAGAATGGAAGCTCATTGGAGAGGTGGAGGAAGGGTCATTAAAACACCCATTCATTCATTTGTCCATTCATTCAATCATTCAATAAATATACCCACAGCACCTACCATGCATGTGGCTCTACTGGAAAACAGTAACAAGACAGAGAGACCTTTGAACTTCTGGGGCTCACAGCCACCATTAACCAGAGCATATTAAGTACCAAACTATACTTCACCCTTCTTCCAACCTCGATCCTGTCAGTCCTCGGCTCCCATTGCAATGGCCATGGATTTCACTGGCCACAAACCCATCGCTGCTGAGAAGAGGAAGCTGTCTCTATCACATGGCTCCCAGGATTCTCTCAGTCAGCTCCCTGGCAGCAACTGCTCAGCGCCCAGGGTCAGACGTAAGGAGGATGGGGGCTGGTCACTCAGGCCCTCCACCATGGAGAAGCCACTGGGAGCAGGAAAGGCTGGAAACCAGTCCCAGAGGCCTCTGAGTATGCTGGACCTCTGCTCTGAGCCCTTCCAGGGCTTAGCTTGGGTTGAGGATAAGCCCTCACCCACAGAGGATCAGAGGCCACCAAAGTGTCCCAGCTCCCTGACTGTGGAAGCCATCAGCCCATGGATGGCCCAGCCTATGCTTGATGAAGCCACTGGAATTCTCCCAGGTCTTGGGAGACCATCCCTAATGACAAGAGGTAGAGATGACCTGAAAGTCCTGAGCAAGACAGGAGACATCCAGTGGATGGGAAAGTCCAGCTCACCCTAACTAGTTAGGAACAGGAAAGGTTCTAGAGCTATGACCAGTGCCCTTTGCTCCCCACACTTAGGCCTCCAAAGAGAAGTGTCCCACCATGCCAATGGTTTCATTTCAAATATGGGGAAATGAATATAGGGAACCCAAACAGACCAGAGCTTCCTAAGGCAAAGAGCAGGGAAGACCCATCCATGTGGCCACCTCCTCACCCTGCCACCTGCCTGAGTACGTGGGCTTGGCCTCAGCCCCTTCCCACTGCTTTTCTTTTTTCCTAGAAAGCTTCATAAACGACCCCAGCTACTCATCCCTCCAGCCCCCATTCCAGCGTGAAGCCTTCCCAGGGCCTCCCTACTCTGGGTTTCCACAGAACTTGGCGTAAACATCTCTTCTAGGACATCCTTGTCATTCACCTGAATGCCCCTCCTGCAGGCCTAGAGCTCTGTGAGCAGGAAGCTCTGCGCTTGTCCACCTTTGTATCCCAAGCATGGAGCACAAGGTAGTCACAAGCTGTGGAACATATTTGAAGAAGGAGAAAGGGAGAGGAAGGAAGGAAGTTAGGCAGGGAGGGAGGGAGGGAAGGAGGGAGGAGAGGATAGATGAGGAAAGGAGTCGAGAGGGAAAGAAAGAAAGAGAGGGGAAGAAAGTGTGGGTGCAAACGCAGCCATGTCTTGTTGTGGGGTTCCACGCACACACCGTCAGTTCAGGGCAGAGTGACAACCTGACTAAATCCTTTTCCCCATGGAGAGGGAGGGGAGAGCCAGGCACACCTGTCACTGCTCCTGGTTCCTATTCTCGCTCACAGCCGACTGCGATTCAGCCACTCAGCTTTGCAGTTTTGCTTTGGTTTTAGTTTCCATCTTGATGGAGGAAGAAAGGCATTTGTTTGTACCAGGATGGAACAAATAGAACCATGACTCGGGTTCCACTGGTTGTGTGTGTGTGCACGCTGCTGTTTAGAGAGGGAACGTTTATTTAAACCTGCTGCATTTCAGCGATCGTGGACCCTCAAAGGACACCCGCATCTCCATCATGCACACCTTTGTTAGAAAGCGCCCGCGCTGCAAGTGTAAGGTTTTTGCTAAGAACAATTCTTCTCCCTTCTCACAGATCTTACGGCTCTTTCTTTTCTTTTCTTTTCTTTTTTTTTTTTTAACCCGGGCATTGACCTGAGGGGCACTCAGCCACTGAGCCACATCCCCAGCCCTATTTTGTATTTTATTTAGAGACAGGGTCTGAGTTGCTTAGGGCCTCGCTAAGTTGCTGAGGCTGGCTTTGAACTCACGATCCTCCTGCCTCAGCCTCCCAAGTCGCTTGGATTACAGGCGTGCGCCACCACGCCCAGCATCTTACGGCTCTTTCTTAATTCTTCCTTACTAACTGTTAAAATCATCTGCTTTGCTGTTTGTGAGGTTTTTGAGGGCTTTTCCCCCCTTTGGTTCTGTGACATTTCTCATCGTTACAGGGATTTTTATTTCCTCTCTGGGGGTGTGCAGGGGAGGACAGGACCTGTGCTTCCCCACACCCCAGACTAACACTAGTGTGTGACAGAAGGACCCAGCAGACAAGTGCTCCCTGGAGGATCTTCCCACAGGGCCTTGGGTGGGTGAAGGGGAGGTCCTAGGGGAGGGACTCAGGTCCCACTTACTGTCTTCCAGGGAACCAAGGGAGCCGAGACATCAGCAGATCTCTGAAATACAGCAGAAATCTCAGAGAAGTCACTACATTCTGTGACTTGTAGTGAGCAAAGGGGGAGTCCCTAAAGAGAAGGACAGGAGGGCACTGATCATAGGGAGGGACAGGGATCTATCAGGGGGCCCTTGGGGTCATTGTGGACTTTGACTTTGACTCTGAGTAGAACAGGGGAGCCATGGCAAGGTTTTAAACACAGAAGAGTCACGATGTGAGTTGTATTTTCAAGGCTCTCTGGATATTGGGTTGAAATCACTGGGGGCACAGGGTAGAAGAGGCAGTATCGGTTAAGAACGCTGTTGTAGGAACCAGGCGAGAGGGATGGCAGCTTAGACCAGGGCACCCTCCTGGATGTCTGGAGAAGGGTGCTCCAGGAAGTAGACGGTGTCATGAGCAGTGGTCAGATCCTGGATGTACTTGGAAGGAAGGGCCAGCAAGGCTTCCTGATTGATTGACAGCTAAGAGAAAGAGAGGGGTCAGGAGGTCTCCAAGCCTTTTGGGTCCAAGCACTAAAAGAACGTGTTCCTTGGAGATGCTGTTGACATCTGAGTGGGGTTGGGGTGGGGGCACTTCGATGGAGCCTGGAGTTGGGGAGAGTTCCAAGTTGCAGGTACACACATGGAAGAAGCCAGCCCGAGATGGTGTTTAAATCCCTGAGACTGGATGCCCTCACGCGGGAATGAGCATAGAGACTGGAGGAGAAGCTACACTGTGGCCATGCCTAGTTTTTTGTTTTTTGGGTTTTTTTTGGAAGCGGGGATTGAACTCAGGGACACTCGGCCACTGAGCCACATCCCCAGCCCTATTTTGTATTTTATTTAGAGACAGGGTCTCACTGAGTTGCTTAGGGCCTCGCTAAATTGCTGAGGCTGGCTTTGAACTCGTGATCCTCCGCCTCAGCCTCCCAAGTCGCTGGGATTATAGGCGTGCGCCACCGTGCCCGGCCCATGCCTAGTTAAGAAGCTGGGGAGAAGAGGAGGAATGAGTAAAGAAGGCCCAGAAGAGAGGTCACAGAGGTTGGAGAAAGGCCAGAAAACCACAGCATTTGGGAAGCCAAGTGGAAGCAAGTATACCAGGAAGGAGAAAGTGGCCCCTGAAGCACTATAGGACCTTGGAAGACAGGAAGTGGCCACCAGATTCAGTCACGTGCCTGCAGAGCACCCTCTTCTTGCACTCATTGGATATTCTCACTTGTGCCTGGACAGGGGTCTCCAAAATCTCAGTCAGACATCCAGGAAGCACTTGAACGAGAAGAGCTTTGTCCAAGTCCTGACCCAACTACCCACTGCAATGGGCCTCGGGCTGATCATGTCACCTCTCTGAGAAATGAGAGTGGGGACACAGTGATGTAAATAAAATTCTTGACTCTGTCCAGGCACATGGTGAACACGTCTCCTCCCAACGTGACGAGAGGAGCAGAGCAGAAATGGCGAAGGAGTCACAGGCGTCCCCACTATGGGCAGGCAGGGTGGCCCTCTCCGCTCTCTCTGCTGCCCACCTCTTTATTAAGCCCACGAGTCACTCTCGGAGAGCACATTGACCATGAGATGTTTCCTGAGAGCCTGTTCTGAACAAGGCAGGCACTGCTGAGACCAGCAGCAGTGTCAGGCCAGACTCTGAGGGACACAGGGACTAAGACAGGCCCTGAGGGGTTTCTGTTCAGAAGCATGCCTGGGCTGTGGCTCTGGGAAGGGAGGCAGTGAGCGGAAGTAGTGTACATCTCCTGGAGGGGGTGGGGGTGTGACACTCTGAGGAGTGCTCTGGGACTGTCTGAGGCTGTAGGTGGGGGATCTGGATTTCTGGGAATGGCAGGTTTCTTGCTGGTGTAGGGGCGAGCGAAGATGTATGTGCAAGCCTGTGTCCGTGCTTGTGCCTGTCTCTACACACATGTAGAAGGAGGGACGGCCAGATGAGTTGCTCATACACATGGACTGTTCACACGCACTCACAGGAGCAAACACACGTGTGTGCTATGTGTCCTCCATCAGGATAGTCCTGGCACAGGCTGCAATCTACAAGACACGATGGGCAAAGGCCAGTCTTCTGAAGGTGCCATCTCAGAAGGAGCAACCTGGATCCTGAGGACCAAGAGGAGACAGTGCCCAGGAACTCTGCTGACTGAGCTGCCTCCTCCCCTGGCCTGAGCAGTGCGGTCCCCCCAAGGACTGCAACCAGGTAGCAGGAGGTTCCCAACTTGTACACAGCTGGGTCGCAGGAAGCCCTTCTCTGCCTGGATGGACCTGCTGGCCACCCAGTCTTCACACTGGGAAGGGAGAGCAGGAAGAACTGGGCTGTGCCCAGCTGCCAACAGAGTCCACTGAGGCAGGGACTCCAGTGACCAGGCTGGAGTTCTCCATGCTTCCCCTGCAATAGACCAAAGTCACAGCTCCCCACCTTCTGCCCTTGGAAATGAATCATTTAAGATTCCCCTTTCATCCTGGAGCCCTAGACCGCCTTGTGAGCCATGAGCATGTCTCCCTAGGTAGAATTTAAGGCAGCTGCAAAATGCCTCGATATTTTCAGAGGCCTTATTGTGCTTAAACTCGTTAGAGAGGCCATGGAGTTAATTAGTATATAGATTTTCCCATAGAAAGCTAATTTTCAGAATGATTTGCAGCCAGTGGGTCTGTAACAGACTGCAATCTATTTTCTTCTCAGTTTTTTTTTTTTTTTCGCCTAAAAGAAAAGTCCAAATTGCAGTGACCAGATGATGTCCACACCTTGGTCCCAGCCCACCCACCCCCTCAGGGGAACCCTCTTGGAAGCTGGCTGCATCCTCACAATTCTCTCCAAAGTACCAGCTCTCATTCAATCACCTGAGCTTCCACAGCCACCAGGCTGGGCTGGCTCTGAGCAAGGAGTGAGCAAGCTGAGAGGGTCCACTTTTCAGTGTCCGTGTGCGGAGCACACAAGGGACAGGTAGACCTGGGGACAAACTGAGCCTCTGAATTGCTGGCCAGTTATTTAACTTCTCTGTACTTCATTTCCCTCCCCAGTAAAATCAGGATAGTAATCATTACCTCATAAGGAGACTTAGAAGGATCATTATTAACATCGATTTTTAAAAAGGCAACATTTATTGGTACTTCCATGTTCTAAATCCCAGGCTATAAGTATTTTACACCGTCTCATTAAATTCTTATTATCTGCTTATTTCACGGAAGAAAACTGAAACCCAGACAGATAAAACAACTGGCCCAAGGTCACACCTCTAGTGGATGACAGGACACGGCTTTGAACCAAGTAGGTCTGCCTGAGTCCAGAGCGACAGGCAGGTAACTGACTCCTGCGACTGTTGAGCCTCTGAGTACAGCCCCTTCTGTCACTTTCCCCCAGGATTCTGGGCCTCCCTGACATTTCATAGCAATGGGGTTGATTCCGTCTCCCTGTGCTTCTAGCAGCTGAGAACTAAGGGAACCACAGTCTCAGCCAGAAAGTTCCCTAGACATTGCAGAATCCATCCCTCCTGGGCTGCACAGCAGTTCACAGGCCCAGCAACAGCGCCCAGGGAGAGCAGGACACGCCCCAAGACCCCAGGCTGCCTGCCTGCCCTCTCCTCCGCCAGAGCCCGCTGCCTTGCCTTCTTGGGACTGGGGGCTCCTCAGAGGGCCTCTCAAAACATGAAGCCAGGGAGGAGCTGACACTGACAGCTGGGTGATGGTTTGGATGGCTGCTGAAGCCCTCTGCTGAGTGAAGGCGATATTAGTCATCAGAGATCTGCTCGAGCCTGAGAATCCTTGTCAGAAAACGTGATGACTTAGTGGACTGAAAATGTATTTCCCTGCCTTATCGCACATCTGGAGTTCCAGCGAGCAGCCCTGGGGCTGGGGAGGCAGCCAGCCTCGAGAATTTGCACAGATATTGGTGTTTATCAGAAAAAGTCCAAATGGAGGCTGAGCTGGGAGGGTGACGGGGGTATTAGCTCGAGAACAGGCCGAGGGCGATAAGGAAACAGTATCTGCTCATTACTCCAGGGGCCCCGCCCCAGCCCGGCTGCCCGTTTGCTCCTGGCCTTAGGAGGGGATTACATTTGCTCTTGCCACTCCACCCCACCCCTGTGGTAAAGAGAAAGATCCTGGTTACCTTACCTGGGGACAAGCCAGCTGCTTTCCAGAAGTAGGCCCCTATTCCATTGAAATTCCATTCAGGAAACATTTTCTGAGCACTGAGAGCTGGGTCCTGCGCTGGGCAAACCCCACTGTGCCAAACCCCATGAGTGACTCCCTTAGGCAATGCCCTAAGTTGGGAGGTCACCTGCGCACACCTGTGCTAGGTGGACAACTGCCATGTGCCAGGCCCTGGAAGGGCTGGGCTTCCCCTTGATACCAGGTCCTGTGGGGGAGCAGGGGAACCTCCCAGCATGTGCTGTTGGTGACAGGTGCTGGGACATAAAGCTGGATGAACTGCCCAGAAGGCATGTGCAGTATGTCCATAAGAAAGACCTGTGACTCATTAGCTTCTTAGCCATTCATTAGCTCCTCGACGCCATCTTTTGCCACTTGTTTCGTAGAGGCCTGTAGAGACCATGATGCATGAGAGACTCGGGGGAACCTTCCGGAGAGGATGGCCTAGGAAGGTCAGCCTTGAGGATGAGCTGGACTCCTGTGAGCAGACAAGAAGGCAAGAGCATCCCAGGAAGAGGACACAACTCAAACAAAGGCAGAGAAGAGTGTCAGGACTCGGCACCCCTGGGAGATGGCAGGTGGCCAGTGTCAGAGGGAAATGGAAAGACGTGAGAAGATGCAGGACAAGAGACTACAAGGGGGGTCAGGCCATCCTGGGAGGGGGTTGGTCTTCATGCTCTGAGGAGCCTTGTAGGTCCACAGAGGAACTAGGGGGGCTGAGGCAGAGGGAACCACCCAACTTCAACCAGACAACCTCCATCTTTATTTTATGTGTTAGGCATCTGCATAAAATGACTCTCAAAGACTGGATTCGGCAGGAAGGGACGGGAGAGAGGAGGGAGGAAGAAACGAAGGAGGAAGAAAAAGAGTTATGTCCAAACTCCACAGGATGAAAAGATGAGGAAGCTGAGGTCCGGAGAGGTTAATCCTCCAAGCCTGGAGTAGAACCCCGATCTGCCAGTTTCTAATCCTTGCTTTAGAGTCTGGCCTTGAGCCTGTCCACCAGTGGACCCCAAGATGAACTTCTGCTGATCACAGATGCCCCATAAGCCACTCGGATGTCATGATGGCCACCTCTCTCAAATCATAGAAAGCACTAAGCCAAGGTGCAGAGTATTTTCCTCCTGCAATCATTTGGCCTTGGAACTCTCTTATGCTTTTGTCTTGACTTCCATCTTCTCTTAGGCAGAGCTGAATCTAAGTTTTCCTGGTGTCTGAAGTGGGGACTTCCAGCTACTCAAATGAGGAAGCTGTTGTACAGGGAGGAGGCTTTGTACTGGTGGGCAGTGGCAGAGCCAAGGCTGGACGCCAGGTCTGCTACACCAGGTCTGCTAGCTGGATATCAGGCTGTCCACTCTGACTGCATTGCCAACAAGGGACACATGGTGACCTCCATTCAGCTCTGGGAGGCACAGTTGAATGTGCAATGACTGCTCCTGGACCCTGGTGCTCGTGTGCCCCCTTGAGTTCTGTGCAGGCACCTTCCTGGTCCAGATTATGTTTCGACCCACCTTCAATCTGATAGACTGGAAGGATGTGTTTGTCAGTTATATGGGGCTGAAACTGAGCCTGCACGATGAAGAGTAGAGAAGGCAGGTGCTCGACCTCTCCTACCTGGGACTGTATTCTCCATTGTCCCAGCAATTCTGCTCACCCCAAACTTGCATGTCCCCATTTAGCAAAGACAAGTCATTCATTAACTGAAGCACTGTCCTTGGAAAACAGTTGAGAACCCACCTGTTTCCCCTCTGGTCTTGGGGTGGGGCAAGATGGGTGCAAGCAGACACATTATCCCCCTTCCCCCCAAACAGCTTCTGTTCAGTCATCTCTGGTGCCCTCCCTGTCACAAGTCCTGGCAAACATAACTGTCCCATATTATTACATTTCCAGGGTATTTGGTGCCCTAACCTTGACCTATATGAACTACCATGGTGAGGGAGATAAAACCCAGACCTCAAGAACGCACATTTGTAGAACACCAACTGTGTGCCAGGCACTGGCCAGGGGTTTTCATATCGGTTCTTTTACCAAATGTCCACAGCGGCCCTCATCTGGAGGTATTGCCATCATCATTTCACAGATGAAAAAAATGGAGGCTCAGAGAGATGCAGACATTTGCCTGAGGTCTCACAGCACAGCGCAGGACCCGGGCCTTTTCCAGTTCTGCATTTCCTTAGGATTCCTTTCCCCCTCACTTCCTGGAAGAATCTCCACAGGTGTAGGCTCCAGGCCAGTTCTTTCTCCCCAGGCCGGTCAGAAAACCAGGTGTGGGGGAGCAGCACTCACACCTGCAGGCTAGGTGGCCTTTTGGGGGTCCTCTGTCTGCAAACCCCAGCTTCTTCAATAGCCCCTCTATTCCCAGAGACCAGCCCCTCACTCACTGCTACTCAGCACCAGTTCCCCAAAGGGTTAAAAGTGGGAACCAAATAATTTATTTCGAGATCTTCAAAAACAAATTCAAATTTTTTTTAATTATGTCAAATTAAGGCCATTAAAAGTTAAGCTGTGTACCAAGAGCATTTTCCTGGGAAAGGTGCTGTAACATCATTATTTCTCCCCAAAACGCACTTACTGTACATTTCTCAAAGCCATCAGCCGTGATTGAAGGCTAATGAAAAAGCTGTCCTGCGTCAGTTTATTCCTTGTATCCATTAAGAATAATTACGGCTGAACAATTTTTGATGCCTGTAACCTTCGAAAGCGTTGCTAATGGCATTATAAATTGCTCCTTGTCCAATGACTACGGCGAGATGCTTAATTCAAAGGCGCTCTGTCAACAGGACTGATTTGTGTGGCTAATGAGTGCGTTTAAAACAACAGCCTCGGCTCATGCATCCGAATGTCAATAAGAGGACGAGGTTCAATAAGGAGGCTTGTCCGTAATAATTAGCAGGGACAGCGCTCTGGATCGGGCCCATTGTGGCTTCACAGCCATGCTCTCAAGACATCACCAGCATCCCTGGGACCCACCCGGGCACAGTTCTTCACTCCTGGGCTGAGGTTGGAACCAGGACCCAGAAGACCAGGGCGGAGGACAGTGGCAGAGGAGATGTCACAGGCCAGGGTATGCGAGGCAGTGATAAGGAGATCACTAGCTACCATTCTTCAAGCACTTAGGCATTATTTCTGCAGACATCTATAAAGCACCTACTGTGTGCAGGTACCAGGGGATATCACACTTAATAGGACAAGCACAGACCCAGGCCTCCCTGAGCTCACCAGTGGGGCCAGCAAAGGACGAATTAAACCCTAACCAGAGAGGCCGGCAGGAGTCCCACTGGGGAAAGCAGAGGATGCGGCGAGAATGGCAAGCTGAGCATCAGAACCAGCCTGCAGCCAGGAGAAGTGGTGCTTAAGGCGAGATTCAAGCATCATTAGGGTTAGCCAGGCAAGGAGGGACGCACCCTGCCATCCAGGGAACAACCCTAAGGAGAAAAAGGAACCGAAACAAAAGGAAGTCCCACCTGCTGGGAGGGGGCCCACGACTGCAGGAGTTGGCAGAAGCCTAGAGGGTAGGTGTGGAGGACAGCAGAGCCCTGGCCACCAGGCATACAGGGTGTAGGTGATGGGGTGCATGGGAAGCATTGAAGCATTTTAATATGCAACTCTTTCCTCAGTCTCAGAATGCCCTCTCCTACCCCATGCTCAAAGCCTCAGTGCCAATGCCACCTCCTGTAGGAAGTCTGCCCTGATCTCTCCTTGCTTTCTCTTTAGGCTACAGCCCCCAGCCAGCCCCAAAGCTGCACTCCTCAGCATCTCCTTGTTGCCTGCACATCAAAGACAGTCAGCTCCTCAAGAACAGAGACTGTTGCCCTCTTTCTCTTGCCCCAAAGGGCCAGCCACAGAGTTGTGCATATAGATGGCCCTCAGTCAGGATTTGGTAGGTGCCCCATTTAACTTTCTCTGGTATTTCCACTGACACTGAGATTCCCACAATAAACTTTTTGATTACACATTCATAGGAAATTAGGATGGGAAAGAGTGGGAATGGAAGAGAAGATCCAAGGTAGGAGGAGGTGCTCAGAGATGAGACAGTGTGGTCCCCCCTGCACCCCACCTTTGTCTTAGACATGAGCACACACAGCAGGTTTGATCAACAACAGATCTAGCAGGTGCAAGGTCCCCAGGCCTGTGCGAAGGAGGATGAGAAGGGAGGCCTTGGAAACCCAGCTGAGGCCTTTGGCATTTAATGTGCAGTGAAAGAAAGCCCAATGCTTGCTTGAAGCTGGGGCACAGCACAGATAGGTGGATGGGTTAAGAAGATGAAGTGACCATGTAAGAGGACCCAATGGGAGAGAAAGCGACTGAGAGCTCAGGATCAGCTCCCTGGGTTCAAGTTCCAGCTCTGCCATATGTAAACTGAGGCTTTGAGTAAATGCACCCAGTCTTGACTCAGTTTCCCTCTGTGTATGATGGGAATAATAACAAAACCCACCTGTTGGTGCTATGCTGAGGACCGGATGGGAAAATGTGTGCAAAGGTTGTGCATGGTCCCCAGTGCTCAAAAAGTACTGGTATTCTCTGATATGCGAAAGCTAATTAATCATAAGTGGGTGATAGGGAAGAATAGAGTTCCTGTATATTAGGTAGAGGGGAGTGAAGGGAGGGAAAGGGGTACATGGGAAGGAATGATAATAGAATGAAAGAGACATTGTTACCTCATGTACATGTATGACTGCATGACCCATGTGATCCTGCAATTTGTATAATCAGAAAAATGAGAGATTACACTCTACTTATGTATGATCTATCAAAATGTATAAATGCATTCTACTGTCATGTACAACTAATTAGAAAAAAATAAAATTTTTAAATTTTTTAAAAAGTACCGGTATTACTATAATCATTGTAAGGAAACAAAGATGCAAAGAGGTGAAGTCACTGGCACAGGGTCGCTTAGTCACTTCGTGCTAGTGAGACAGGCTCCACACCCACCCAGCACACCTCCCTCTAGCCTGCTGCCTCCCCAGCGCAGGGCAATCATATGTGTGCGCGCACGCACTTGAGTATGTTTGCAGGAGGAGGGTGGGTAGCGTGGATATGGCGGGTGCAGTCACACACCCCTGCGTCACATGTGGGGCTCTGTCCCAGGACAACCCAGGGCCTGCCAGGAGGGCTCCAGGTGTTTGCCTGCAGGAGCCGAGGGGAGCAGACACCGTGGGGGGCACTCCCTCGCCCTCCACCTCCGGGGCTCTCCAGGTGCGGAGGCAGAGGGCACATTGCAGAGGATGGGCTGTCAGGATCTGTCTCCCGACTCTAGATGACAAGTCTCAGATCCATATCTCAGCAGAGAGGTGCGAGGGAAACCCTGGGAGGAAATGATAAGCGGGCTGTGTGCTCCAATCAGTCTCCAGGGACTTGTTCCAAAGGCCCTTCACTTCTACTCCTGCCTGGAGAGGGAACCACGTTTAGACTGAGCTCCAGACGGCAGGGGCTTGGGCATCCTGATCCCTGCCTCAGTGAACGGAGCGCGCTGTTAGTCCTGGGAGAGGGCCTCTCCGCAGTATCTGACACTTCCGGCTCTCTGAACACACCCTCCTCCTCGGGCTTCCATGACAACTCTCCTGAGTCCCTTCAGGATCTCTGTCCAGTCCCCTTGTTTCCTAGTATGAGTTTCGTCCTTGCCTTTCTCTTAACTGTCCAGCTTGCTCTTACTTCCACTCCAGGCTGTCTTCTCGCTCCTCTTTCCAAGTCTTCTCCCTGAGTGGGCTCCTCATACGCAGCCTCATTTCCTCCTCCAGGCTAGTGCCCCTCATCTTTACCTCCCATAGGTGCTCCTCTGAGCTCCACCCATGGAACCAACCACCCTTTGAAAATCTCCATTTGAACTGCTCCCAGGGACCACAGGATCGAAGTTTGCAAAGCCGATGTCATTACAGTCCTCCCCACCGCTCTCTTCCCCTGTCCTCCACCTTGCAAAACACTACCACCATCCATCCAGTTAACCAAGCCAGAATCTGAGAAGCAAGAAAGACTGGACTTAGATCCTTACCAGCTGTGTGGCCACCTCAAGTACTTAACTTCTCCAATCCTTAATCTTCACATCTGCAAAATGGAGATAATACCAAGTTCCGTCACATGAGTAGTTGTGACATATGAATGAGTTAATATACACAAAGTTAGAAGAGTAACCCCATGTCCTATTAGTCACTCCTTGGGTCATCTTTACCTGAAACCTTCTGCTTCTCTTCCACCTTATTGCCAACATTTATTAAGTTCAGAACTCACTGTAAAGATCTAACCATTCTCCCTTCCATGGGTCTTGCCCCCTTCATTCAACAACCAGAATGGGCTAGAGGACAAATAAAATCATAATCCTTCGGTGGCTCCTCATTACCATCCTGACAAAGTTTGAGTTTTTGAACCTCGTTTTATCAAAACTAAACACTTCAGTGATTTTAGGCCCCTTGTGGGGGTGCCAGATAGCAACGTGTGGAGTGTGTATTGGAGTAAAACCATCCACTTCCTGTCCAGGAAGCAAGAAAGAAGAGGAAAGGGCTCAGGGCCTACAATCCCTTTTGAGGACACACCCCCAATGACCTAAAGACCTCCCAGTAGGCCCCACCTCTTAAAGGTCCCAGGACTACCCAGTAGCATCACCCTGGGGATGCAAGCACAAGAGCCTTTGGGGAACATTCAAGATCCAAACTGTATCAAAACTGATTCCTCAACTACTGGGAGCAGGGCCTCCCTCAGGCTTATGCCTCTTCCCTGGGGTGCCTACATCCAGGGACTGGCAGATGTGAGATGTAAAGGCCCAGCTCCTTTACCTCAATTCTGGCAACTCTGGCCAGCTCAAGTTTCCTGTGGGACTGGCTAAGGCTTCTGGGACCTGCCAGTCTGCTTCCCTGGCCTACTCATAGGCGTGGTTCCCTAGAACCATCCCTTTGAAACGTTCCCACACTAATCTCCTTTCAGAGTTCATCTTCAGAGAACGGATGCTTCCCAAAGTGCCCCTCCTCCCCAGACTGGGTTAGGTTTTCCTTCTCGGCACACTGCCCCAGTCCCCACATCCCAGCTTTGTCAGAGCCCTATGGCCCTGGATAAAATGACCACTTTCCTTGTACATTCCCTCAAAAGCAGAAGCTACCTGAGAGGGACCACACATTCATCTCTGTCTGCAGCACTTGCTTTGGGGTATGGAAAAGCCCATGATACTGAGAGGGTTTTATGGAGCTCTCTCAAATAGGGGTTTTTTGATGTGGCTCATAAAACAAATCATCAGACACCCCTCTTTGTTGTTTCCACAAAATAGCTCTGATAGTTGTCCCAGCCTGAAGGCTCTGGGAGGCTTGGGGATAAGAGAAAAGCTGGGAAGAGACCTGAGGAAAGATGGGCAAGACCAGGAGATCAGGGCGGAGATGTAGGATTCAGGAGGAATGAGCTTTACTGGGGTGAGCTTGGGAGTCACGTGACGGGGTGCTAGAAAACACCATCTTTGACAGTGATGTAGAAAACAGTCATGCCCCGACGCACGCATAGGCTTCAGTCGGACATATTCTGGATGCTCCCTAAAAGTTTGCTCAGTGGCTCCCAGTTGCCCTGGGAGAAAGCCCAGACTGTTTGGCAAGCCTCACAGGGACCCTGTCAGCTAACCTCACCTGCTCTTCTTACCACGCCTCTCCTGTACGCTCCCGAGCCAGTCACCGCCTGGAACACACCACCCTGCTTAGGCAAGCCCTGCTGACCTGCCGTTCCCACCCTTGCCACCCAGGGAACCCTACTTAACTGAGGCCCTCCCTGGTTTCTCCAGAAGGCCACTTTCCTTCCTCCTCCAACGCTTTTTGTATCACTTTGCATTGGGATCATCTATTTTCCTGTCTCCCCAAGCGAACTGTGAATTGTGCTCAAACAGGGCATATGTCCTATCCGTCTCCAATCTCAGCACAGCACTTGACCTACCCTAAAGCAAAGATGTTGGCTGGTGGGGGCACGGGGTGCATGAACGCCTCTCTGCATCTGAGCTAGTGTGGGACATGCCAGTGGGCTTGACCTTCAGCTCTCTGGGGCATGGATCGAGAGGGAACACCCTGGGACCTCTGGAAGCATGGAGTTAGGGACCTGGCCAAAGTCTCCAGAGATGAGGAAGAGAGAAAATGTCATGGACTCGGGGGTCAGGGCCACAAGTTGACATCTAGATCCCACTTGGGGGATGGGGACCCACAGCCTTGGCACTGCCTCTCATTGAAGTGAACACAGGTCGCCTGCCCCAGCTTCATGCCAGTCAATAGTGCCTCTCCTTCACAACACCCCTGAAGCCACGTGTGAGGCTGACATTATTTCATAGAAGGCACCTGAGGCCCAGAGGTCTCCTAAAGTCCCTCCAGCTCCAACATTCCTTGATTCAGTGATTCTTCCCAGACCTCATGTAGTGGACCCAGTTGTGACTCTGGCCAAGGAGAGCCTCCTGGACCCACTGTTGGCCCTCACGCTGCCGTCCGCCATGGGGAGCCTGAGTCCTGCCCATGGAGAGGCGTCAGGACTAGGGCAGTCATCCAGCCTCCAAGTTGACTGGCACTTAGAGATCCAGCCAGCCTGCCCTTCAGTTAGGACGAGGCTCATGACACATGCAGCCCCATGAACCAGGCAGGGGCTCTGAGGCCAACCTTGAGATGCCGTTTACAGAACATCTGACGTGGAATGTGTAACTGGGCTTTGGGAATTGCTGAGTGCCACAGATCTGGGAGTTATTATTATTGCTATATTGTCATTCTTACATATGGTATTTTATTTTTAAGTGCGGGGTGGTTCCTGGCATCCCTGTGTTCATAGAAATATCTTCAAGAGTTAGCCTGAATATGGAAGGTTTCAAATAAACCATTGAATAGACTCTCCGATTACTTTTTAAGCCATGGTTATTTTTATTCTAGAAAAATCTCGGACTTATCAGAGATTGAGGCAGATGATTTTGAAGTTTCTGGGTCTTTTTGTTTTTCTGAGTGAGCTAATTTATTTATGAACTCTAGTTCACGAAGCAGGGGTGGGTGCCAGGGAGGCACCCGTGTGTGCGTGTGAGCGCATGTGTGCCCCGACACACCTTGGCCGTAATGTCTAAATTTTAAGTTCCCCAAGGACGGAGACTGTCTTCTTTCCTGTCCCCTACACAGAGCCCAGCACATGACTGATGCTCAATAATTACTTGTTGAGTGAAAGAAAGTGAAGACAGTCGGTCAATAAGAAAGAGCTGATGTAGCAACCTTCCCCTGGGCAGCATGGTGACGGGCTGTGACCTTCTGTCAGTTACTGGCCTCCAGAATGGGGCAGGGGAAAGAAAGGGACTGAATTGCTAATGCCATGAATCTGCAAAGTACCAGGAGCTATTTCCCAGGGTCCTCCTGGCCTCCCCACCTCATCAGAGACTGGCTTCCTTTGCTCTCCTCCCCCACCCCCACCCCACACAGAGCCACTCTCCAAAGGCCACCACTGCTCCTCCTTATACGGTCATTTTCAGGGCTCTGTCGGCCATTTCTCCTCACTTGTGTGTGCGGGCGGGCGTGTGTGTGACTGGGAATTGAATGATACCATTGAGCTCCATCCCCAGCCCTTTTATTTTGGGACAGGGTCTCACAAGTTCCCCATGCTGGCCTTGAACTTGTGATCCTTCTGCCTCAGCCTCCCCAGTCTCTGGGATTATAGATGTGAACCACCACACCCCCTCCCAACTTTTTAAAGACCTTAGCACTTGGATCTCAGATCAAATCCTGTAGGACTCAGTGTTGGGACTATTTGACTCCCTGGACTCTCAGGAGCTCAGCTACAGTAGCCTGGAAAATAGCCACACTTCCTGTGGCTCCTGCCATCAAGAAGAGGAGTCTGTTTTCTTGTTTTTTCTTTTTTTGCAGGGTTGGGGAGTACCAGGGATTGAGCTCAGGGGCACTCCACCACTGAGCCACATCCCCAGCCCTATTTTGTGTTTTATTTAGAGACAGGGTCTCACTGAGTTGCTTAGTGCCTAACTTTTGCTGAGGCTGGCTTTGAACTCTCAATCCTCTTGCCCCAGCCTCCCAAGCTGCTGGAATTACAGGCATGTGCTACCGCACCTGGCATGAGGAGGTAGTTTTCTTACTCTTGACTTTGGGATAGCCTTTGATTCACTGTGGCTCATGGAATGAGGCAGAAGGGATGCTACACACATTCTCAATCTGGGGCTGGCCAAAATGGGAAGAGACCCATGTCTGGTCATTCCTCAATCCCAACCAAGCGCTGAGCTACCCCTAGACATGTTGAATGAGGCTGGGACCAGCTGGCCCCAGCCAACATGCCAGCACACCTCAGACACACCAGGGAGCCCAGCCTAGGTCAGCTGAGCACCCCCTCTCCCCGCCGCCCCCGTGATGTTAGACTTGGGAGCAATAACAAATGGCTGCTGCTGGTTGTGCAACCTCCCTGTGCTGCTCTCCAGACTCCATGAACCATGTACTGTGCCATCACCCAGAGTCACACACCCCTGAGACGGGCCATCTGCGCACCCACTCTCTCACCTGAGCCCCTGAGCCTCCAGCTCCCTCACCCTGAGCCTTACCACCCTACTCTTCTGTTTCATCACCACCAACCACCATTTCTGCCCCCCACTCTTCCCTCTCTGTCCTTCCTGCCCTTCCTTCTCTCTCAGTCCCATCCAGACCCCACCGTCCATCACGTCACACTCTCTCCTGCCAGGGCCTTCCATTGCTTTGACCCTTGTCCTCTATCATACCCTTGAAAAAATCCCACTCCTGGGCCAACCCTACTGCCCAGCATGTGCTCAGCATGCATGCTGCCAATTGCTGCTGAGGGAACATGTCCAGCCACAAATGACCATCCACAGGGGTCCACTCTGGTCCAGCAGGCCTTCAGTGTTTTCCTGGTCAGCTTCCTGTCATAGGGCCCTCTGAGACCTGTCCAGGCCTTCCTCCTCCCTCTCTCTCTTCAGTGCCCTGCACACTCTACGGCACCACAATCTTACTTCCTGTTTCCCAAAGAAAGGGAGCCACCAACATCCTGCAGCCACCTGTGAACAAACCCTCCTCTAATGCCCCGTCTTCCTCACTGTTTCCACCTCAAAATGTCCTCCTCCTTCCTACTTAAGATCTCCTTCCCACCTGGGCCTCCTCCTCCTGACAGGCAGGGGGTCAAGATTTCAGGACTGTAGGTTTCAGTGTCAGACCATCTGAGTGGGCCTGGCCCTGGGATGGAAGGACCCCTCCCTCTTCCAGTACTGGGTCTCCTTCTATCCCTCTGTCCCCCTCCTCTCTCCCTATTTCCTGTGTCTCCCTCAGACCTCAGATCTTCAATGTGTGTGGTGGTGCGTGGGGGGTGCACACAGTTACCAAGTGGAGCCCCTGGGTCAGGGACAGGAGTTGGGAGAAAGTAAGAATCTGACCAGGGACTGGCACCTTCTCACAAGGAGCCCCAGGCTCCGGCCTGAGGACAGAGCCTCAAAGCAAGAAAGGACACGGTCCAATGTGCACTTGAGGTAAATTGAGGGATCCGCTGTTCACAAGAGTGAGGAAGCCGAGTGAGTGAGTGAGCAGGAGATGGGGAAAAGCGCAAGGATCTGGAGAGACCAGGGAAGAGAGAGGGAGCAGGAGGCATGGAGAGACCAGAAAAGATGCTCAACAAGAGGCAGAAAGGAAGGAGACACAGGGACAGACAGACAGAGCCCCCAAGAGACACAAGGAGGACCAAGAGAAACAGAAACAAAAACAAATGGAGGAGGGAAGGAAAAGGCAGTGATCCATCCACACAAAGAAAACGTCAGAGAAAGGCCTGGAACCGACTCTCCCTGGTGGCTGCACTCCCACCCTCTCTGTGGTACCCAGAAGGGGTACAAGAGGGGCAGGACCAGGCCCAAGCAGCCTAGTGGCCCCAGCCTCCCCCTGCTCCCTCACAGGTGGGCAGCTGCAGGTCCAGTCTTCACAGGCCCCATGCCTGGTAGGTCACTGGGAACATGCCCGAGTTGATCAAGCCGGGGAGCAAGGCAGAGTGGGCGAGTTCTCATCTGGGTGGTCCCGTGAGGCCTGAGTGTGCATCAGGAAACCGGAGATATTATTGTGGATTCATTTCCCTCCCGTCCTCCTGAAAGGATGGGAAGGAAAAGCAAAAGGAGAGGAGCAAAAGCTCATGTGGGACAGCGTGGCCCATCTTTAGAGGGAGGTCACCAACCCATTCCCCAGCTCCCCAGCTCCCAGCACAGCTGCACCTCCTCAGCTCCCCTCCCATCCCAAAGAGGTTAAAGACCCCAGGCCAGGCTCTCAAAGACTTCCCTTGCTCCTCAGAGAGAAGCCACAGCTTCTGGAACCTTCTCCAGGCCAGGTTGACAGACAGGCTCACTCTATCTCCCACTCACTTGGTGACCCCAGACAAATCACTTGTTCCCTCCCAGTTCAACTTTTTTCAACTCTAATGTTGAATTACTAGATGTCACTTGTCAGAGTTGAATAGATCTGCTGAATCATCTGTGTGGAAAGGGCCTCCAAATCTGAAGACCACAGTGCACACGCGATATGTCCAGGCAACCCAGGAGATGACATAGCCCCTCCTCCAACACGGTCTCCCAAGGGCATCAGACCTCACAACCTAACCCCTGACTCACATGCCCCTCGCTCTTTCTGTGCAAGGCTTATCTTTCCATGCAGACACATAGATGAAGGATCAAGGCTCAGAAGGCATACAGGGCCTTCTAAAGGAAATAGACATTCAAGATGCATGTCAAAGAGCTGGTCAAGGCTGGAGTCCTCTACCAGGCCAGTGCCAGAGCTAGAGTCAGGGAAGACCTGGAGAGAATAGTCAGGGGGCTCTGGGTAGAAACCAAGTGACAGGCACTAGGAGAATCTGGGTCATTTCCCACTGAAGAATGGGTCTTGAGATCATCACTGGGAGAAGCATTTAACTGAGGGCCTCTGGCCAGACCCCAAGCAGAACAACATCAAAGGAGGAGCAGCCTGGTGATTGGAGGCTTGAGGAGAGGCCTTGCTTATGTGGGAAAGCCGCACCCACCACTCCAGACTCTCAAATAACAAAAGGACCCAACCTGCCACACTTGGGCTGGTGGGGGCAGAAGGTCTGAGACGAGCATGAGGAGGCGCAAGATTCTGTCCATAAACATCTCAATAGCGTGATTAACTGAGCATCGCAAATTGTAACCCTTTCCTTTAATGCACTTTCCCTGAATTACCGCAGGAGCTGGCGGCCGAGGAGCCCGTACAAATTGCTGGAATGGGCAGTTAAGCGGGGAGGTCGGAGGTTAAATGAACACGGTTGTTTATGAAGACACAGCCCGAATCCATTTGCATTTTAATATTCTCTCAGTGAGACGGAAAGCCACTTTGAGGACAGCTTGTTTGGAAATCCCATTAACGGGTTATTTATGGGGCTCGTGGCTGCGTGACCCTTGCCCTTGTTTTGTTAAACATGAACCAGACATGAATCAGACGGGCAGCGGGCTAGCTGCTATTGTTTCCTGTAGCACGAAATGTCATCGGATTCAATTATTCTGAGGCTGACACTTTCTGAATTATCACCCTCATAATGCTCAATTTTCCCTTTTTCCTCCTTTGGTCAACCTGATTATTTCTGTCTTTGTAGAAAACTCACTCTCGGATCAGCCATTTCACTGCCATTGGCTGTCAAGGGGCCGCACGAGGCCCCAGGAGGCTGCCAGCCTGGGAGATGGATGGTGCTGGTGGCCTTGGGGAGGACCCACGCCCTGGACAGCTGGCAGCCTCTGCACCCCACTTTTGGCCTGGGCATGAGCTCTAAGAATTCTGTAACTGAATTCTTGGCCTCTACCACTGGGATCTCTAAAAAATCCTTTTGATCAACATTAAAATTGATTTTTTTTTTAAATTACCTGGAAACTTACTGTAAAGGCAGAAGAAATCGCAGGAGTGGAGGTGTCTGCGTGAAAAGTTCAATGAATCAAAAAGGTTGGGGACCCAGGATTGGGTCTAGGGCCTGGGGCCATCTCTACCCTGTGCTTTCTGCCCCAGAGCTATTCCATGGGCCTGCTTCCCCGGCTTCTCTCTGGCTCAGGAGGCCAGAGTGTGATCTGTGCACCTGGCCAGAGCCCTGCTTCTCAGCCCCATATCCACCTCCATTCAGCCAAGTGTCACTGGCCTGCTAGGCCCAAGAACCCGAGTTGGCCACTGAGAGAAGCAAGGCAATCAGACCAGCCCTGTCACCTCTGCCCTCTCTCTCTACCCACCAATCATCTAAGCCATCATTTCAGAGCAGAGAGCTTCAAAGGGCATCCCAAAACACATGGGGACATTGTGACCTAGAGAGGGACAAAGCAGTTCAAAGTCAACAGTTTGCTAAATAAAGAGCTGGGACTAGAGCACAGAGCTTGTCTCCTTGGCATGCCCCTGGGAGGACACAGAAGGCCAGGGTGGCTCCTCCCGTCTGGAATAAAGGACATGCTGGAGCCCAGGGAAGACCCTTGAGATGGGGGCCGGGGATGACAATAGCAGTGACAGGGCAGACGATGCTGTACCCCTGTCCCTGAACAACTTCTACAAGCCCCTGCCCGACCCCCTCCCCCTGCCTTCCTGGCCTGAGGGCTGTCTCTAGCTGCTGGGGTCCACTTCGTCACCTTTAAGGTAATGCCAACAATTAATACCACCTGGAGCAGCTCTCGACAAAGGACTTCTGGGATTTGGCATAGTAAATACCATGGGCCCCTGCACTCGGGGAGGAGGTAACCCTAAGGTGAATGATGCACATGGGCTCCGGGGCTGCCCTGCAGGACAGAGCTGCGGTTTCCCACCAAGGCGGCTGGCTTGACACTGCACCCTTTCCTGGCCTTCCCTCCCTTCAGCATCTCACATCCCCACTCCCACCTTCACCTCCCAAGTGCACTATTTGTACTTGAATCTTCGTCTGGGGGGCATCTGGCCTCAGCAGTTGGGCCACTCAAGGCTGAGCCCAGAGGGGGTCAGCCCGGGTTCCTGGGCCTGAGCAGGCCTGCCCTGCTGCCCAGGTGCACGGCCTGCTGGGAGAGCACCTGCAGCTCCTTGGGAACTCTCTTCCCACCACTTTCCGCAAAAGCCTTTTGACCAAGTTTAAAATAGATCTCTTCTTATGAATTGGCCGTCTGAGGAATTCTCCTCCAGTGGTTAATTCAATCTTAATAGACGCTGATTTTTTTCTCCCAGAAGAAAAGGGAACAATACATCTTTAGAACTGGTTTATAAGTGTCATGATTTTTCTACTAATTTACGCTGCATTCTCTGCTTTAAAATGTGAAATTACCTCATTGTGTCTCTGAATATCCTCTGTGCTTGGGCCTGAAATTAAGCTTGCCGTAGAGAAGCCTAAATGACCACAATTTGCTGTGTGAAATGCCCTGATTGCAAGAGCAATCCCGAGCAATCCCCAGCCCCAGCGCAGCCCAGCTCACTCAAGCTGATTGGCCTTCTCTCGCGGCTGTGCCAAATACACCTGGTGCTACCTGCCGTGTGGGGGAGGGGTGGCCGGGAAGTCTACTGCCAGGCCCATCCGTCTCCTGTCCCCATAAGCAAATGCTGCCTCCCCCAGCCACCTCCCAGGACCCAAAGACGTCTACTTCTTGCTCAGTCACCCAAACTTCTGTTAAACAATCAGGGTGGCCTCGAGGATGAGCCCAGCCTGCGTATGCATCACCAGGCCACTTCTGACCTTGAAGCCAGCTCAAGTCTTTCAAGCCTCCAGTGACATCATGATTGCCCCTCATTCTTTCTGGGGTGCTCTGTGATCCCCAGCTTTCTCCTCTTTTCCAAGGCCTTAGTTTCTCATGGTATCACAGAGTCCCAGGCCCTTGGGCACTATAGGGTTCAGAAGCAGATTTCTCAAGTTCAAATGCAAGCTTGATTGCGTTACTGTCTCCGCGACCTTGTGTGAAGCACATCGTTGCTCCTCTCTGCCTCTGTTTCCCTCCTCGTGTGTAAGGAGATGTGGTAGCAGTTTACACAGGGACAGAGTGGACAGGGGCCTGTTGGAAGCAGCGACGAGCAGTCTGGGTGTGCTGGGTGCTCTGTAAGTATTAATGGGTCTGAATTTCACATGTGAAGCACATATTTAGATACAATATGTGAAACACAAAAGTTTCACATATTTAATTGCAAGAATTCCAACTTTATTTTTCTAAAACCCACACTGATGTCTACTTCACATGGAGAAGTTCCTGCGTCTTGAAAAGAATTCTCATTTGGGGGGAAAATCCAAGTTGACCTGGGAAAGTCGAGAAGCCAAGGTTGGCTCAGTTCACACTCCTTTCCCCACCTGCCTAGAAGCTTCCTGCTTCAGATTCCCAGATGGAAATTCTGGGAACACACCCTGAGTCATGGATGGCCCTAAACCCATCTGTTTGGGATGTAGCCCCTCCCAACTGTCCCCAAAGGACCAGCAGTTCCTTCTGGGCTCCCTGGCCTTTTAACCATTTCCATTCAGTTACAAAGATATCTGGTGGCTTCTGCTCCAGGGTCCCAGGTGCGTGGCTCCCACCCTCTGCACTTCCCAGGAGCAGCAGAGAGCAGGTTTGCCCCACTGCAGCTGGCCCGTCCCAGCAGGTCCCTACTGCTGAGTTCTAGAATCACCCATGGCACGTCATTGTGGGTATGGTTTTACCTAGCGTATTCATTTCCTGGAACCTGCAGTAACAAACTGAGAAACTTAATAGAAATTCCTTGTCTTGTGGTTCTGAAGCCTGGAAGGTCAAGGTCAGGGTGTCAGCAAGATGAGTTTCTTTGGAGGGCTGTGAGAGAGAAGAGTCCCATGCCTCTCCTGCAGCTTCTGGTGGTTTCTTGGCAATCTTTGGAATTCCTTGACTTGTAGAAGTATCATCCCAGTCTCTGCCTTCATCTTTACCCAGAGTTCTCGTGTGTGTGTGTGTGTGTGTGTGTGTGTGTCCCCAAATGTTCCCTTTTTATAAGGATATCAAACCATACTCCAGGCTCAGCCCTAATAACCTTATTTTAATTGATTACCTCAGTATAGACCCTACCTCCTAATAAGGACACATTCTGAGATACTGGGGGCTAGGTCTTCAACAGAGGAATTTTAGGGAAACCCTATTAAATACAACCTGCAACAGACAGCCACCCCCTGATTCCACAGTGGGGATGTTGGTAGCGTAGAAGGAAAGGGGTTACCAAGCTCCGTCAGCAACCTAGTTACAAGTGTGGGGCTCCAACTCAGGACTCCCCTGCCCAGGTTATGTCGCTGACCTTCTGGCAACAGAAGCCTGGGGAAGGTTGGAGAAGCCTGGAGGCAGAGACTTGGCCACAACCCAATAGGACTGACAGTGACAGCATCTCAGGCAAGTTCCATCCAGACCCAGAAGAGCATCCAGCTCCAGCTGAGAGTTCCTAATGGTCAATCAGCTGCACCAAAGAGCTTTTTAACAAACATCATTCATCTTACTCCGATGCCAGCACTGGGACAGCCTGGCACACAAGGAACGCAAACCCCAAATGCTGCATTAAAATGATTTTAATGTTCACCGTCCGGTGCCAAAGCTCGGGTCTCCCGTCTCCACCGCAGCCCATCTTGATGCGGAAGTTGGGAGCCTGAAAGGCAATTTTGTTAATGCTACTGGGAGGAGCCAGCGGGTCTGGAAACTCATCCATCATCTTAACACGCTCAGGGATGGACTTGGAAGATAAAGCTTTCATCTTCTCTGCCGGGTGGAGCCTCTTCAATTAGGCTCCAGGGGAGGGAGGAGCAGGGACAGGCATCCAAGCCTGGAAGGAAGGAGGTAGAAACTCGTCCTGTGCAGAAGAGCCTGGGAGGGGCGGCCCAGGCCCTCTGCGCTGTAAAGTTAGGTAGTGAACAAGGAGCAGGAGGGCTGAGGGATGCCCCAGCTCTGCAGGAAGGCTCCAGGTCTGAGTTTGAGAGCAGCCCCTGGGAGAGCGAGCAGAGGCAGGAGTCTGGGGCTGAGCCCTCCCTTCAAAGAGAGGCTCCTGCCGACTGGCTGGGAGAGGGGCGTTCTGAGTAGCTGGAGCAAGGGTGGAGAAGCAACTCGCTGAGGCAGGGAAGCCCAAAGCTCTTTCAGCCTCCTCTCGCCCCTCTGTCCAGACAAGACAGGACATGAGTCCCAGTTCTCAAGCAGTTCAGACCAGTCACTCCCAGTTCTTCAGACCCTAGCAAGCATCGCCAGCCCACCCAGCCCCACGCAGCCCACCCAAGTATTTCCCCCCTTGCTTCCCCACAAAGGCAGCAGGACTTCCATAGGAGGGACAAGCAGAAGCCTCCTCTCTGCACCGCAACCCTTGCTCCTCTTGGGACATGGACAAGAAGGCACAACTGGGCCACAAAGAGGGACTACCGGAGTCAGACACCACAGCAGGTAGGTGTGTAGCAGGCTGTTGGTCCAGAGAAACCAAAGGACCTCCCGCAGAGGAGCAAAAGTCAGGGTTCACCTGAATTTGAACTTGGGGTGGGATGCTCACACTACCGCAATGGCTTTATCCTGACACATCGTCACCTGCCCTGCTGGACTCTCCCTCAGTCGATTGATTATTGATCTGTCTGCCAATAAGTCAACTAGGGATTTACTGAGCAGTATCCACTAGGTGTTTAATGGGCCTTACCCTCTGCCTGTCAGCCAAGAAACATTTATTGGAATTCCTCAATGATGATGATAATAATAATAATGATGATGATGATGGAAGCTACTATTTATTGAGCTCTTACTGTGTGTCTTAAGTGCTTTATATGAACTAAATTCATTGCCTTTCTTGTCTGCTTCTCTTCTATCTCTCCCTGACTTCTGCCTTAAGTGTCGATCATACCTACCTGCCCACCATGGTCTTTCATGTCCCACACCCAGGCTGTCTCCCTGTCTGGAGTACATGGCCATCCTTCTTCAACTGACCATCTTCTGTTCATTGTACACTTGTCCACCTAGGGGTCACTGCCCCAGGAAGTCCACCTGAGCCCCAACCCTCCTACCTATTCCTCAACCACATCCAACTGAGAAGACAAATGGAGTCTCAACCCATGGCAGACATCACTAATGGATATGACATGGGTTCTGAGAACTTTTCAGGGCTCAGCTGGAACTGCCTGCCATGAGTGTGTAAAGCATGTGATCACGTTGACAACCATTGTGCGGAGCTCAGCATAACACCTGGCTCATGGTCGCATGCTCATGGTAGCCTGGTGTCCCCATCTGGCCCATCCCGGCCTGTCCCACCGTGGTCCACATGCTGCCACCTTTTTGGTGTGGTGAGGGGGAGGGGAGAGACCTAACAATAAAGAACAGGACAAGAAGTCAGGGACCAGAGAAGAATGAGACCTAACAAGAGCAAGGGAACCAATGACCTCTGTCCTCTGCCCACAGCCGGAGAAGGCGTCCATCTGGACCTATGTCAGAGCAAGAGATGGGTCTCCAGGAAGGATGGAGAGGAGGCCAGGGTGGGGAATGTGGCCAAGTGCTTCCGTTTCCTAAGCCCTAATAATAACGGCCACTGGTGGCACCTGTACGGTTCACCCAGCGCCACACCAAGTGTGTTTTGTGCGTGCCCACGGTCTCTCCTTCCTCAGAGCCACTCAATGGAGTCGATATGATTATCCCATTTTACCAGTGGGGAGACCCAGGCCCGATGGAGTCCCTAGCCAGAAGTCCACATGTCCTGCATCAGCAGCTCCAAGAGGATGTGGCTGGGATTCAAATATGGGACTTCCTGACCCAAAGCTCCACCTCCCGCAGCACACCCGGCCTTTCAGCCCCATGAGTGTTAGTCCTAGAAATAAAATCTGGGTGTCATATGTGTGTGTGTGTGTGTGTGTGTGTGTGTGAGAGAGAGAGAGAGAGAGAGAGAGGAGAGAGAGAGAGAGAGAGAGAAAGGGAGAGGTGGGGTAATAGTAAGGCCTGGGGACCCGGCAGGATCTTTAAAACAGGTCCCAAAGGTTGCACAATGGCATGTGTAGATAAGAAATAAAATTGCTCTGAAAACAAATAAATACAGAAATTAAATAGCACCTGCCTGTCCAGGGCCTCCTGTCTTTTTTTGCTCAACCTGATTTCCTCCCTCCCACTGCCTCCCCCCCTCCTTGGCCTCCTGCCCATTCAGCATTACCTAGAAAGATCAGGAGGGGCAGGAGGCGCCCTCATCTCAGGACCTGCCCTGTTGTAAGTGACCGGGAGTCTCCTTTTTCTCCTGAAGACAGAAGCAGTTTTCTTGTATTCTATGTAAATGAGCTGTTTGTAAATGTGCATCTGTAATGGGGGAGCTGTCAGGTTGGGCTGGGGTTGGCTGGGATGAAGGAGGACAATGGATTCTGTGCTCTGGGGTCAGGCCTGGGGGGAGGGGACTGTGGGGCTCAGGAGGCCTGGAGAGAAGGAACCAGATGCAGAGGTCGGAGAAAACAGTGATGAGGCCCAGGCCAGAGCCTTGCTGAGACCTGCAGCCCCAGGCACCGAGGTGGCAAGGAGCAGGAGACTGTGGTGACAGCTGGGGTGGGGGAGTGCTATGGGCCGAGGCAGGAGAGGCCTGGGGCTCTGGGGCAGCTGGGGCATCCCCTGGGTGTCAGGAAGAGGCCTCAGGCAGCCTCAGAGCCACAGCTTTGGAAATTCGGGAAGACTGGGGCAGCCAGGGTTATATGCTAACCGTGGTGCTTAAAGGGATGGAGCGGCCTGCGTGGCCCCCCTGCAGGAAGTGGTAGGTCTCCTTGTCTACACAAGGAGGTGTGTAGGTCCCACCAAGCACATAAGGCCAGCGCAGCTCCCTGCATGTGCCAATGTTCAGTAACTGAGAGAGCCGCTGCCTAGGACTTTAATTGTAAATAAAATCACTCCATTTAGCATAAGCAGAAATGAGGGGCTCCTGACAAGGTCTGGAGTGAACCCCAAGGGGGAATGGAGCCAGCACGGGCCTCTCTCCATTTTCTGCCAGGCTTCCGAAGTCGCCCCTCTCTGCCGACCAACACACCCCTGAATCCACAGGCCTGAATTTCTGCCCCTTCAAAACCTCCCAGCTCTCAAGCCCAATTCCAACTCCCTGGAGAGAAAACGGGCTGGGCCCCGCTCCAGTTGGAGGTTCGGTCTGGTCTCACAGGCATGGCCCCAGGCTCACGACTGTGTCCCGGTCACTGATTTACTTAACCATTCATTCATTCACCTGAAGATTTATGGAGGGCCTACTGTGCACCGAGTCTGCCCCAGTTGGGTGGCAGGGGAGCTCACAGTCTAGTTCAGGGAGATGACAAGCACCGGCTGAATCGTGCATGACTGTCAGGACAGCAGGTGGCAGGACCAGGCGAGGGAGGGTGCCGGGGGCACAGGGAATTAGTTACCCTTCTTTGCAAGGTGGGCCCAGAAGGCCCCCCAGGAAAAGTGACACTTGACAGAAAACCCGAAGGAAATGAAGGAAACAGGCAGTCAGGAGTGAGAGGGAAACATGGGGGCAGAGAGGGAAATCGGGCACCAAGGCCCTGAGGTAGAAGGGTGTGGTGGGTTGAGGACAGGCAGGGACTCAGTGCTGCTGGTGAAGTTAATGGTGGCAGGAGCAGGGGTGGCGGTCAGAGAAGTGAGGGGCCCCAGCCAGGGTAGGGCCCAGGAACCTGGGAGGTGAGAGCTATGGGGCTCTGGGCAGAAGGATGGTGTCATCTGACCTTCCTCTTACCGGGTGTCTGTCTCAGAGCCTCCTCCACACAGCTTCAAAGCCCCTGGGCCTCACCCCAGGGCACTAGTGCCCTTGACTTGTTTTGTCCAGCTTCTACCCTATTGATGGACTCTCAGAGGGAGCTGCACCCCATCGCAGCTATGGGGACCCTGCAGTTCTGCAGCCCAAGACCTCCTGGCTCTCTGCATCCCCCTGCACTTCTGCACCAGGAAGAATCATCATCACCCCCCAAAGGCAGAGTTTCCACTTTCTTCAGACTCTAAGGGGTGAGTGACACCATCCAGAAATACAAGAGTCGACACACCGTTGGGCACACGCGTGGGTAATGAGAGGAAATCAGGACAGACCCCTCTGCAAGCTGCCCCAGCACCAGATCTTCACCAGTCCCTCAGACAGAGCATTCGTGGTCCTGCACGGAAGACAGCAGGACCAAGCCTCAGCTACCACTTGTTACAAGATTGTGTCTTGACACGGCTCTGGACGCTCTCGTTCCTATTCACTCTCCCTCTCTCCAGGGTCACTCCCCACACCGTGGCTCATGCTGCCTGGGGACCGTTCTCTCCACTGAAGGGATCATCTTGGCTTAGGCCTCAGGATCTGTTTTCTGGAAAACAGGACTAATGTAGTTGGTACCAGGCATGGCCCTAGGAAACAGACCCCCAGGATGGGATTTGGGAGCTGGATTGACCATGCCTCCGAAGACAGTAGGGTCCCCGCTGCTGGTGGAAATTGGGGCGGTCATAACCTCTGGTATGCAGGGCTTCAAATGCTAAACTTCTACCTGTGGCCAGCGAGACGGGATACAGGAGGAAGGTGAGGTTGTGAGCTGAGCAGAGGCTGTGGGTCTTGCTCAGTTTGGGGGGAATTCAAGAGTTGGCTGCTTCTGATGCCTTGAAAGTCTTACAAAAATAAAACGGAGGGCCCAGGGAAGCTAATTGCACTGAAGACCAGAGGGAGCCCAGGGCATCTTTAAAGGAGACTCATCACCTGCTTCCATAGGGCAGAAAACTGGGCCCACGATTTGATTATTAAACAGGATCTCTGCAAGGAGTTGAGTGCATACTCTCACAGCTGTCTTAAAGTCTATGACAGGTAACGAGTGGCACCCTGACATATGGATGAGGAGTTGTCTAGACAAGCCTGACAACCTTGAACCTCAGGCTCCCCCTGAGCCCTCTTTGCTCAGAAACAGCAGCCCCTCTGCTTTGCCTCCAAAGAATAGCCTCCTGTCACCTGGAGATCGTGGCATGACACCACCCGAAGAAGAAGGAGCTGGAAGGCAAGGGGGTGTTCACAAAGCAAGATTCTTGAGATGTTGCAGCCGTTTTTGATGATCAGCACTGAGGTATGATCTTGGGAAGGAAGCTGGAGATGAGGTGGGATAGAGGAGACCACGGAGGTAAGGTGCAAGGTGGGAGGACATCCCTCTGTATCTGGGAATCACAGAGAACAGCTCGGGGCAGTGCTGGGTGGCGGTAGAGGGGAGGGACTCAGTGACAGTAGGAGGGAGAGAGCAGGTATGGATGAGGGCAAACCCCAAAGCACTGGCCCTGAGGCCTGCGTGCAGGTGAATGATGGAAAGTGGCGATGAGGGACACAGACCTACCACCAGGGCCAGCTGTTCCGGGGCTGCAGAAACAGGAACAGAGTGAAATGGTGAAGGGGAGCCTGCCAGACGAGACTGAGGGCATGGGATGTTCTGCTGGTGACGAGGCACGGAAAACATAGGGTAAGGTTTCAGGAGTGCTGAGGAGAGGGTTGGGGTTGTCTGGGGGAGCGCACAGATCTAAATGGCAGCTGGAGAGGAGTGTCAGGAAACTGGTCTTCAGGATCCTGCGACCATACATCCCCCTCTACTCTTGCCAGGTGCATACAGACCTGGATGCTGGCGCCCAAGCCCCAGATCAGAGGGGAGAGGTGGCGATCCTAGAGAAATCGTGGAAGGCTACGAGCTGGGTAGATACCCCCAAAAGCGAGACCTGAACCCAAACCCTCAGTGGGTGGCCTTGGGCAAGTCCCTGAGACTCCCCAAGCTTGTCTTTTCCTTCATAAGGAGAGGTTAAAGCCAGGGATTCATCAGACAGATAGAGACAGCATCTGAGGATGCACCTTTGATTCCAATATGGATTCATGCAAGACCAGTGGCTTCCTTGGATCAATGCTTATTCATTCATTCAATGCCGTAATCCCCTCTTATCATGAGGACACTTTCCAAGAATTGGGGGAAGCCTAAAACTGTGGATGACACTGAACCCTGAACATTCTGTGCTTTTTCCTATACCATACACAATTCAATGCCTTTTCCACATTAGCTAAGCACTTATCATTCACTATGCCATAACTTTTGCTGTTTGAGTTACTACTGCAAAACTAGCACAATTTTTTCCTTCTTCACAATTTTACAGAAAGGTTTGTTCTTTCCATAGATCTTTTCAATCTCAGCATACAATTCTTTTTCTTTCCTTAAGTAGAAAACACTGACCTTTTTAGTTGAAGGACGTGTCTCACAACTTCTCTTGACCTATCTGAATTGTCGGCATTACTGTTCTCGTGCTTGGAGAACCTCACCAGGTAAAATAAGGGTGACTAGACCATACGCATGGCCATCCTGCCAGTTGATCTGGTAAGCAAGATGACTACTGACTAACAGGCAGGTAGCATATACAGAGTAGATACACTGGAGAAGAATGAATCACATCCACAGTTAAAGCCATGATCCTGGATGTTGACAGGAGAGAGAAGAGGTCAAGGACTGAGCCCCAAGATTGGTGTCAGCGGCTGAGTATTCTCTTTCTGCAGTTATAATTGTTCCATATTCATACTTAAAGCCAGAGATTCATCAGCCGTTCCTTACATCAGTTCACAGGCTTCTGGAACATTCCACAAACTCAAGAGACCCTGCTCTTCCGGGAGTAGAACTGTCAATGGCTGGTTTGCTCAGAATCTCAGGAAACAACATTTCCTTGTCTCCCTCACCCTCTAATTTTTGTTATGTTCAGCCAATGAAAGCCACTTATAGAAGATTGGAGGGTGAGAGGAGGGGGAACACCAGGGTGCTTCTCCTCTGCCATTCGGGCAGTGACTGAGTCCCTGAAGAGGTTGTTCCTCCCCAAGAACTCCAGTTCCCACGAGGTGGTCCCAACCTGGCGGCTCCCACCAAGGCTCCAGCTCCACTAGATGGACTGAGTTTCTGGGCTTTGTTATGTCATCTTCTTCCATTGTCGCTATGTCCCTGAGATTTGGAGCAGTTTCTAGCTGCTGCTAATTTCTAGAAGTTGCCCCTGAGTCCCCTGTTGGTCTTCTTGGCATTCCCACCATCAATCCTTGCATTCAATTTCCTCTGTTCAAAAGACCTAGAGTGGTTTGTCTTCCTGGATGGACCTCACTGATCCTGAGCCCTATGGCAAAATACTGGCAGCAGGTGTCAGATATGAGCAAATGGCTCCTCTTTTCTTTGCTCTAAGGTGCAAGAGAAGAGACACTAGACCACGCAGGCTGTGGCTTGGGAGAAAGCAACTTCCAAGTTGAGAGCCGCTGAAAAGAGCCTCCCTGAGCAGCACCAGCCATTGACTCTGCTGTGGCACAGTCTCCCCACCTCTCCTGTCCTGTCCGCCTTGGTGTCCTTAGATCTGGGGCCACGCAGTGCAGAGGAAAGAGTCTAAGAAACCTTGTCTCCAATATTTACTGGGCAAATTGCTTAACTTCTCTGAGCCCCAGTTTCCTAGTATCTATAAAACAAATGTCAAGACTCCTTGCTTCGAAGCTGTGGGATTTGATGTGCTAATGGACAGGGGGGCTCCAAGTGGCTGGAATGACAGTCGACTAGACACGTGTCCAGATTCCCTCCTGGGGGTGATCCCACACTGCTCGGCATTCATCCCCTCGTTCATTGACTAGCCCACCCCTCGCTCATTCATTAAGCCTGCAAGCATTTATTATACACCTATTATGTGCCAAACAATTCTGCGGGGAATACACAAATGAGCAGGACACAGTCTTGCCTTCGGGGACCTGGAGGAGATTATGTATGTCCATCAGTGGCTGTAACACAGGCGAACGAGGCACAGGACAAATACCAATGGGACCCGTAGGAGCTGAGGGACAGAGAAAGTTTTACAAAGGACCAGCAAAGACACCAGGGAGGGCTTCTTGGCCATTGTATCCCATGGGTCCCACCGGCAGTCTGAGGAAGAGCCTGCTCAGAACAGGGCTTTAAAATTCAGGAAATAACAGTCATTGGATTATAGGGAGAACCAACTGTTCTGAAATACAGTTCTCAAAATATTAAAATTCAAATCAGTGAAGTGAAAACACAGGAGGACTTAATTATTAGTATATTAAATAGCAAGCTCTAGTGCTAGTCTTAAAACAACAATCATTTCTAGGTAGATGGAGCATCTCTAATCCAAAAATCCCAAATCTGAAATACTTCTGGACCCAAAACTTTTTTTTTGATACTAGTGATTGAACTAGGGGTGCTCTTGCACTGAGCTACATCCGAGTCCTTGTTTTTAATATTTTGAGGCAGAGTCTGGCTAAATTGCTGAGGCTGACCTTGAACGTGTAATCCTCCTGCCTCAGCCTTTGGCCTCCATGCATTTTGGATAAGGGATACTCAACCTGTATAAATTCCATTTCAAGATATTTATAACAATCATAATATCTGTGATTTCTATTGGTGACAAATCACGACTAATTCTACTATAATTTGTTGTCTGTATTCATAATAAAGGAAAGCATATTCCAGTTAGAGGTTGGGGAAATAAAGATGGAATTGCTTTTCCTATTTTCATTTATAAGACCCTGGATTTATCCAGGACTATGGATCCCAGTTGAAGAATCCCTACCATGAAGAGGAATATTACACAGGTGTGAAGAAGCTGAACTTTAGAATCAGATTGCCTGAATTCCAATCCAGGCTTCGGCACTCACTAGTTTTGTGACCTTTCTGAGTGATGATCTCTTTCTCTGGAAAATGGGAAGTGGTTTGACATTGCTCAGTTGTCACAAAGGTTAAAGGAGAACTTTGTGGCCTAGAACCTAAGTGTGTGCCTAGTGTTGCTGGAATCACATGAAAATCTATACTACGGAGCCTGTTTATGCTGCAAACCAGGTTCCAAGCACAGAAGCGCCATCCTGTCCGTCCTCCACACGGCAGCGGAATCCTCAGATCACTATGAGACAACTTTCTCATTCTGAATTCTGAAATCTGGCCAGGAGCCAAGCCTCCATGCCAAGACAGAGGAAGCCACCATGACCTGCTAGTCACAGGGCAGGATTAAGTGAAAAGGGACCAGGGCAAGGGCCACCCAGCTCCAAAGATGCTCCAGGGCACCTCCAGACACAGGGGGACACTCTGGAAGGGCGCAGAGAGAAGAGGAGGTTGATAGGGCTGATGACAGAGGGAGGCTCTCTTCCTTTTTGAATGCTTCTCCAGTAACCCTTGCCCCCCAACACACACACACACACACGCACACACACACGCACACACACACACACACTTTCCCTGCACAGTGAAATCTGTTCTCCTTAAAGATACCCTTAAGGCCTCTTATGAACTAACCCTGCCTCCCTTTCCAGACCCGCCTCCCAGTTTTCCCCAGCACACACTCTGTACTTCTGGGGAAGGAAACTTCCGGGACATCCCAGCACAGCCCCAGAATCGCCAGCTCTGGTCCACTCTCACTGGCCTCCCTGGCTGGCAACCCTCTTCTTCCCTGAGTCTATATCCTTCTAGTCCACCCAGGGGACCGGCTTCCAGGTGGGCCCCCTCTCCTCGGAGCTCCCAGCCAGCCTCCCGGGGAACCTGACTCCCTCTGCGTAGCCTCCTCTCCACCAGGACTCACTGCCTTGCTCAAATGAAGGGCCCTGAGCAGAACCCGGGAGGGCCTCTGGTCCCCGAGCTGCCACTCACAGAGGGCCACAGCCAGGACCCACACAGGAAAGGACGAGATGACAGACTGCTGGACCCGGACCCTCCAAAGGGCCCTAAAATGCTGGGCACCGCGCTGGCCCCAAGAATGGGCGGCCAGCTACCCATTTCCACATCCAGTCAGCGGGTGTCCACTGGGGGCTGACTGCGAGCCAGGCACTGTTCTGAGGATGGGAGCCGCCAGCACCGCAGGACTTGCGTCCTGAGGAGGAGAAAGCAGATAAAGCCACAGTTGCCAAGTTCTCAGGAGACCAGAAGAACAGCGAGGGGAGAGGAGCCCAGGATTCTCTCTTAAATACTTAAATAAGCTTGTTGGGGACCCCTCCCTGGGAGGTGAGGGACAGGGAGGTGGCACAGGGAGGCACAGGGAGGCACAGGGTGGCACAGGGAGGTGGGGGCAGCCACTCGACACCTAGGGGAGGAGCGTTTCCAACAGAAGGAGCGCTTGTCACTGCCACAAAAAATGCCCATGAGCCTCATGACTTCATTAATTAATTAATTTGGTACCAGGGATGGAGCCGGAGGGCGTGTCAGCACTGAGCCTCATCCCCGCCCTTTTTATTTTTTATTTTCAGACGGGGCCCCACTCATTTGCTTACAGGCTCGCTAAGTTGCTGAGTGAGGCTGGCTTCAAACCTGCCATCCTCCTGCTCCAGCCTCCTGAGCCACTGGGATTTCAGGCCTATGCCACCCTGCCCAGCAAACTTCGTGACTGTCAACAACAGGAACTTATTCTCTTGCAGTTCCAGAGGCCAGAAGCCTGAAATGAGCGTTGGAGAACTAACATCAAGGTGTCAGCAGGCCAGGTCCTCCTGCAGGCTTCTGGGGGAGCCGCTCCTTCCTCCTCCGGCTTCTGGGGGCTGCGCACATCTTCCACTTTCCTCGGCTTGTGGCTGCATCATTACAACCCTCTCTTAGGCTGTTGAATCTCTCTCTTCTTGTCTCCCCCAAGGGCACATGTGAGGACATGGGGGCCAGATACATAATCCAGGATAATCTCCATCTCAAGGTCCTTAACTTAATCACACCTGTAAAACCCTTTCTGCCATAGAAGGTTACAGATTCCAGGAATTAGAATGGGGAAGTTGGAGTGGGTATAATTCAATTTGCCACAAAGAGCAAGTGCAAAGGCCCTGAGGCAGGACCACACCTGGGGTATTTGAAAAATAACAGGGAACGAGTGTGGTCGAAGGGGAGAAAGAGTTCCGGGGAGAGCAGCGAGGGAGGAGGTCTGAGGTGTGACAGAGGCCAGAGTGGGCAGAGCCTGTGCCCCAGTGAGTCAACGCTAGCCCCTGTGTTACAAATTCCTCCAAAACTTTAGAGGCTTTTCAGGGTAAAGGTATATCTCTGCTCACTTCCCAGCCTCGGGTGTGCCCACCTCGGCTTTCTAAGTAATTCTCAGATCCTCCTCAGAGTTCTCCTTGGGGTCCTGAAAATCAAGTTGGCAATGGGAGGAGAGGAAGAGTCATCTCCCCAGAGGCGTCAGGTCAAACTGGGGGGCAGTGGTGGGGACAGCCATCACTCCCGCCCACTCTCCACTGGCCAGAGCTCCTGATGCAGCCCCACCTGGATGCAAGCACAATAGCAAACGTGGCCTTCCTTTCTGCCCAGGAAGTCAATGAGACAGTTTGGTAAACCCACGGCCTTTCCGTGGCCGCCGTCTGGTCGGACATTGCGGGGATAGTAGGAATTAATTGTTACTTTTACTTATGAGAGACGCGAGCCCTTTAAAAATGTCAAGTGGGAGAATGACATGATTTGATTTAAAGTTTATGGAAAACACACGACTCACGGAAACGTTCCACAGCCTGCTGTGGCGGTGGTGGTGAACTTGACTGTTTGCATTTGTCAAAACGCGTTGAATTGTACATTTAAAATCTGCGAATCTTCTTGTATGTAAATTCTATCTCAATAGAGCTGATTTTTAAAGGATCTCACAGCTTGCTATTTTTAGAAGAAAGCCGAGTGGGGTAGGTGGAGGTGCAAGAATTAAGGCAGAGAAACCAGTTGGCTGGCTACTGCAATCGTCCTGGCACAGGGGTGTGGCCACAGAGGTGTCTGGAAGCTGAGTTTGGGGTGAGGTTTGCAGGTAAAATCAAACAGGGTTTGCTGGCTTCACAGAGCAGGGGCTTTCACTCAGGCTTCCTGGGACTAATCATGGCTCTAGCACTTGACTCTGATCTTGGGCAAGTAGCTTAGTTAACCTCAGCCTTCGTTTCCTTCTCTGTTCAATGGGAATAATAATAATGGGAAGGACATCACCGAGTTGTTGGGGGATTACCCTGGCTTCAAACGAGCATTTGATAGATTTCTATGGAGACAAAAACTACCCTGGACCTGTGCTTAAATCAGCCAAGTCCCCTAGAAATGCTTGCATTTCTCATCTCCTGGTGTGATGGCCAAAGAGCTGGTCCCATGTTAGGGGGCCTAGGCTGCAGAACTTGGGGTCTGAGTTCCCAGCTCAGACCACATGGGGGCCTCTGTCACAGAAGCAGACCCTCTGCCAATGGTGTGATCCAGACCAGCCCCCGCAGCAATGCGGCCAGAGGACTTCCTTGCAAGATCACAATTTTACAACAAATTCTTAACAATTGGAAAAAAAAAAAAAAAGACTAAGGAACAGTGGGAACCTGTCACTTTGACTTTTTGGACAAAGCCCCCTTTTTCTTGACAGTCCCTAGATTCTCCAGAAGTCACTAAAGGAGAGGCAGGAGTTAGAGTTCTCTGAGCACCTGCTATGATTCAGGCTCTAAGTCAGGTGCTTTCACAAACCCCATGCCGTCTCACAAGCGTCCTATGTGATAAACATCATAGGCATGACTCCCTTTGTTTGGCAAGGAGGCTGAATGGTGGGCTCGGTGGTAGAGCATCCGCCTAGCATGCCTGAGGCCTCATTTGATCCTCAGCACTGCAAAAAAATGAACTAAAATAATATTGGTACCTATTTGTGATGGTTAATTTTTTTAATGTCAGTGGACCTTTATTTTATTGATATGCGGTGCTGAGAATCAAACCCAGTGCCTCACACATGCTAGGCAAGTGCTCTACCACTGAGCCCCAACCCCAGCCCTGTGATGGTTAATTTCATATGTTAACTTGACTGGGGTAGGAGATGCCCAAGTAGCTGGTCAAATATTATTTCTGGAGGCATCTGTGAGGGTGTTTCTGGAAGGCTTAGCCTTTGAATCAGTAGACTGAGTAAAGGTTGATCCTCAGCAGTGTGGGTGGGCGTTCTCCAACCCACTGAGAATTCAAATAGAACCTAAGGCAGAAGAAGAGAAAATTTGCTCTCTGTCGTCATCTTCTCCTGCCTTTCGACAAAGAATTCCAGACTCCTGGCTTTCTGATTCCAGGTTTCCACCAGCCTGCGCACCCCTCCTACCCCACCCCAGGTCTCTGAAGTGCACCACTGGCTTCCTGCGGATGGCAGATCATGGGACTTCATGGTCTCCATAACTGTGAACCAATTTCCATAACGAATCTCTTACACATCTGTATCTGTATCTATCCATCATCGCTTCTCTTCTCTGGAGAATTCTAAGTAGCTTACTACCTCCTAAGCTTGCTGTGAAGAGCGACAGAGTTAATATATACAAATGGCTTTAAAAGTGCCAGGCACATCGTAAAAATTATGTGAGAATTAACTCATGGTTGTTGGTTATGGCAAAGCCTAATACCAGGGCTCAGCCCAGCATGATCACCACAGGGACAAGAAAACAATCTTACGGTTTCTAATTGGAAGAGCCCAGAACTCGGGCGGGCCAACTAACCCGTCAGCTGAACTGTGCCCTCCGCATGTTTTTGTAAATAAAGTTTTATTGAAACACAGACACAGTCATTTGTTGATGCATTGCCAATGGCTGCTTTTGCTCTATAGCAGTCAAGCCGAGCCGTTGGGACAGGGACTGGATGGCCTGAAAAGCCTGAAATATATATCTTATGGCTCTTTGTAGAACATTTGCTGACCCTCCTGGAAGTTTGCTAGTCCAATTCCTTCTCACCTGCATCACCTCCACAACTGGACTTGTGGTCACCTCCAGGAATGGGCGATCTGTCCCTCCGGACGCAGCCCGGCCATTTTTCAAATAGCGCTGATGTTTAAAAGGTCCCTCCTTAAACTGATGTAATTAGCTTCCTGCAACCTCACTTAAATCAAAGAACGGTACAAGACCCTGCCTTTTGCAGAGGGATTAGAGGGCTTGCCCAGGGCGCTCGGCTGGAATTCTACCCCACTCTAAACGTTTTGTCTTCCTTGTTAGACTGCAGATGTCTTCTGTTAGAGTCGAGTCCAAAAACTCAACGTCAAAAATGTTAAATTGTGTTCCATGTACAGATGCTGCTCCCCATAACATGAAATTACACCCCAATAAAGGATCAGAAGTTGAAAATCCTATATGTCAAAAACACATTCAATACACCTAGCCTACCAAACACTACAGATTTACAGCATCAGAGGTTTATACAGTGTGGGGAGCGGTGACAGAGGATGGGAGAGCAGTGACTGAGATTGGGAATCTCTGATGACCTCATGGCTGTGGCATGCCTGGCGCCTGAGAATGTTCCTGGGCAAGGGCACAGGATGCTTAGCTGCTGTGGCAATGCCCTGCATGAGGAGGCTCTGTGCAAGAGTCCTATCCGCCCTGACCTTGATCTCAGGCACACAGCTCCTGGAAGGAAGGAATTCTTATGCTAGACAACCATTTCTCCAGTTCCGGCCTGCTTTACAGTAATTTTTTTTTTTTCTTTTTTGGTACTGAGGATTGAAGTTCAGGGGCACTCACCCACTGAGCCACATCCCCAGCACTATTTTGTATTTTATTTAGAGACAGGGTCTCACTGAGTTGCTTAGCACTTCACCATTGCTGAGGCTAGCTTTAAACTTGAGATCCTCCTGTCTCAGCCTCCCGAGCCACTGGGATTTACTGAGATTTACAGGCGTTCACCACCGTACCTGGCTACGGTAACTTTTAACAATGGGCTTTCTTGAGAGCAACACAAAGCTCCTAACATTGCACATTGTAACTGGATTGCAACTACGGATAAGCTACATAGATATCCTAGTTTCTGTAATTTTTCTGAAGCAAAAAATAATGCTTGCATAGTCTTTAACCTGATAATGAGACATATATAAATAAAGATTGCTGGTGTAACTCTTTAGATCTGCATCTCCATCAAAGAGCAGAGCTCCACCTGATCCCAGCTTAATCTTCAAAATCTGTGTTTGTGAACCTTTATTTTCCAATCCCCCTTCACCACTCACTGGAAGAGAGTTTGGTCAGGCTGGTTGCAGCACACAGAATACCAGTTATTTATTTATCCTCAGGGTCCTGGGACTGACTGGGGGCTATGACTCTGCCACTACCACTGCCCAGCATCCTATGACAGTACTGTACCACATACCACTAGCCTGGGAAGAGATAAAAAGCCAAAATTTGAGCCATGATTTCTACTGAGTACGCATCACTTTAACACCATTGTTAAGTGAAAAAAAAAATCATTAAGTTGAGCCAATCTTAAATTGGGAACGAGTCATACTATTTCCCAAGACAGAGGAGTAGGTAACTTATTTTTTTTTTATTAAAATTGTAGTTATTTCTTTATTTTTATTTTTTATTTTTACAGACTGCGTTTTGATTCATTGTTCACAAATGGGGTACTACTTTTCATTTCTATGGTTGTACGTGATGTAGATTCACACCATGCAATCATACATGTACACAGGATAATGATGTCTGTCTCATTCCACCATCTTTCATACCCACACCCCCTCCCCCCTCTCATTTTCCTCTACATAATCCAAAGTTCCTCCATTCTTCTCTTACCCGCCCCCCCATTATGTATCATCATCTACTTATCAGGGAAAATATTTGGTCTTTGGTTTTTGGGCTTGGCTTATTTCACTTAGCATGAAATTCTCCAATTCCACCCAGATTCAGCACTAATCTCCAAAATTTATAAAGAACTTGCAAAACTTTACACCAAAAATACAAAGAACCCAATCAATAAATGGGCAAAGAACTGGACAGACACTTCACAGAAGAAGATATACAGGTGATCAACAAATATATGAAAAAGTGTTCAACATCTCTAGTAATTGGAGAAATGCAAATCAAAACTACCCTAAAATTTCATCTCACCCCAAGTAGAATGTCTATTATCAAGAATACAAGCAACCATAGGTGTTGGCAAGGATGTGAGGAAAAAGGCACACTCGTACATTGCTGGTGGAGTTGCAAACTGTTGCAGTCACTCTGGAAAGCAGTGTGGAGATTCCTCAGAAAATTTGGAATGGACCCACCTTTTGATCCAGTTATCCCACTCCTAGTGGGATAGGATAAATAAATAAATAAACTCCACTCCTAAGTTTATTTTTTTAAAAAAACTTTTACCCTCAAAAATGATTTTAGAGTTTTGATGCTCAGAAGAGTGGAACTTCTCCTATTGGTAAAGTTAATCACTCAAGAATCATTAAAAAGAAAAGCAAGGGAAAGGAAAGATTTTCTAAAGGATGGAGGGTCAGACAGACCTGGTTGTCAATCCTGGCTCACTACATATCAAACATGAAGCTGTGAGCAATTCCGTTCTCCAGGCCTCAGTTTCGTCATCTGTAAATAGGGACCACCAAGGTGCTGACCTGCTAGGATTGTTGCATAGGTAGAGCATTCAACAAGATCCTCTCGCTTGATAAATATTTGCTAATATTATAACTGATTATTACATACTATAAGGCTTTCTCTTGCCTTCTTTCCTTCTCTCTTCTTCCTTTCCTTCTCCAAGTTGGCATAAAAATTATTTTCCGTTTCCTCGCCTCCAATTAGATATTGATTAGAGTATCTGATTGAGAATGAGCACTTAATAAAAGTAAATAAGTTCTGACATTTTATTTTTACTCTTGAATAAAAATGCTCACCATCCTCCTGAAAATGAGCCGTCACATTTTATTTAACAGCAGAAAAGATTTGTACATTCGGCCCTGCAGGAGCTGAGGAATCTATTTTCATTATAACAAACATTGATTTTGCATTAAAAAGTCTCATTATTTGAGATAATGACTGCTGGGCTCCTTAGTTATTCTTTTGGTTCCTAAATCATTAAAAGTCTAACATTTAAAGAGTGAGCGGGGGCTACACTGGCTCCCAAATTGTCGCCAATGAGTCGTTCCCTGTGTGCCCTCCTCACGGACAAGATTCGAGACCCGTGGAGAAGCCGCCAGCCAGCCACGTGGTTCCGATAGGTTCCCTCCTTGAGAACTCCCAATTCCAAATCAGACCTGGTTCTTTTACAACCATTTCACCCAAGGAAAAGGGGAAGGGGAAAAAATATATCTCTGATCTCTGTGTCCATGTTCAATCAGTTCTTTGAACAAACTCTAATTTTAGAAGGAGCTGGAGAGAAGGGGTCTGTCCCCAGACTGTGAGCAGGTAGCTTATTGGTGGCCATGGTGGTGGGCATGGTGGTGCCCGATAGGTCTGCTCTCCCCTGCCAGCAGGGTCAATGATTGACTCCAGGAATACTCCTCTGTGGATGGTTTTCCCACAGTTCTACTCTCTGATCCGGGGCATTTGTGCTGCCTGACACCCGGCTGGACATCTCATTGGCAAGCCACATGTGACACAAGTGAGTTTTGCGGAATTTCAACCACAGACACCGATTTGGATAATGTATTCCTTCAGAAGCCAGGGCTGAGCTTTAAACAAAGCGTAATCCTGCCTGCATATCAATTTCCCCTGGACGGCGAGGAGGGAGAGGAAAAGGCCCAGAACAGAGATGCTTTCAGCAGCAGCATTTCCATTTGGGGTTTAGCAGTGGGGACGTCCGAGCAGTGCTCAGAGTCTCCTGGTTCATTAACAGGAGCGCAAGGAAGGCAGGGGAAAGGTGGGGAGCGGATCATAAAATATGAAAGGACTTCCCTGGAAATTGGCATCAATGTGATTTATTCAATCCAGACCCAGGCTCAACTATTTGAAAATAATTGAATAGTTGATACCCACTGCCACTGGAAGTGATGGGAACGTGGGCTGGAGGTGGGATGGAGGAAGGTGCTGGAAGGAATTCGAGATGTCCCAGATCATAGCCCTCCCCAGCCTCCTGGAAGAGGAGAAAGCACTCTCCCTGGGCCCTGCCTGAACCCTCCTGGAGGATGCTCCCTCTGCTCGCTCATTTCCATCCACGCAGGCGTGGGTTTCTGCAGAGTTGTAACCACTGCACATAAACAATTTCACATCCTCCCATTTCTGTTTGGTATCGTGTTCTGAGCATTTTTTCTCTTTGAGAAAATGATTGGTTTTAAAAAACTTCAGTTAAATGAAACAGGCTCATGGTAAGAAATGCGGCAATATAGAAATATGGGGGACATTTCTCTCCTTCCCACCAGACACCCATCCCCCAAGGTTGCTACTGCTAACTGTTTAAGGTTTGTCCACACACACACACACACACACACACACACAAATGTGGACTTTGAAACTTTTTGCAAAGATAATCCTATTTTGCAACTTTTTAATTTAACAACGCTGTGAACATTTTCTCTCTTTATCAATAATGTGAACACTTCTCTCTCTTCATCAATAATATCCTTTCCATGGCTTGTTTTACCTACTTGCCCTCCATTGCCAAGGTAGTTGGGGTGTTTCCCGAATTTATAACAGTGTCACCGTGCCACCACGCATACATACACACACACCTGGGCAAATGTGGAATCGGTTCCAGCAGTGAGAACACAGAACCTCGGCGTGTGACCGGTGAGTACTTTGCATATTGTTTTGGACACCCCGATCATCACCTTTAATATCTGCAGAACCACAGATACTGAATCCAACTTAGCCATTTTGCAGGGCAGAGAGAAAATAAATCTGTTTAAAACTATCCTACCTGCAACTGCCTTCATACAGGACAAGGCCAGGGATTTGGTGAGCTCCATAGGGGGTGACACGGGAAGACCCCAGCCCAGGGCCTGGCCTGGAAAGAGACAGTAAAGCCAAGAGGGTGTTCAATTATGGGGGGATTTGGAGCTTTCCAAAGGATCTGAAGAGATGGGGACCTGTGGGGAGCTGATGGAAAGAGAAGGACACCCCCATGTAGCTGAAAGCATGCCGACCGCCAGAACTTCCCACAATGTGGGTTTGGGGGGTGGATTTCAAGGACCCAGAAATCCCATCTTCACCTCCAGTGCCTGGTTTGTGCTGTGTGGCCATCAGCCATGTGCTGCTAGAGACAGAAGAGCCTCCCCTGGAGAAGGGAGGGAAATTCCTGATTTGTAGCCTTTGCTGATCTCCATGGAATAGATCCTCCTGCCACCAGCCGGCCAGCTCAGGGCTGCATGAAATGCCCCACAATGGTCCTATAAACCATTAATAAAAATCTGCACCCAACAACCCTGGGCCAGAGGGCTCTCCCTGAGCAGAGGAATCAGGCAAATCCAGCCTGGAGCAAATCAATCAGCGAGTGAGGATAGGTCACAGGATCCCCAAGAGGGCTAGGAAGCTGGCTGCAGTGTAGACTGAGAAAAAGATGGGGTCCCTAGGGAGTTCGTGGGAATGCTTAGGGGGACTTCCATTGTGGTGCCCACTCTGGGTCACCCTGCTGGTGGTGTGCGCTGGGGCCTCTCCCACCGGGGTGGATGCCATGCTTAGCACACATGATGCATGACGCCACGCGCAGTCCCCACTCCACACCACGTCCCTTCCCCTCCCGACCTGCACACCTGCCATCTCTACCCCATTGTCCTGGCCAGTCCCCAAGCACGACACCCTCCCTACTGCAGGCTCTGCTGGCCCTGCCCTCTCCCTAGGCACCTTCTCCCTCCATCCAGACTAACATAGCTGCATCCATTCCTTCAGGCCAGCTTCAAATGGTCCCCCTCAGCTCAGCAGAATTCGTCTCCCCCCAGACGAAAGCCCAGGACCTCTGGTTTAAATGGTTTCTGTCCCACTGACTCCCTTCAGTCTCCTCACAGTCTGGAGGGCTCCCCAGAAGAGGAGACCCGGGCCAGCCGTCGCCCTGTCCTCAGAGGACAGCGGTTTCCCCAAGGCTGATCTTGAAGCCTGATCCTGAGTCATGGTCTAGGAAGCTGTCGTACAACACACACGTGATGGTCCCTGAAATGTAAAGAGGAGATTGTCCCTACCACACAGATGAAGACACAGGGACGAAGCCAGGGCTCGGGTCTGCCTGTAACTTCTCATTTTCTCCCAGTGGTGGGAGGGATCTGCAAGATGGTCCCCCCAGGGACCTGGAGTCCTGGCTGTCTACGGGTTTATTTCAAGTTGACCTCATGTCAGTTTGCTCACAACGGGGAGAAGAAAGAACCCCATTATTTTTTACCTCTTTTTCTGTTTTCCCATTTTTGTTTTGTTTTTGTGGTTTGGGGTTTTGTTGTTTGGGGAGTATTTGTGTGTGTGTGAGTGCGTGTATGTGTGTGTGTGCGCACGCGCACATGTGTGTTTAACATTAAAAGAGGAATCACTGAGGAGTTCAACTGTCATTTTATGGATGAAGGCACAGATGCGTCAAGCACTTGGCCAAGCGGCACAGCGAGTGGGGGGCTCTGTGCCATGTGGACTCAGCAAAGTTGGAATCACGTTGCTCATAAGTCCTCCCCTGTGTGGACCCCTGAGTTAGGAGTGGCCCCAAGAGCAGTGTGTGTGAGATCTGGATGGCAGGAATGGGGACAGCAGCACACTCCTCAGGAGTCCTCAGGTCTGCGTGGGATCAGGCGAGGCCACTGCTCATGCAGGGAGGACCCACCTGTGTGCTCAGCTTGTGGGCTTGGACCAGCAGCCAGACAGGTGGCAACTTCAGACCCCACTCGATGTCTGACTTCAGCTTCTCCAAACTCAGAGCCAGTTGGGGTCAGCTCCAAGGAAAAGCAGCTAGTTCTTTGGGGATAGCCCATGTCATCAGTTAATATTTGAGGCTTCAGGAGGCCAACCAGGTCCCCATGAGAGACAGATGTGGTCCCAGTGGGTCCTCCTTTGGTCCACTCTACTTGGTCCTTGCTTGCCTCTTCTTCCACCTCTCCTCCCCAGCTGCCAGCCCTGCTATCTCCTGGCCAGAGCAGACACACGGCACAGACTAACATCTCTGCCCAGCAGCTCCCATGATCCCAATGGCCTCGGGCCTAGCACCAAAGCCTTGGGTCACTAGCTCACAGTGACTCTGCTCTTCTGATGGAACTGCAACTGATTCAGGGACCTAACTGCAGAATTGACAGCCTGGTGCTCCTGCCTGCTGCTCCCGGCTTCTTCCCACTCTCAGGAGCCAGAGAGGCAGCCTGAGTCCCAGGTCCTCCCCGGGGAGATCACCGCTCTGCCAGAGTTGTCTCTGAGATGGTTTCTCCAGAGGCCAAGGCAGACAGGTGTCTGGCCCTTCCATCAGAACATCCACATTGTCCCCAGCAGACTCCAGGACACCCAGTCCTGCCTACTCTTCCCATACGTCCCTCAGCAGACAGACATAGAGTCTTGTCTCCCCGTCCTCCCTGACCAGGCAAGGCCATTGGAGGCTATTCATTTCTCCTGGTCCTCAGGCCCATAACCTCCGAGCTGCCTTGGATGCCTGCTGTCCTGAAGACTCTATTAATCAGACAGCAAAGGTGTCGCACCACCCGCCTGGGCCACTGCCCAAGCAAGCCCTGGGTGGCCTTCTTCAAGTCAGTGCTGCCCACACGCTGAGCTGGGACTTATTACTTCTCACTCCGCCAGGGCTCTGCGATCTGGGCGGAAGGGATCTCCACACCCGAGGCACAGGGCCTGGGGGTTCAGATCAGCAGCTCTGCCTCCCTCACCATTCCCTTTCCTTCCTCTGGGAGGTTCCAGGTAGCCCACCAGCCTCTCCTTTCTCTGAAGCTCCTTCTGAGGAAACCAGTCGCAGTGAAGCTCTAGAAGCAGGTGGATCTGGGTTCGGGTTTCTGGATTGCCCCCTCCCTAGTCCTTGGAGAAGTCGCACAACCTTTCTGAGCTTTAGGCATCTCGTCTATAAAGCAAGAGCATTAATATGAACCTGATAGGAATGTCCCGAGGATTAAATAAGGAACCGTATGGGAAGCACAAGCCCAGGGTCTGGCCGGCATGATGTGCTTTACACGTGAAGCCATTATTCTTGTTATCCCTGTCGCTATCGCTGGCTTCCAGTTGTAGTCATTATAGCCACTACACTGCGTGCTCCACATGGGTAGGGACTGCATCCGATCGCTTCCTCCACTGCCTAAAACAATGCAGAGCACATAATAGCACTCGAGGTCCATTTATTAAATAAATGAATAAAGACAAGTGATAACCGATTGGGCCTGGTTGTGTGTTACGGGCCGAGCAGGTAGGACTGAAGAACAGTCAGGGGTTTCAGCAGACATTCTGTCAAGTCTGATCAGATGATTTTTAATTTGACCACCTGCTAACTACAGGCAGCGAATGCACTGTAATTCCTTCAGGGGGCAAGAACGCTGGCACCTTCCAGGGGTGCAGGACCAAAACACACCCCCAGTGCTGCACACACGTGAGGCAGCTCTGAGCCAGCATGCATCCTCCTTCAGACCAGAATGCAAACAGGGTCTGGTCCACTTAAAAGCACACCTATTAATATCCCTGTTTAACAGACGTGGGAGGTGAAGTCACTTGCCCATGGACTGAAAGTAGGCTTCAAACTCACCTCCTGCCTATTACATAGAGATCTTGCCCAGATCTTTCATACTGTGGAAGGTGGCTGTTGATACCTTCCTATACACATAAGGAAGCTGGGGCTCAGAGAGGCTAACTTGCCCAAAGCCACGGCAATCTTCTATCATATGTGGGCATTAGATTCTAAGGTCAGTGCATCAGGCAAAAGTTGCACTGAGTTCGACCTGAACGGACACCCTGAAATCCACTGTCTGGGGTTCTTTTCATGAGCCCAGGGCAGGCCTTTCGGCCCAGCTACACTCATATTTGAGAACTGATGAGCTGATCTGAGGGTAAGTCTGAGAGACAGTGTCAGGATGCAAAATCATTCAGCGCTTTAACCCTGAAGGTTGTTAGTTGCCCCCTGGTCCAAATGAGGCAGGGAAGGGGATTTGGATTCTTTCCAGGTCCACTGACTGTAAGTTCATGTTGGCGTTCATGGCTCCTATTAGACGTGAGTAGATGTCATTGCTGGGCTGAGTAAATGGGTCACGTCTAGGAAAGCACCTGCTCCGTGACTGACGTACTGAGGTACTCAACTCACGTGTGCAGCGTGCCCCGTGCTGGGCACATCTCCTTCCTTCACACAGGGACCCTGGAAGGTGGGGATGCTCCTCCCCGGATTACAGATGGGGCCCGAGACTCAACATGGGGCAGCTTGCACAGCTGCCCCCTCCATGCTGTCGCCCCAGGTCACCACTCAGCAGCACAGCTGAGATTCCCACCAGGAGCAGAAGCCAGGCTCTGTAAGGTGTGACTCCCACGTGGCCAGGGGGAGGCCTCCCAGGGCTTCCATGGAGGCCATCTGGGATGTTTGGACCCATAGCCTGTTCCTCGTTCCTGTGACCCCTCCCTGCCAGACCCGTGCCCGCCCTCTGGATGCAGGCAGGGAGCGAAGCCGGGCACTAATTTACACTTGTTTAACTACAGCTGCCGCCCTCCCGCCATGTGTCTATCCGCCATTTATTGCGCTTTCCAAAGCCCTGCCCGGCACTCAGGGGCATTTCCTGCCTGCGCTAATGGAGGAGAATAGACGCATTATATGTGAATAATGGATTATGATGATACAATTTGGGTCTCTTAGCTCTCACCGAGCCTAGGCTGCCCTTGCATTATTGATAACTTACACACACCTTCCCAAGCGTGTTTATGTAAATATTTAATAGGGAAAGCAAGTTAACCCATTGGTTTCAGCCTCTTCCACAGCACTAGAAGTGGAGGCTACTAGGGGCAACTGGGGGACCCCCAGCAGGAAGAGATGATGAGTCTGTTCCCTTTAGAAAAGCTAGAAAGTTCCCAAGATGCTCATGTGGTCACAAGGAGTTTGTGGCCTGGAGGTTTGTGGCTTTCCAAGAACCAAGAGAGGGTAGGCCTGCCTCACCCAGGGAGACCTGCCCCTGGTGGACGAGGCAGAGCAGGATTGGAAGGTTGGGGTGAGGGGTGGGGACTCCCGGAATGCAGCTGGGGCAGGCCTCACCACTGAATCAGTCGGACCATGGCTTCCATCTTCCATGGCTGATTTCCTGTCCGTCCACACGGCTTCCCCGTTTCACACTCCATTTCATGTTGGAAAGCAATGCTTTAGAGCCTGCCCGAGCTCCGCCACTCTCCAGCTGGATGGCGGGTCACTCAATCTCTCTGTACACTGGTTGTCACATCTGTAAAATGGGGAAACAATGTGCTTGTCTCCTGGGTACTCACAGCTGGTGCAAGAATTCTGTGCGAATGTGCTCCATCCCTGAAGCGACTTGCACAGTGTCCTGCACGTGGCGCGGCTCAGTGCTACCCATTACCACCCAGCAGCAATTGTAAAATGTACGTTTTCCCCAGGGTCCTCGAGCCATGGCAAACATTAATTGGCAGTTTTTGCTGGTTGTTGTTGTTGTTTAGCAGTATAGAAAATAGTTGTGCGTCATAGATTTAATGAAATGCAGCCAGTATTTTGCTAATATTGTGTTTATGGTAATTAAACTACTTTGTAACCTCTGGGAAGAATGGGTATGTGCCCCTTCTGCTTGTGCTGAGGCTAGGGGACCAGGCAGAATCAGGAGACCTGAGGTGACCTCCCTCCTCACCTCACCAACAGCACCACCACCCTGGGCACCTGTCTCTTCTCTAGCTTACCTCCCTGACGCTCCCCTCCCAGCTTGTCCTTGACAACCTCCCATTCGCAGAGATTACTTCCTTGAGCTGACAAGCCCTTACCTGGTCTGGCTCCTCTACCCCAAATGTCCCTCTCCCCCTCGTCCTTCTGGAAACCCCACCTGTTTCCAGGTACGCCTCAGTCATCACCTCCTCCATCATGTCTTCTCTATCTCTTGATGGATACCTTGAAATTGAACTAACTGGCACGTTCCTCTGCCTGACCACCAGACTTGCAGGCCCAAGGTCCCCGGAGGCAGGCACAGTGTTGACAGATTTGTCTCTATGCCCAGCCCTCCTCCCACAGCCCCGTGCTGCATGCTCCGGGAATACGGCAGAGCACAAGACGGCTAACAGTCTGTGCCCTCAGGTCGAGGAACACTGGAGGAAGAGGACAGCAAGAAACTAGCCTGGGAAAGGGGGACAGGCATGATGGAGAAGGGAAAGAGCACCCCAGAGGACTGGGGAGGGGATGCTGTTAAACAGACTGCTCGGGGTAAGCATCCCTGAGAAGGTGACATTGGAGCAGAAGTCCACGGATGCAAGGGAATGAGAAAAGTGAGCCACCGGCACAATGACCCCAAGGAGGAGGAGGAGGAGCATGCCCATGGCCCAGGGAGGCAGTGAGTCAGCACGTGGCACCCAGGGATCAAGGGAAGGCTTAGCCAGGGCGCTCAGCAGCTCCACAGGGCCTCGTGGCCTTGGCAAAGACTTTGCCCCTCGCTATAAGAAGACCGGAGCTGGAGCTGGAGTTGTGGCTCAGTGGTAGAGCGTTTGCCTGGCGCATGTGAGGCCCTGGGTTCGAGCCTCAGCACTGCATATAAATAAATAAAATAAAAGATCCATTGACAACGAAAATATATTAAAAAAATAAAAAAGACTGGAACTCTTGGAAGATAAAGCCGAGGGGTGACCGAGTCTGAGTGGGGTTATGGGGTATCACTCTGGCTGCTCTGTGGAGCATTGACTATAGGGGACAAGTTCAGAAACAGGCACACCAATGAGGAGGCTGCTTCGAGAGTCCAGGTGAGAGATCCTGGCTCCTGGCCTGGAGCGTGGAGGCCGGGAGGTAGCCAGGTGGTCAGATGGTGCCAGAGGGTGAGAGTGTAACTGATCAGATTTCTTGGGGTTAGGTTTTTGATGTGAAAGAAAGAGCAGAATCCAGGACAACTCCTTGACCTTGGCTGGAAGAAGGGAGCTGCCATTGGCAGAGGCGGGGAAGACGGACGGAGCGTGTTTTCGGAAGGAAGACGAGAATCCCATTTGGAAGTATTACAGGACAGATTTGGTTTGGGATGTCTGTGAGACATCGAATGGAGGGCTTCGAAGGGGCGGCTGCATACAGGAGTCTCAAGTGAGGCAGGAGGGCCAGAAATGGAGGCCACCAGCATACACATGGGTGAGTCACAGGGAGGGAGGTGCAAAGCAGAAGGAGGCACCAGGACCTGAGCTCTGGAGCTGGGATGAGTCAAGTGGGTAGAAAGGAGAGCCAGCAAAGGAGGCAGGGACCAAGTGGCCAGGGGAGGGGAGCAGTCAGAGGACGACTCATGTGTTGAAGCCTCAATGCAGTGGAGCTGCAATAAACAACAACAAGGACATAGCTCTGTTAATTAAGTACATACGCTGTCAGATTCTGCACATGTTTTTTTTCCCCCTTTGATTCTGACATTTAGAAATTCTCATCCCCATTTGACAGATAAGAAAACTGAGGTTCAGAAAAGTGAAGCTGTTCCACCAAGGTCTCCAGGCTGGTTATGAACAGGAATAAACCCAAGCTTCAAGTTGGTCTAACACTCATTGTCCATCTACTGAGAACAGGTGTTTCTATGACATTATTCAACACTAACAAAATAAATGTCATTTCCCCCCATTTTGCATGTGTGGAAACTGAGTCTCATTATGTGATCTCCCAAAGTTGCCCAAAGAAGAAATGGCTGTTGTCAAAGATTTGAATCCTGGTCTCCTGGCTTCCCTTAGACACTGGAGGTCCTCCCACATCTGCATTTGGAGTAGGGGACAGGGTTGGGGGATTAACTGTGACTTCCCAGCTTGTAAAGCTAGGCCTCTTCCCAGGACCAGCTGTCGGGCTGCAGCCACGGGGCCTTGGCTGCATCCTCAGCTGGTAACAGGGAGGGAGGGGACTCCATTACCAAAGCCAGGCTGGGAGCTCCCAGGGAGCTCCCTCCTCCCGCCTGCCCAGCATCTGCCCTCCGCCAGCTCCTGCCTGGCTGCCAGATGTGCCAGCTGTGGCTCCTCTCCATGGAAGTCCTCGTTTATTAATTAACGTGGATGCCAAGGGGGCAGCTTCTCAGGCCCAGCCTCAGAGCAGATCTTGGCACATTTTTCAGACTTTGTTTAATAATTTATCATCTTTTAATCATAAAAATAATTAGCACAAAAGCGATAATCTGTGCTCTGCCGAGAGCAGACCAGCGGAGGAGTTTTCAGACAGTGCCAGAGCCCGGAGAGCCGCACTTGGCAGAGGAGAGTGGGGAGGCTGCTCAGAGGCAGGTGTCCTCCCAGGGCTGGGTCTGGGACTCAGGGTTTCAGGGTGCTTCCTGACATTGGGTGGGAATTGGGGGAGATTCAAGGACCTACAGCTTTCTCAGGAGTCTGAGGCCCAGCTCTGGCCTGACCTGACTCATACCCTCTGACACGTTCCCTCCCACTCTGAGTCTTAATTTTCCCATCTGTAAAATGGGCATTAGATCAAAAATGCCTAAGGACCCTGTTATTCAAGGTACGGTGACATGAGGAGATAGCAAATGAAGAAGCCACAGCTTGTGGCAGTGAAGAGAGTAGCCCATGAGAGCCATGAAATCTTCCATGGTCTCCCCACCACCATCAACAGGACCCCATGCTCCCTCCTCTGTATCCCCAGATATTACAGGGCCCTGGGACAAGGATGAGCTGTGTGGCCTGGAGCAAGTCCTTTCCCTCTCTGAATCTCCGTTTACCCCCATGAAAAGTAGGAGTGATCATTCATGATCCAGAAGTCTCTAGAAGATTCAAGGATGGTATGACAGAACTGCCCCTTGGAGACATTGATCTCATTCTGCCCTGGATGTAACTGGCACTTCCTGTTCAGACTGCAGGGTCCTGGGCAGGACAGTCTGCTCCATGCTCTGTGCCCTGAATGAACAATCTGAACATTCTGTCAGTTTTAGGGACCTGTCTTGAGGTTGTCCAACCCTTATAGGCCGACTTGTCTCCCCCAGTGACATCAAAGTTGTAGGGCTCTACATAAGATCATGGCATTTCAAGAAGACAATTCTGCCTCTTCTCATGGGTCTGGTGCAAGCTGCTTAGCCTCCAGAGTCTCAGTTTCTTCATAGGTAGGGAGGGACACCTGTCCCCAGAAGCAGACCCCGAGAAAAGCATTCCAGAACTGAACAGTTGCTACAGACCCTGTGGTGATCAAAGCCGAATGTAGTAACTCTCTGACCCTTTGCAGAAAAAGTTCACCAGACCCTGGATCAGGACACAGTGTAGAACTCCCTCAGACTTGTCCCCTTAAAAGGGAGGAAGCTAAGCTCTTTACCCACAGTCCCAGGGGTCCTAACAACTACCCCACACAATCACCCAGTGCCAGGGTGGCATACTCCAGCACCCAGGGAAACCCCTGAGGTTGACTCACAGGTATACAGCATGAATGCCAAGGGGAAACTAGGGCTGGGGCGTCTAGGGCCTCTGCTCCAGACAGTGCTGGGGGTCCTAAGAAGAGGGCAGGCCCCCAGGAGTCAGCAACCTTGAGTGTCCCTCCCCAGTCATCCCTGGTTCCTCCCCATTCCCCCTGCTGAGCTCTGCATGCCTGTCTTGCTTAGGTACCACTCATTTCTGAGCTCCAGGGCATTCGGGTCCTGGGAGAAGGATCAGATGAATTATTATTTTTAAAGTCCAGGCCCCAGTTTACCTTCTGGTCACCACCAGCACTGACCACTCCCTGGCCCCCTTTCCTGCTTCCTTTCCAAGCGCTTCCTGCTGCCCCTGATCTAGTAGGCCCTCCCAACAGGGCTTCATCCTCAGGCCCAGATTTCGTGCCTGCCGCAGGGGTGAAGGGTGCTGCCCCTGGTCTCCGTCATCTCTCCTCTAGTCACTTATGCCACCCTTGATCCCCACCCTTGCTGCCTTGCTCTCTTGGATCTGACCTCACTCCCCACCCCTTCTGAGGAGTATCTGAGCAATCAGCTCTGGACTCCCCTGGTGAAGGGCATAACAGAGGATTTGGCCAGCAGGCAACTGGCACAGCGAGGGCTCAGATTCGGGTCAGGATAAGGGCTCAGTCTGCTCTATCCAATTCTGGGATCGGGTCCTAGTCTGCATTCCAGTGCAGGATTCAGTCTGAGGCTGGGTCAAGGCAAAACCCAAGGTCAAATCTACCAAGGAGCCCAGCACGCCCAATTGGCTGGTCAAACAGGTCAGCCGGGGCCATGGCGCCCACTCCTTGCTCTCCAGTCCAGCGTTTCTGGGAACCTCCAGCCCGTCCCTCTCCATGGGGGCGCCTGCATTCCCTTTCACGTGTACACCCTCCTGGCCAGGCTGCGAGGATTCCCAGGTCCATCTGTCTGCTGAGCTGTCGTGGGAGCCGAGCTCGGCGAATGGGCCCGAGCCCGTCTCCCTTCGGAGCCTGCCTCCAGACTGTTGGCGTTCGCGGCTCTGCCTCGCAGCCTCCGAGCTGGGCTCGCACTGCTGAGCCCAAACACCGTCCACTGCTCAGTTCCAGCCAGCACCAAGCACTCCCCAGATGGGCAGGGACCGCGCCGAGCCTGCCTGCCTCCTGCCTCAGGCACTGCTCGCTCCCTGCCAGAGGCCCAGAGAGGTGCCCAGTCCCCAGGCTGACACTGACAGAGGCCCAGGGAGGTGCCCAGGCCCCAGGCTGCCAACCTGGGGACCCGACAGGGCTGGTAGAGGGCAGCCAGCCCTCTCCATTGCCAGCTCTAGGGACTTGAGCACCATCCAAACAGCGGGTCTCTCCAGGCCTGATCCTGACCCTGGTCCTGGCGAGCCCTGGCCTCTCTCCCACCCTGTCAGCTGCCATCCTCTGACCACAGAACCACCCCCACAAGTCACAGTCAATGCTCCCCCAGGAGACATGGAGTTTCTGAACCAGGCAGCCCCAGGTTTGAATGCCAGCAATGACAGAACTTTGGTTAACTACCCTGGGCCTCAGTTTCCTCATTTCTAAATGGGCCTAATAATCCCTAACTTTTTGGTTGTGGTGGGAGTTAATAAATTGCATGGTGTGAAGCCCTGGCAGAGGAGAGGGGCTGCATGTGTCATAGTGTCTGCTCAGCACCCGGCCCCACTTCTCCTGATCATGGCACCCCCTTCTTATGCTGAACTGCTCATCTTCACAGCACATGGGTCTGGCACATGGCCAATCCCAGAACCTCACCCCCAAGGCCACAAAGTGAGCACAAACTGACAGACACAGGACAGAGAGAGGGAGAGAGAATGTATGAATGGCAATTCCAAGGACATCACTTGAACCCCAAGGATCCCTGGGACTGGACCCCACTCAACTTCCCAGACGTTGAGCCAATAACGCCCTTTTAGCTGAAGCCGCTGGACTTGAGTCTCTGTCCCTGAGGACTGGGTTCAGAAACAATAAGAAGCACACATTGCCGGGTGTGGTGGTGCATGCCTATAATCCCAGCAGCTCAGGAGGCTGAGGAAGGAGGATGGCAGGTTTGAAGCCAGCCTCAGCAACTTAACAAGGCTGTAAGCAACCTAGGGAGACCCTGTCTCAAAATAAAAAGTAAAAAGGGCTGGGGATGGGAATGAGTTGTTGAGCAGACAACAACTTGAGTTCAATCCCTGTTAAGAAGGAGAAGGAGGAGGAGGGGGTGGGGAGAAGAAGAAGAAGAAGCTGCTGGGGGTGTTAACACAATTAAGAGCCTTTACCTTGCAGCTAGACCACTGGGGTTCAAGTCCCGCACTGTCACTAATTAGTAGTGTTGCTCCAGGCAACTTAACCAAGCTGTGGTGTCAGTTTCCCCAACTGTAAAATGGGAACCACACTGATACCTACCTCCTGGGGCTGCGGGAAGATTCAATTAATTAACTCATGTAAACCACTTAGAAAAACACTTGGCACCGAGTAAGCCTGACTAGTATTTGCTGGCATTTTATTTCTTTTTTAAATCATTTCCAACTCAGCTCCTCCCTTCTCCAGTCCAGATGACAGGATCAGACACTTGACAAACACTTCTGGGGTCCCTCCTCTGCACTACCCTGGGATACACTGGCGACTAAGGCTGTGTGGGTTCCGTCTTCCCAGGGCTCACTTCTGGGGTGGGGGCAGTGGCAAGGGGCTGCTGCTCCAGGGCCACCAAGAGTAAGTTGCACCCTCTAGGTCCCCACCTCACGTGAGCTGACCCAGGAGGACTGTCAGCTGGGCCAGGATTGGGCCAGGGCTCCCAGCACATTTGGTCATGGCTGGAGAATTCTCTGAACAGCTATAGATCAGGCTCCCGAGAAACCCTAATCCTTCCCAAGTGTGCTGTGCCCAACCCTCACTCAGCACCTGAACGCACTGAGAAGGTGACAGAGATCTGAGAGAGTGGAGGGGTGGGCTGCAGGGAGAGTAGCCAGAAGAGACTCAAAGGACAGGAAGGGACCTTGCCATCAAGACAGGAACAGGGAACAGAGGATGAAAGAAGGAAGCCAAGTAAGAATCTCCAGTTCACATCAGTAAGGGTCTCCACCCTGGAGATGGAGACGCAGCTGGATGGGCAGAAGACCTGGGTCAGCCAATCAGTGGCTTCCTAGAGAGCCCAGCATCCCAGCATAAGCGACTGGGAGGCAGATGGACCCTGGGCAGGGCACAGAGAGGCAGGCTGAGGAAGTGTGGAGGTCACGTGCCCCCACAACTCAGTGTGGCCACCAGTCTCAACTGCTGGTTAAACTTTGCAATATAATGTTTGCAAATGATAGAATGATTATGGATGATCGTTACTAAGAGAACTCTCGCAGCACAGTGAGAAGCCAGGTGGCCTGCGGGTCGAGGCTGAGGGGCCTCAACTCTGCTGCCTGGGTTTGACCTCTGCTTCACTACTTAATGGAAGTTCACCTTGAACAAAATACCTCGCCTCTTGGTGCAGTAGCTTCCTGGTCTGTGGATGGGAATAGTGGAGTGACAGCACCCCCACATCGCGTTGTTCAGAGCCTGAGTCATTATGTGGAGAGCCCTGGATGAAAACCTGGCACATTGTAAGTGCTCAATAAACACGCCTCACTGTAGAGCCCTAACTATACGCTGGGTTGTGTGCGAGCACTTTATTTGCATCATGTGACTTAATTCTCCCAACAATCTATGCAGCAGGTGCATCTATGGCCCCTGGTTACTCTTGAGAAATCTGAGGTGCAGAGGAAGTGATTTTGCCCTGATTCCCTTAAAAGGCTGGGCTGAAATTTAGGTTCAGCATTGTGTGACTCCAGAGTTTAAACCCTTCATCAGGAGTCAAAAACACAGGTTGAACCCAACAGAGAACAAAGATGAAGGCTAGTTGGGTATGGGAGGGCTGAGTGGGGGGCCGTGGTGGATGTGAGGTCTCTAAAGGGAATGGCCCTCCAAGCTCCCGCCGCTCAGCTGAAAGACTCCAAGGCTGGGGTGGGAGCTGTGCTCTGAGCTGAGCCCAGGCCCCTGGCAACAGAACCTGGAGCCAAGCCTCCTCAGAGACCATGGGTGCTGACCATCCCACGATCCTGGTGGGTGCTCACAGCGTGAGTCTCTGAGCCTGGATCTCCCTCCAAACCATCCCCCTAGTCATGCTGTTCTTCCTTGTCTTGTCTTCCTTGTCTTGGCCCTTCACTTGTCCCCATGTCCCCAACCCAACCCCAAACTCCACCTGGAGCTTTCAGTCCAGGGAAGCTTCCGGAGGAGTCCCCCTCACCCCCTGACTCCCCTGGGACCAGACTCTCTCCTGAGCTCACCGCTTCCCACGGAGACCCCTCCAGAGGCTGCTGTTGGCTCTCTTGGCCCCTAAGGCCCAGAGATGGCGTCCCGTGTCCTTCTGGCTCTCTTGGCTGTTCTCTTATCTGCAGACGGTGCACCTTGGAGGGTCCAGGAGCTTGCTCTGTGCCCCTCTCCCCTGACCTCGCTGTGGCTGGACACGTGGCTGCTGACCTCAGAGCAGTGCGTCAGTCGCCGTAGCCCTGGCACCTGGCTCAGGCTTCCTTCCCACACTGAGCGGCGCCTCCACCAGCATGAATCCAGCACACACAGAGCCACCCAGACTTCCCAGGTCCTCGACCTTGTCTCCCACTCCCAGCCACCATGCCCTGTCCCCTCACAGCCTTGCCACACCCCCACCAGCACCAGGAACTCCAGCATCCCGCCCTCCCACCACAGCCACCCTCCCCGTTGGCAGGCTGCCCCAGGTCCTGCTCTAGCTCCTCGAGACCCCGTGGACCTCTTCAACCATCCGTCAGCCCTCTGTCTTCCCTTCTCCTCTTAACTGCCTGGACCCCAGGACCCACCACTTTCATGACACTCTTGCCAACACCCAGGCCTCTTCCCCGCTGTCTTTTCTCTTCCTGTTCATCAAAAACCCCAGTCTCAATGATGCCAGCCCTCCTCCCTCCCTGTGCCGCACACAAACCTACAAATCCATGACCACGGGCTTCCTGTGACTCTCCAACACCCCCGTCCCCCGCCCCCCCCAATTCCTCTTCTGCTCTCCATGTGACTCTCCAACATCTCTGGTCTCCTTCCATCTGGAGGGGCCTGTGCTCCCTCCTGTGCTCAGCAGATCATGTCCCCTCCCACTTCACAGAGAACATGGGAGTCAAACCTGCTCCCTTCCCTCCCCTATGTGAAAGAGGGGCCCTTCCTCCCAGCTTCCCTGTGTTCTGGAGCCCCACATTCTCCACTGTTCCCTCTCCTTTACCTCTGTCTGCTTCCGCTTCAGAGGATCTTCCTATTGACTTGTAGACATTTCAGTCTCTCCCACCTGAGAATTAAACCCTCCTTAGCTACACATCCCCTTCCAGTTACAGATCTGGCTCTCTCCTTCACAGCCAAACTGCAAAAACGTTGTCTTTGTTTCCTCAGTGTAAGTTAATGGTTAGGAACATGGGTGCTGAAACCAGATGATTTGGGTTTGAATTCCAGCTCCATTCCTCACCAGCTGTGTGACTTTAGGCAAATCGCCTAGCCTCTCTGAGCCTCAGCTTCTTCTTATACATCCCTCAAAGAGTCATTGGGAGAATTAAATGTGCTAAAATACACACAGCACTTAGAATAGGGCCTGCCCCACCAAGTGTTCACTCCGACTCACCAGAGCTACTATTAATGTTGCTTTGATTTTTTTTTCTTTTTTTTTGCAGTGCTGGGGATTGAACCCAGGGCCTTGTGCTTGCGAGGCAGGCACTCTACCAACTGAGCTACATCCCCAGCCTGCTCTGATTTTTTTTTCCCTCCCTTCCCATTCATTACTCCCCCCAATAGTCTGACTTCTGCCCCTTTCTCCCACCCAAGCAGCTCTGGCTAAAGGCACTAATGGCCTCCTTGTCCCTAAATCCAAAGGGCACCTTCCAACCCTCTTCTTACTTGACTTTTCAGCCAGGTGGCCATCCTTCCCTACTTTAAATACTCTCCTCTACCAAGAGGGGTCCTTTCCAATTTCCTTGGAAGGTTCATCCTGCTATCCCAGACCTGGGTTTGGGTGGCATTGCCCTGGTGATACATTGCCCTCCATGAGCCAATGACTCCCTGCTGCTGTTTGGATAAGTGACCTCTAAAGGTCTATGTGTTGAAGATTTGGTCCCAAGGGTGGTGCTATCTGGAGGTACCTTTAGAAGGTAGAGCTTCCTGGGAGGTCCTTAGGTCACTGGGGACATGCTGTAGGGGAATTGTGGGGCCTGGGCCTGTCCTCTTCCTCTTTGTCCTCCTGGTCATGAGGTGACCAGTGTGCTCCACCATGAACTCCTGGCCATTGCCACCCAGCATGCCCACCAGAGACCAAGAGCAACTGGTCTGACTCATCTTGAACTGGAACCTCCAAAATCGTGAGCCAAAATCAACTTTTCTCTTTATAAATTAATTATCTCGAGTGTTTGTTAAAGGGATTGGAAGTGGACTGAGATACTCCCCAACCATCTCCAACCCAAGGCTCTCCTCTGACCTCGAGTCAATATCCTATCAACATGTCCACTTAGATTTTTCAACCACCCTTGAAATCCAAAATGAAGCCACAATCTACCTCCCACCCACTTCCCCAAAACAAACCTGGTCCTCTTTCAGATGTCACCACCAGCCATTCTGTTTTCAAGCCAGACACCGGGGAGCCAGTCCTTCTCCCTCCCAATTCTGCATGCCTTCCAGTGAATTGCCAAGGGAATATCACCTCCTAAATCATCCCTCACCATCTCCATCGCCTCCTTTCTCAACCAAGCAATGCTGATCTCTTTCTCACTGGTATCCAGGACAGACCCCCTCTTCTGATTCCAGTTTCCACATAGCACACAAACCAATCTTTTTGAAAAACACATCTTGGTTTCTCTCTACCTCTTGGCCTGGATCCTTTCCATTTTTAGTTCTTCCTGATCTCCAGGAAGCAAAATGGCTACCATCGCTCCAAGTCTCACATCCTCTGCCTTCGCGTCCAATTGTCTTTTACCAGAATCCTCTGCAAAGTCCCATAACATGAGAGTAACTCTAATGGGACCATGTGCCTATCTTCAAATCAATTATTGTGTCCAAGAGGATGTTGCAGAAGGTTAACTTGGGTTATGTGGGCATTTCTGGAAATAAGGGATAGACTCGTGTGTTGGTCTGTTTTCTGATGTTGTAACAAAATGCCTGAAGCCAGGAAATCTGAAAGGATAAGAAGTTTATTTAGCTTACAGTTTTAGAGGTCCAAGAGAAAACATGGTATCGGCTTCGACTTAGCTCTGGTGTGGGTCTTCCTGCTATATCACAACATGGCAGGTGGATCACAGGAAGAGTGTATGAGAGCAGAAGAGAACAATCACATGGCAAGACAGGAGGCAAGAAGTTTTGTTTTGCTTTTTTGGTAACAACCCCCTCTTGCAAGAACTAAGTAACACCCCATCAGAACTACATCATTGCATTTCTGAGGGAGCACCCACAATGGCTTGGTCACCTCGTACTCGGTCGCAACTCTTAAAGTTCCACCACTTCAACTTTGATGCACTAGGTATGAAGCTTCCAACACACGAACCCTTGGAAGACACTTTCAAACCACAGCAACTCCCAAATAAACCACATGCCCTCAAAAATTAGAGAGGGATGGCTCTTTGAATGTTTTTTTCCTGCAAGGAGAGCCATGGGCTGCTAAGCCACCAAAAAACAGACAATGCCCACCATGACTGCCAGGATGGACATCAATTGTGGCATATCGGTATTTCCCTAAGTATGTTCAGCTGTGTACTGAACTCCCAATCCCAAACCTCCAGAGTGGGGGACAGAGGAGAAAAGAGTAGTCACCAATAAATACGTTTGGGAAAAAAGCAAATTCTATCCCCCTGCCCTGAGAGGTGCACAGTGTATGTTAACACCATTGAAATCTCCTGCCACCAAGCAACCTGTCTGGCTTCCTGTAACCCAGCATTTCCTAAATATATCTCAGCACGCACCCCATCCCCTTGTGGTCCCCCATAAAATTCGCTTTGAAAAATCTTGCTGCATTCAGGTGTTTTTTTGGTTTTGTCAATTTGTTTTGATTTTTTGGTTTTGTTTTGTTTTGTTTTGGGCGATGCTGGGAACTGGAGGCAGGGCGCTCTGCCACTGAGTTCTAGACATGAGACCTGCTCTTGGACTCTGACCCCTCCCCGTGATGCAGTCCGCAGGGCCCGGGCAGCAGGCAGGTGTTGCTAGACAGGAGGACCAGCCGGTACACCTCCAGGGAGTTCCTGCCCATGTGTCACCCAGAGGCCAGACAGAACAGCCCTGCACAGCCCAGGCAGACTGAGATTCAAACACCGAAAACACATTTCAACAGGAGAGCCCTCGGTGAGGCCTGAGACAGCTTTAGCTGGAAGGGAACAGAGCCTGGGAGAGGTTCCAGAGGTGTGTGTGTGTGTGTGTGTGTGTGTGTGTGTGTGAGCACCCATGCATGCACACACCTAGCTGAAAGGGTAACTGCAGAGCATACGGACCAGGTGGGGAGGGCCAACTGGTGAGAAAGGGGCAGAGAGAGACTCGGACCCACCTGAGCCGAGGATCCCAGGGGCACTCAGAGAAGCCCAAGGCCTCGACATGGGGCGACGATGTTTCCCGAGGCCTAAATCAGGAGCTGCAGACATCGCTGTGGTCTGGTAAGTGGGTTTCTCCCCCGTCCAGCTCATAAGCTATCCACGGGCCGCTGACCCACAGACAGGCCTGTGGTTTGATATGTGGTCTGCCAGCGCTGTCACAGATCCACGAGGAGACCGAACATCCCAGATCAGGACAGACGCGGGACAGGCAGGTTGCCTGGACTGGGACGCACAGCCCTTCCAGCCTTCCGGGGGAGAGGCGTTGGCGGCCCCGGTGAGTTATGAGTTTTATTATGCAGAAAACACGCACATTAACTTCAGGTCCTTTGAAAAATGTGGTCCTGTAATCAGAGTCTGTGTCTCTCCTGATGCACGGTGGCACGGGGCCAGAGGAGTGCAGGGATGAAATAAACATTTAGAAAGACAACTGCATTTGCAGATCTAAGAATTGAGTTATGTTCGTTTCTGACAGCTTCCTGAATCACAGCCCACGTCTCCGCCTGGCAAAACTGGGACCTGGCCCTTTAACTAGACTCCATTTCACATAATTAAAGACTCACAAAATTAAATGGCCTGCATGGAAAGTGGCTTTCAGTGGACTAAATGCCGGGAGCAATCTCCTCGCCAGAGTGGAGAAGTGACACTAGCTTGCAGATCAATATCATCTCTGTTATTAATATCAAAAGCACATTACTTTGTTTTTGCCTGGCTCCCCTCCAAGCCTCCGGCCCTGCCGCGGAGCAGCCATTTGCTTGGGCCATAATTTACTTTGGTGAGTTTTTAAGGTATTGTTTTGTCAGGACCAATCACCGTGACGTTATAAATGGCTGGGAGGACTTGCACTCTCCCTCAGTGGCATATGCAGCGAAATTAATTTTTAAAAGTTTCACGTCAATTACTCCTGTCCTTGAGTTATGCAAGGGGACAAAGGAGCAGAGACGGAAGGACGTGAGTGATCTCAAACAGATGAGGTAACGACACACAAAAGCGGAGGCTTGCAGACCAAGCAGACGTGACACCATCTTTAATTGATGCCTTGAATTAAATGACGCTAAAGCCAAATAAATATTGACCACTTAGCAAAAGAACCATTGATTTTTATGATGGACAATGATGCAGGTGAGGGGTTTCAAGTTGGGGTCTTGCTGGTTCTAGAACAACCTCCTGATTCCCCAGAGAGATGCCAGAGCACGTCGGAGGGACTTTGCAAAGTGGGCATCAATGTTCTCACTGTTTCTTGCTCTGTCTGGACGGAGCTCCTGAGCTCCAGTCTAATAGTGTCTTCCTCCTCCTGTTGCTCAATTGAAAATGCAGGGCTCGGGCTGGGTCTGCCTCCCTCTTTATTATTTCCTGTGACAATAACTTCAATATCCACACTGAGAATAGAGGCCCCCAGCGTCTTTGCTCTGAGATCTCCACGTATCCCCTGTCTTCCCCTTACACTGCCTTCCCCGCAGGTTGTCCCTGAACCCAAATAAGGGGTTCACCTCAGTCCCGAGCACCAAAGGCATCTCTCCCTTCCTGATCTGCTGATAATCAGGGCAGAGAGGGAGGCACAGAAGAAGGACACAGAAAGATCTGTGTCTGGAGGGAGAAGTAGATCCCCCACTTATGAGCACCATGGATGTGCCCAGGGCTATACCAGATGCGACACAGACATCACCTTCACTAATCCTAAAGGGCACATGTTGCAGAGTTGGACTTGAAGATGGACATGAACTTTCAGGCGTGAACATCAAGAGCCTGCAGACCTTAGACCAGCTAGCTGCCTGTGTGTCTCTACCCAAAACTTCCACCTTCCTCCCCTGGAATGTGGACCCCATGATCATAGAACTTGACTCTCTCCTCTGCTACATTCCCATGCTGACTGGTTCTTGCCCCTGGTGGGCTCTTACTAACCACTTCTGGAATGAATGGACACTTCAAGAGAGGCACCAAAGGGGGATGTCAAAATCATCTTTTGAGAGGGACAGGACATGGTTTGGCACCCAATCACACAGAGCCCCCCAGCAGGATGCCTTCATCCTGGAGTGGGGTAGCAAGGAACCAACCAAATGGCAACCTTGCTCAGGCCAGGCATGCATGTGGGCCATCTGCACCGGGGATTAAGAACTGCAGAATCTGGTATGATCTTGAAACCTCACACCATACTAGGCTCAGCAGGCATGGATCCAACCAGACCCTGGGGCAAGGTCTTTCTTCTTGATCTCCATTCTGTCATCAGAGGCTAAAGCAGGCCGAGGGCAAAAGGAAGTCAGTCAGCCACACTTGTGGGCACCTCAGAAGTCAAATTGGGCCACTTGGCTTTAATAAGCTGCCTTCCAAATACATTGTGATATCCAATTATGGATGAGGAAACTGAGGCTCAGAGTAGCTAAACAACTTGTCCTGGATCTTAGCATCTTTGCCAAATAGTGAAGTGAAAGTCGGACACTTCAATTACCCCCGTTGATCTCCCATATCTCAGTACTGGGCATCCCCACGATCACGGAGGCAGATCTTGGGATGTAGTTTCTAGCATTTACCCAGAGGTTACTAAGCCTTGAGCACAACGCTGCCTATTGTAAGAACAGATGGCAGCTTGGGGCTAAGGGCAGGGTGGAGAGGAGCTAGATGGCCCCCTGCAGTGCAATGGGCAGCCTCAGGCCAGGCCAGGCACTCTCACTGGGAGGAGGGCCCCATGGAGTTGGGTGGGGGAGTCCTGGCCTATATGCACACCTATTTCCTCATCACTAAGCATTTGCCAACGCCTGTTCCGCAGTAGCAGGACCCCTGGGAATGCCTGGGCTCCCATGTCGGTGCCCTCAAGCTTAGTTGGTAGAGAAAGCAACACTGTGTCTCTAACCATCCCACACTTACCACACCTGCCCTTGGAAGTTAATCTGAGTTTGGATGGTCCTTGTTTGGATGGTTAGTACTTGGACTAGACAATAAGATATTTTATTGTTTCAAAATTCTTTAATTTTTATTTGCACGAGTCTCCAACAAGGAAGACAGCTTTTAAGTCCACTCCCAGCTTAATAAAAAAATTTACAGTTCATCATCTGTAGATTAAATGGAAAAAGCTCAGGCAGGCCTATGCAGCGCCCTCCGACACTCGGGTTCACAATGGTAAGGAACAAACACGATCATTTACAGGAACACTGAAAGTATTCTAACCGATGTATTCTTTCAAACACAAGTATTTACAAGAAGTAGTCTAAGAAATACATTCCGTTTTAACAAACATTCAGTCTCAAGGTAACATGGGAACAGCCCGTGAGAGATAACGATTACATTTTGACTCTCACCGGCTATAGCTTCCTGTAAACACGGAGAAACTAACCTCCAGATGTCAAGAGGCCTCGTAAGTTGGATTTAATTTAAATATAATAGCGAGTAGCGTGATAGCAGGCTTCTAATCTTATTGTTTATTAAAACAAAGGGTACTTGCTACCGTAGCACTTCCATCACTTACTTGGGCACGCAAAAAAATCATGTCAACCCAGCAAGCATTTTTCAGGCCTCCACCTTGGGCCAGGTTGAGACGGGCCCTGGGTTCTCAGAGCAGTGTTGGCAGCAGTCCTGGTGAGAGGAGCTGTGTCCTGTGGAGAGAGGGACCAGAAATAGGCACCACTGTGTCAGCTCCCAGCTGGACCTGGGTAACAGCAGTGCCTACAGGGGAGGCCCACAGACCTACCAGAAGGGTGCCTGGGAGCTGGGTCCTGAAGAGTAAGCAGGAACATTCCAGACAGAAAAGGGAAAGATTCCTGGCCAAGAGATTTGCAGGTACAAAGCCTAGTGGCGTGGCAGGTACAGAATATCTGGAGAATTTTGGTGTGGGTTAGGCTGCGGCTGTCAGGACCCTTGACGATTGAACCCTGCTCTCAACACAAAAGCATGAGTGATCCTGCACAAACGTAAATCAGACCACAGTTGTCCCCTGATGCAAGACCCCAAGAGTTTCTGTTGCACTGAGGGCAAAATCTAAAGTCTGGCCATGGCCTGCAAGACCCTGCAGGATCTGAGCCCCCTCGTCATCTATCACCCTCCCCTCAGACCCTAAGCCCCAGCCTCTTTCTGTTCCTTGGGTTGGTAAAGTTCATTTCAAACTCTGAAACTTTGCACTCCCTGGCTCCCTGAGTATGGGATATTCTTCTTCCAGATCTTTCTTCAATTGGTTTCTTCTCAAATGATCAAATGATCTCTCTTCAGAGCGGGTTCCCCTCCTTACAAACCAAAGCAGCACCTCTCACTTCCCATCATGCCTCATTGCTTTGCTGATGCCAGGGTTCATGTCCCTCTCTAAAATCACCAAGTTCATCCATTTGGCCATGGTAACCTCCCTGAAGACAGCAGCCCAGTCTGCTGTGTTCCCAGCTCCTAGAGCAATACCCAGAACGTACCATGTGCTCAGAAAGTATTTGTCAAATGAATGAATGAAGAGCCTGGGGAAGTGGATGGTGTCTCCCACACCTTGGAACATTTGAGAAGCAGAGAGAACAGAGGAGGAGACTTCTTCACCTACCATGCCCAGACTCAAAGGAGGAAGAGAGAAAGTCCTATAACATGTTGAAGGGACAGATGCATGTCTGATAGCACTGGATTAAATCCAAATGGGGTGAATCCATCCACCCCAGGCCAGCAGGGGGCCACTCTCCACTCCTTGATGCTGAAAGATGGGCAAGGGGCCTGACCCTGGGAAAAAAGAGGAGGGAGTGTGGACATAGCTAATGGAGACCATGGGTAGACCCTGGGCTCAGCCTCCCCACCTTGAGCAACTCCGCACACCAGGGAAGTGGTGTTCAAGGCTGAAGCCAGAGGGAATTCAGGACCACCTGCAGCCAGGCTAAAATGCTCAGTCTCCCAACCAACCCTGCTCTTGCTGGCCCAGAACCTGAATCCCTATCAGTCATCTGACCCATCTCTACTTGCCCTTCAAGGGTCAGCTTAGAAATCTTCCTCAAGGAAGCCTTCTCTGGCCCTCCTCTTTGCCAGCCGGCCCTCGCCAGGCTGGGTTGGGTAATGGTCCTCCTGAGAGCACCTGTCAGCCTTTGTTCCGCTTGCTTGCCTCTGGAGTCGCCCACACCTGGGGCTGAGGTGCAGCTCGGCCACCACTATGCACCTCTGTGACCTTCAGTTTCCACATCTGTGAAATGGGGGAAATAGCACACATTCTGCAAGCACGTTGTGAGAGTGGTTTGGGATAAGATCTGTAGCTGGTGAGTAGTGGGTATTTAATAGACATTAGATTTGACAATGATGAAGAAGAAAAATTTCTGGATCTACCCCCAAATACCTAACAGTGGGCTGTGGTGGAAACCAAACCAAGCACCGGACTCAGAATCCCAAATCCCGGCTGTGCCATTGTGGCGGGGCTTTGAGCTGGAGTCATGTTCCCCTCGGCGTCCGAGTCCTCCTCTGCAGGATGGAAAAGCATCCTCGGAGGATGGCTGTGAGGATTCAACTTATTCAGTCATTTCTCAGATGTATAAGAAAGCTCCACAAAACGTCCGGCACTTGGCTCGGGGCTGCATTAAGACTTGAGACGAGGAGGGTCTGCTCCTTGCACTTGCAGGCAGTGGGGGCGTCAAGCTGCCCATCCAGAAGCAGAGTTCACAGAGGCATGCGCTGCCATTCTATTGAGTGCCTACTATGTGCCAGCCTGGGAGAAAAACAGGGAAGGCCGATAACGTTAATAAAAATAGCTAATATTCACGGAGCGTGTACCACATGACCTTGGATTTCGGTTCTTTAAGCTTCCCAAAACACAAGTACAATTAACAGCTACTTCATAGGGTGGCAGCCAGGATTCTATGAATTAATGCATGTGACGCCTGGAACAGAGGTTCTGGCACCTCGTAAGTGGCCAATAAATGGGAGCCCTAATTCTATTTATTAGCTCACTAGGTAGCAGCCTTGTGTTTAGAGCTTTCCATGTTTTATCTCATTTAATCATTTAATCCGGGGTGACAAGTGCGAAGATACTACACGTGAAATCGCCTATAAACTTAAAAGCTTGGCTCGTGTGAATGCTTGTTAATGCTTCAGAGAGGCCGGCAGAGGACCACAGAATGGGAGGGAGCGGTCCGTACAGGGCAAGATCAACCAGAGAAGGTTCTGGAAGGTGAGCCGAGGGTGGGGCAGGGAGTGGGTGAGTGGAGCCGGTGCGAGGGGACAGGGAGCTGCCTCTCTCCTGCAAACCTGGCCGTTTCCGCTGCTGCAGAAGGCCGGGCTCAAACAGGGCAATTTAAAAACATGTAAAAGGCATAAAGCGAGAGCAGCTGTGCACGGCTGCCGCCGAACGCTCCATCGCCGCCTCGCTGTGGACTCTAAATGACAATAAACCTTCCACCCCTTATAAATTAAGCAGACTTTCAAAAAAACCATATCTCCTCCTGCAACTTTTTATGGCTGTTTGGCAACTTTAATCATTTTGCAAAATGCAATTCCTGGCCATAAATTCTCTCCCAAGTACAGATTTAGGGAGATCTAGAGGACTGCGGCGGGTTGATAGGTAAGTTTTAATCTGACAAGGCCAAAAAGTCTATTAGATTTATAGGGAGGCAGCGGATACCCTGTAATTACACTAGGCTCGACCTCCGGGGAATCTCGAATGCAAGGAGGTGAGGGGGGAGCAGGAAGGAAGCAGCGGGGGCAGTGACAAGGGCAGGCTGGAACCCCGGCTCTGTCAGTGCTGCCCATGGCCTTTCCATCCCAGGCCATCGTGTCTTCCTGCGAGGGCTCGCAGGTCATGGGTTCCAGGTGGCTGATGCCTGTGGTAGATGCATGTGCAACACACTGAGCTCTGAGAAAGGAGGTCACAATCCCCGAGCAGGGCAGAGAATGAACGAGAAGCCACTGGACTTCATTCAATTGCACATTGAATGGACATCTAGTCCACACTGTGCTTTATGTAGCAACTTCACGAGGCACTGGAACAGAACCCTGGACATGTGAGGGTTGTGCCCTGAACAAGGTACCTGGCTAAGAGGGCGCCGGACACATGCTCCAGCTCAGGCTGCTGCAGCCCCAAGGAAGAAGATCCGTTCTTTCCGGGGCAGTCCAGGGCCATGCCTCTGACTCCCTCGCACTGAGGTGCTGAGCCTCTGCCGCCCTAGCTCTGGATCACGGGGGCTCAGCCTAACGGGCACCTGGGAGCAAACTGGCAGCCTGCGGGCCAGCACAGGGTTTTACAATTTGTGAATTCAAATTAGGCTTTTCCTTTTCAAGCACTACCACTCTTATTATCCCACGCTCAATTTATATTGACTCTGGGCCCCTGATGTGAGTTTGAGACCCCTGGAAGAGGGCTAAGAACGGTGAGAGGAGTCACAAAGGATGTAGTGGGACACCAAACACAGCACCCAACCCAGACCCCCGTGGAAGTTGGCAGGCAGAAGAGTGACTCCTGAAGTCGCCCACATCCTAATCCAGGAGGCGGAGAATATGTTATGTCATGTGGCACATGGGAATTAAGGTTGCAGGTGGAATTAAGGTCACTAATAAGCTGCTGTTAAAATAGCAAAAATTTCCTGGCTGGCCTGGGTGGGCCCAGCACAATCACACGGGCCCTTAAAGTAGAATCGGAAGGCAGTCGAAGAGTTGGAGTCAGCGTGATGCGACCTGAGACAGACTTGACCAGCGCTGCTGACTGTGAAGACAAGGAGCCACAAGCCAAGGAATGTGGCAGTTCCTAGGAGCTGGGAAGGTGAGGGGAATGATCCCGCCTTTGACCTTCTAGAAGGAAACACGGTCCTGCTGGTACCTTGATGTTAGCCCATCTCAGACTCCTGGCCCTCAGGACTGCAAGATGATAAATTCATGTTGTTTGAAGCCATTAAGTGTGGAGATTTGTTATAGCAGCAGGGGGAACAAGTGACCTTTAAGTTGAGGACTTGGCGATCAATAGATTTGGGCCAGCAGTGTTTCAGGTGAGGGAACAACACACACAAATGTCATGCCTCCGTGGTCCTCATTTTGCCCTCCAGAGCTCTGGGGCTCTGGTCTGGTTATACTGGGGATGTGCGTGTGACCTCCACATGGGCACAGGGTGCAGGCAGATGCTGCCAAAGGACGCCAAGTCACAAAGGGGTTATTTTGGGGTAATGTTTATTAGGCCTAGACCCAGGACCTGTTCCTTGGCATCTTGTGTGGTTCATCTCTACAGCCCCCCTGGGTACCAGATCACATGGTGGCTGAGTGTGGGCCTGGAGTCAAAATACCTGGCTCCAGTCCAGACGCTTCCTGCCACTAGCTGTCCCTTAACCTCTCGCGCTACCATTTCTTTATCAGTGTGGTGGTGACATTTGCAGCACATCCTGGGGTCTTTCTGAGGTTAAATGAGATGGCTCATGGAAAGCACAAGGACAGTGTCTGCCACTGAGAATTCCTGGCTGTCATCATCATCATCAGATCTGGCAGACAGATGAGGGTAACTCCCACCAACCCAGCCTCCTGGTGTTCATGCCTCTGTGCCATCCCCTCCCATGAGTATGGGCAGGACCCGTCACTCCCATTATTACCCTCCACTCTATAGAACTACATCCTCCAAGCTGGAGGGACAGGCTCTCCTTTCAGACCCTGCAGGAGAGGCCCCAGGCCAGGGACTATGGGTGATACCTGGAGATGAAGTTCACCTCCTGCAGATGAGCACCAAGACCAGGCTTCAGTCCTACCACAGCATAGACTTGAAGTTTGCAGCAGTCTCATCTGGGTGAGCTTGGAGCAGATAGCTCCCAATCGATCCTCCAGATGAAAACACATCCTGGCTGACACCCAGTTCTGTGAGACCCTCAGAAGAAGACCCAGCTAAGCCATGCCTGCACCACTGACCCACCACAACTATGAGAAATGTACATTGTTTAAAGCCACTAAGTTTGTGCGCATTTGTTAGAATGTGTACAGAAATCGATAATCAATACATCAGCAAAGGACCATGATTTTTCCCATTTTACAAAGTGGAAGCTGAGGACTAGAAAAGGTAGGTTTCCTGCCCAAAGTCACACAGCTGCTTAGAACCCAAGCCCACGACTGCCCTACTCCAGAACTGTGACCTTTTGTGACCACAGCAACCTGCGTCTCTCCCCCAGGGTGGCCAGGCCATCCTGTCACCAGCCCTTCAGGTTCCATCATCTACTTCTTGACTTTCTTCTTCCTTCTGCTCTCCACTCTCCTCCAGCCTCTCAGCATTCTCCCTCAACTTCCTTTCTCCCCTCCCCTCCTCCTGGTCTCCCTTCCTTCCACAGGACTGAGCAGACTCCTAGGCACTTCCTGATAGAAACAAGTGAGGATCCCACCTGGACAGGACCTAGATGCCCCTGCTGCTCTCCCCTGGCTGCCCACAGAGCCTGAGTTCTTTCCTAAGAGGCCAGAGTCAGGAGTTCCTCAGACAGGACCCCAAGGCCCAGGCCAGCCCACCACACATACACCAAGCTGTGCCAGCTGCTCAGCGGGCAGCATAGGTAAGAAGCTCCAATCCTGGCCACTGTGGCCCATCTGCAGGCCTCAGCCAAGAAAGAGGGGCTTCTTTCAAGATGGAACAGAATAAAATATAGATAAGCATTAGTCAAATGAAATTAATGCTTGCAATATTGTTTTAGCCTTGCTCATATGCATCAGGCTTTATGAAGTTGCCGTTTATCACATGGGGATATTGCAGTTATATATTAGCTGACTGTCTGGTGGCCACTCCAATGGCTCTCTCTGGACCCTGGGTTGCCCTCCACAGGCGAAGTCAGTCCTGCTGACATCCATCTCTTTCCTCTGCCAATGCATCCCCAGATGCTGATAAAAGGCCTTGCCCCCAACAACATATGAATATTTAAATGACAGTTAATTATTCAGCATATAATGATATTATTAGCATCCACTTTATCGCTGGCTGTGGGCCCAGTCAAGTCTTGCCCCACACTGAGGGTTGCCGAGGAAATGCTGAAAACCAGGCCAGCCCACATCTGCTGGGTCTGCAGGGACCCATTGTTATTAGGGGACGAGGTCAATTCACTGAATGATCTCAGGATCCCCCACCTGTTGTGTCAGGCCAGAGGAGATCCACCCAGCCAAGTGGCTGCTCACAGAGGGCTCCCAGTCTTCAGGGAACCCATTTGCATATACCCTGCTGGGTACTTGGTGGGAGCATCATTGGGATTCATAAAATGACCTTATGAAGTCAGGACCTTTATTATCTCCCTCTTCTTAGAAATGAGAAAAGTGAAGTTCAGAGGTGAAGTGACAGGCTCAAGGTCACATAGGGCCTGAAGGAGCTGGGATTCCAACCCAGGCAGCCTGACTCCAGGATCATGCTGGAGCAGCCATGAGCACCTGTGTGCCCCTGGCAGCAGGAAGAAGCGCCCCTACAGGGAGGCAAGGAAGAGGCTCTGAGGCCCGGAAGTGAGACGGAATGGCCTGGAGGTGAAATAGGGAGGCCTTCACGAGGTAGCACTGGAGCTGACCTTGAAGAATGAACACACATGGGGCCGGTGGGCATATGGGAGGAAATGGACTTTGAAAATGTTGAGATCCTGCAATAACGTCAACATCACATCTGTGCACAGTGTACATGGGAAGGTGGCTTGGGAAGAGATGATGGAGCATACGAAGAGCAGGCTGAATTAGAATTTGGATTTATCCTGTGGTCAGTGGGGTGTCTTGGAAAGTGGTGGTAGACTATAGCAATGGAGACACACTTCCCTCCCCCATAGAAAGGTAGAATTTTCCTCTACCCCAGTCTCCCCATTTCATCTGAATTGATCATGCCACTTGCTTTGATGAATGGGGACGTGAGCAACACAGGCAGGGATTTAAAAAGCTCTCACATATGGGCCTTGGACTCTAGCTGTTCTTGGAGCCCAGAGACCCGGTGGTCACAAGAGAAAGAAGAGAGGTACCCCAGTTGATCCATCCCAAATTTCTGACAGCCTGCCAGCAACCAGACACATTGGTGAGACCACCCTGCATCATCCAGCCACCAGCTGAATGCCAGCAGACCCACGCCAGCCCAGCTCAGCAGACTCAGCCCAGCTGACCAATGGAATCAAAGTCAAATACAACCACAGTGGTTTCAAGCCACTCCTCTTGGAATGGTTTGTTACGCAGTGACATCTACTGATATAAGGGTTTAAGGAGGGATGGCCTGACCCAGATGTTTTAAAAAATTCCTCTGATCACAGGTGGAAGATTGGCTAGAAGCAGTGAGCCTGGCGGCTGAAGACCCACAAGGAGGAGGATTCCAGAGTTCTGGTGAGAGACGAAGGTCTAGTCGTGGCAGGAGGATGGACAGAATGAGAGCATCCTGGCATCTTCCAGGGAGGCCTATGGCAACAGGGAAGCCAGTCTACAGACTTGCACGTACACCCAGCACCCCACACCTGGGTTACCCGGGGGCCCCACCAGAACACTCAGCATCTGTGCCCCTGTCGTTCTCTCTGCCCAGCACCACCCCCTGAGCTCACACCCTCCCCACAGCTGTTCCATCCAGCTCCTTCTCCACTCCAACAAAGAATTACAAATATAGTGAAGCCAATGGAGCAGAAACTGTACCAGGGTGCCAGCGTGGAGTCCAGACTCTCCAGCACTCCGCTCCCAGCTCTGCCTCCAACTGGCTCCGCCCCTCCCAATGCCTTCTGCTGGACTGCAGGGTCATGCCCTCTCCTTTGGATCCCCAGGATTAGGAGACCTCCTCTGGCTCGCGCTATGCCTGTCCCACCTGTGCTTGAACTCTTGAGAGAAACACAAGACATCAGCCATGGTTGGAAGCATCTTCCCCAAAGACCCATCTGGGCATGCAGCCCCTCCTGGTTGGCACTCAGGGCCTACTGAGGATGAGTGAATCTGGGCACCACGCTAAATCACCCAGTAATGAGGAAAAAACTGGAAATAGGATCCAGGGAGGGGACAGAGTGGTTGGCAGAAAGGACCCAGGACTGAGTGAGAAGATCTGAGCATGCAGCTAGTCTGGCTGCTTAACTGACTGTGGGACCTTAGGCAAGTCACTCAACCTGCCAGAACTCCCCCTGGGTAAAGTGGGCATCATAGCAGAGATGGCAGGCCCCTCTCATCTTGCTGGCTGGCTTCCCAACAGTTACTCAAGAAATGTTCCTCTTTCCCCACCCCTGCCACCTCAGAGCCTGAGCTCTTCATCTATACAGTGGGTATGCCCACCTCCCATCCTCAAAATTATTTTGAGTCCAAATAAGAAATTCTGCAAAGTACTGGTATATAATAGATGATCATTAAACCTTATTCCATGTTTTCAAGTTGAATGCCAAGAAAAGTTCAGCGTAACTAGATACATTCCTTCTGTGTGGCAAATAGAAATACACAGCACCTAGGACCTGTCCTTAAGAACAATGCCTAATTTGGATCCAGTTAAGCATCTAGGACTAACTTCCAGTTTACACACACGCACACACTGGGGGATAGAGAAACAAGTTAAATGACATCAACAGGAAACAATCAGATAAAGTGAGTGTGTAGAACCTTCACAAGAAAACTGGCCAGACATGAAACCACCCTGTGACACACCTGTATGACTCCTTAGTGTTTATCCTGAAGAATCAAAGTCATCTTGCTACAGTGATACGTGCATACCCATGTCCACAGCTGCTCAATTCACAGTAGCCAAACTATGGAACCAGCCTAGGTGTCCATCAATGGATGACTAGATAAAGAAAATGTGGTATATAAACACAATAGAGTTTTATTCAGTCCTAAAGAATGAAATTATGTCCTTTGCAGGAAAATGGATAAATTAGAGACCATCATGTTAAGCAAAATAAGTCAAACTCAGAAGGTCAAGATTCCCATGTTTTCTCTCATATGTGGAAGTTAGAGGGGAAAAAGGAAGAGAAAGGTGGAGGCGGATCTCAAGAAAATCAAAGGGAGATCAGTAGACCAAGGAGTGGGAGGTGTGGCGGAGGGGGAGAAGTGCTGGGGAGTGATATTGGCCAAATTATATTGCTAGATTGTGTGCGTGTACAATTATGTAACAACAAATCCCATCATTATGCACAACTGTGATGCACCAATTAAAAAAAAAGTGGGGGAAAAAAAAGAAATCCAGCCTAAAACCTTCACAACATTTGATGTGATAAGAAAAAAACAAGAGCTAAGGGCCATTCTGGATTTTAAAAGATCAAATGCAAAACCTAAAAACATATACTATGGTAGGATTCTAGTTCAAATTTTGTAGTAAAAAACAGATAGAAAAACATTGTAGGATAATTGGGAAATATGAATATGAGCTGAATATTAAAAGATATTATAGAGTTACAGTCAATTTTCTCCTGTGCAATCATGGCTTGGTGGACATGAAGAAGAATGTTTCCATTCCCCTTTTTTTTTTTTTTTTTTTTTTTTTGATGATGGTGGTGCTGGGGATTGAACCCAGGACTTTGTGCATGCTAGGCAAGCACTCTACCAACTGAGCTATATCCCCAGCCTATAATGTCCCTATTTTTAAGGAGAAGCAAGAGAACTGTTTAGGGATGAGAATCATGATGTCAACAACTCATCTTCGGATACTAAACAAAAGAGAGAGCCAGGCGCCGAGGCACACGCCTGTAATCCCAGCACTTGGGAGGCTGAAGGAGGAGGATCGCGAGTTCAAAACCAGCCTCAGCAACTTAGCAGGACCCTAAGCAACTCAGTGAGACCTTGTCTCTAAATAAATACAAAATAGGGCTGGGGATGTGGCTCAGTGGTGGAGTGCCCCTGGGTTCAATCCCTGGTTCCAAAAAAAAAGAGAGACAGAGAGAGATGAAGCAAAGACAGGAAAATGTTTAAAAATAGGGAATCTAGATGCTGGGCTTATGCATAAAAACAGGACTATTCTTTCAATTTGTCTATAAGTTTAAAAACTTGCAAATTAAAAGTTGAGGGTCAGAGGGAGAAAACCCAGGAGCCAGAATGGCAGAAGCAAACTCAGCCAGCTGCAGAGCCCCCGCACAGCCAGTGCAGCTGGCCATACAAGGACAAGGGCTGAGTCACCACTGGAAGTGGTCCTTCCTGCCTTGGCTCCAAGCTGGGGAGGGCAGAGGGTTGGGACCCAGCTGCAGCCCCAACTCCCCCCACAGCCCTCTTGGAAAGGTCAGCTCCCCAGACATCAAGGAGGGCCCTGTCCCTGGGGGAGGATGGAGCAAGAAGTGCTCTGTGAAGCTTGTTGCTCCCTGGCTGGGAGGTGACCACATGGGCACTAGTCCCTTAGGACAAAAACACTTTTGTTTTTGCACGTCTGATCATTGGGTCCGGGGTGCAAGAGTTGCCTCTTGGTTCCATTTCCAAATGCTCCTGTAGCAACTCCTCCCACTCCTGTGTCTGCTAGAGGATGGGGGAACAGCTGCGTGGGTCAGGGCTCTGCTTCCAGCTCGGATCACAGGGACTTCCAGGTCGTGTGGGCTAGGCCAGGCACAGCAGAGCTAACAACTTGGGGACCCAGTAGGGAGGGGGCCTCTAGAGGATAGAACTGGAGAATGGCTCAGACCAAGTGAGTGGCGGAAGAGGGAGGAAGGATCTGGATAAACTTTTCAGAGACAAAGATCGGTGACCTTTAACCCACCCACCCAAAAGACTCTTGGGGGCTCCCACACTACTTGGATCCCCAAAGCATTGTCCAAGTCTCAGAATCCATGGGGGACCCAGACACCCACTAAGTGTGGGAGTATGTCTTAGCACCCTCCTGGACCTCAGTGAGGACACACAAAGAGAATGACCAGGGCAGCTGACAGTGATGGCAGCTGGCATGGCAGAGCCCTTGTCAAGCTCCAAGCACTGTGCTGAGCATGGTCAATGCACCACCCTGCTCAGTTGTACTAGTCACTCTGGGCATGCTCTTTAGTTCTCACCACAGGATGGGAACCCCACTTACTCCTAAGTGTCCAGCTCATGAAGTTCACTGAACCCAGACCTGTACCCAAGCAGATGATCACTCCTGTCCACAAAGTGGACATTTTTCCTCTGAAAATATCTCTAGCTCTAACCCATGAAAAATCTTACTGGACATGTTTCCCATGATATGTTCCATAAAAAGAGGGTTCTGAGGTTAAATGAGCTTAGAGAGCTCATGGTCCATGATCCCCTCACAGAGGTTCACAAAGGACATTGTCACCTTAAGGATGCTAAAAGTCCTGGAGTGAAAGAACCTTGTGGTCCTGCGTACCTGATGCTTCTCAAAACCACTTGCCCTCCTGACCCTCTTTCTCATGCAGTTTTTCTCCACGACCTCAGCCATACTCCTGGATCAGAACACTTAGGAAGTTCTTCTAGGGAGTCCTCATTTAGCTTGTGGAGCACATCTATCTTTTGTAGCACCTTACTTACCTAAATTATTCCCCACTACATGACCAAGCTAAAATTCAATAAGATACAGGCATGAGGTTACCCCAAATCTCCAGAAAAGGCAGACATGGGGGAAAGAGCCCTTCTGCAACTAGAAAAGGGAAGGAGAGAAGGGCAGGGTGACCTGGGATGATAGGTTGGTAGCTCTGAGAAATGATGCAGTCATGAGACCAGTGGTTCCAGAGATGGCTCAAGGATCTCCCTTTTGAAAATTAGATCCCAACTCAACTTGCATAACAAAAATTCTTGCATGAGTCAGCATCTAACCGGGAAAACATAAAACACCTTACAAATGCATAACAGAACGAACTTTATGCAGAGAATTGGTCACATAGGTGAGAGCAGAAGTGAAATCCAGCCAGGTGACAGCAAGGTGACCGGAGATTAGCAAGAAGCCCTTGTCATCTCTAGACTGGACAGGTTAAAGGAGGAGGTGGTGTCACTGGAGCCCATGGGTCTGGGCCCCCAACAGAAGGAACTGCAGAACATGGGTTTGTTGGAGCCATGAAAGGGGATACAGCCTCTGCAGGAGAAGCCATCGAGGCAGGAAGAGGAGACGGAATCCCGGAGTCTTTCTTCTGCCATCATCCAGGCTCTGGTCAATGCCTCTTATTGGTCAAATCCAGCCCAAAGGCTGGGAGCCTGGATATGCAGCTGAGTCCCTTTCTGGAAATAGTTCCTTTCTGGAAATAGCCCCCCCCCCTCGGGGGTGGCCCTCCCACACGCAGAGCAGGGAAGACTGCAAAACAGATCTGAGGGCCTACAGCCTCAGGATAGCACAGCCACCATGGTCATGATGCCACATGACCTCTGGAGCATCAGGGAGAAGGAGGAAGCGCAGGGGGTCCTCCAGCCCCAGCCTGACTTCCCTGGCTTTGCAGGCAAGTCACTCCATTGAACACAGGTGGAGATGCAGAAGACAGACTCATGAGGGGTCTGCAGCAGCCTCGCCATGCCCCACCTGCTGCTCAGAGCCTTGACCTCAGTGGAAGTCTTGGGTTGGGTTCAAAATCCAGCAAGACCCCAGAAGACCTCTGGAAGGATGCTTTGCAGGTCAACAGACACATGAAAATGTATACACTTGACCTCTGAATTGTGACTACTCAGCAATATCGAAGGTTGTGACAAATTCCCTAGTATAACATGGACAATCTCACATGTCCTCCAAAATAACCAAAGCAACGAATGCTGGACGGGACTGAGTGCAAGTCAGATTCCCAGGGAACTCTGCGAGATGAAGATTTGGGTGAAGAGTTTATAAGGGTTTCAAGGCCTGTCAGGGGGTGAAGGAAGCAGGGCTGGGTGAGGGAAGGCTGGGTGAGGGAAGCCTTGACAGCAGCCTTGGCAAAGGCCTCAGAGGACCCCAAGGAGCTCTGGGACTTGGATGGGACTTGGGAGAAGGCTTGGGTTGAGGACGGAGCAGGCCTTGGTACCTGGCACAGCCAGCCCTTGAAGGTGGACTGACCCCAGGGAGGAGGCATAACCTGGAGCTGGGCAGGTGTTCTTAGCCAAGAACTATTTCCAGAAAGGGACTCAGCTGGGAGCAGACCACCTGCAGAAGTTGGGGAGTGAGCCCCGCACCCTGAAGAAGATTGTGGCCTCACACCACAGCATCCCCTGGGGTGTACCGGACCCAGAGGTTTCCAGGGAAAGGGGCCCAGGAGTGGTGGAGGATTTGGGGACCTAATTGTTTCACCTTATTGTTGTTGCTTTATTTAGACCTCTATGGGGACACTATGTGATGGCCAGGCCTTAGTGGCCCAGCATCTGAACCAAGGATTTCTCATCTGCAGTGGTGATACCTAAAAGTTCATCATTACAGGAAGAAACAAGGTTCGTGGATTTATAAACCAGTTACATGCTGGAAGGGTTCTGCCCCAAAGGGCGATGGTCTGGAGCTGCTAGTCAGAAACCCTTTGGGGGTTTTTGTTTGTTTGTTTGTTTTTGTTGTTGATTTTGGTTTTTGGTACTGAGGATAGAACTCAGGGGCACTTAACCACTGAGCTACATCCCCAGCCCTTTTTATATTTTATTTAGAGACAGGGTCTCACTTAGTTGCTTAGGGTCTCGCTAAGTTGCTGAGGTCGGCCTCAAACTCTCCATCCTCCTGCCTCAGCTTCCCGAGCTGCTAGGATTACAGGCACGCATCACTTGCCTGGCAGAAACCCTTCTTTTAAATAGTCACCAGTCAGCATAACTCCCAACTTGTTCATGCCCACAGCATCCAGGAAACTGCCGTCCTTTCTTTGCCTTTGGAAGTGAGGGGACAAGAGGTAGCCAGAAGTCAGAGCAGTATTTTGATAGAAATTAGCATAATGAGAAAGTCAGAACTTGCTACTCACTAGCCCCAATCAGACCAGATGGCTCTGCAACCTCCCCTCTTCACTTACAGGAAAACTGGTCACGCTCAACCCGGAGCAACGGCAAGGCATGAAGGCTTCAGACCACAGCTTTTGGAATATGCATCGCCTTCCAGAAGGATGCTTTGCAGGCCAACAGACATTGTCCTGTGAAAGCCTAGATTAATTATGATGTCCCCATCCATTCCTCCACCCCACCCTCATAGCCTGGCAGGCCAGTCACAATCTACCATAGGGCAGGAACTTGTCTGTCTGTAGTCTAGGTCCCCATGTAGACAGGCAGCCAGGCTGCCAGCAGCACAGAGGGAAATCGCCTGGTTAGAAATACAGCTGGTGTTGGTGTTGGTGTTGTATTTGAAGTTTGGACTTTTCAAACCAAGCCTGGGAATTTGCAGCTGTTAGCATTAAAAGACATGACCCTCTGGTGCCAGGTGTGGGACTTGATCACCATGGGACACAGAAAGGAGACACAACAGAAGAAAAGTGTCATGCCTCCATTCAGCTATCTACGCATGGAGCACCTGCATATCCTGAATATTTGAAACACAACACAGAGCAAAGGGATTGAGCCCTGCCTGCCTGCAGCTTGCAGGCCGGTAGAAGAGAGGCTGGAAAGATCAATACCACAGATGGAGGTAGAATGACAGCTCTCGTTAAGTGCTAGGAAGAAAAGGAACAGCAGTTATAACAGCAGACCTGACCCAGTCTGGGGCCTCAGACATAGTCCCATCAGTTAGGGCTTCATCCACCCCTGAGAACAAGACCTGGAAGCTGACATCAGGCCCAATTGGACAGCACTTGGATATTTTTATACACCTATATATAGCCATGTCTTCTTCCGTAGGTATACATAGGTGTATATAGTGTATATATAATATGTATCTATACATGCTTGAGTTCACCTTTAGTAAGCTCTGTGTCGTTCTCATTCCAGAGCAGGTTGTGCTGGTCTCCACCAGTCCTGCTGGGGTCTTACACCTAGGAAGGCTCTTCACATATTGTCTGATCACTGGGTCCCAGAATGAGCAGAAGAGGCAAGATCCCTGATCCAGAGCAAAGCTGCAGCCAGGGAGAGGCCTGTCCCAATGTGCCCTAGGCTGCACCTGCTTGGGGAGTGTGTGGCCTGGACGGGGCATGTCTTTAGTTCTGTGATGGAGCCGTGAGGGCATACTGGTCTCCATGGATGTGTGTGTGTGCATACGGCGCCAGCACACCAAGCCCGGGCACCTGTGTTTATGTGTGGATGCTCAAGTTCTGCAAGGAGGCGGGTGAAGGGAGCACCTCATTTTCCTGGGCTGGCAGCTTTGCGGCTTGATGCCTCTGGGAGTCGGGCACTCACTGCACGTCCCGGTGTTCCTTACAGCCGTTTTGCCTGCAGCGGTCACACAGTTGAAAAATCTGGGTCCGTGTGACTCTCCGAGACTCCGCGGAGGCAAACTGGTAGGACTCGTGGCCATTTTGCAATTCCTGCTCATTAGACATGTCTGGGGCCTTGCGAGTGAGCTCTGAGGATAAATAAGTATAAATATTATATTTGCCTCCAGGTTATCTTTAAAAATGTATTTTCCTCTCCCTCTACCTACCCCCCAGCCCCCACCTACAGCTGTCACTGCCTCCTGAAAGCTCCTGGGTATCAGAAGCGCCATCCAGAGAGTCTAGGGCCCTTAGCAAGTCTGTCTTCCTCCCCTGGGCTGGCCCCATTGCCCAGTCCCTGGGTGGCCAGAGGCAGCCTGGTGCCCCTGGAGAGGGGCCAGGGAGAAGAGGTATGCGTGTCCTCCCATGCTGGGAGTCTAAACCTCCAAGCGACCCCACACAGAGGTGATGAGGGGCTTCATCCTCACCAGGTAGGCACAGCCAGACCCATAAAGCAGCTAGGGTCAGAGCCAAGGCTAGGGGCATCGTCAGCTGCCATGATGTCATGACATAGTGGGAACTCAGGCCCCACTTTGGGACTGAGGAAGTCCAGACATCTCCAGTTTATAGGCCCTTTCGTTGTAAGAAAGCAAGACCTACTCAAAGCCCTCAAGAAAAGAGGGTGCTGCAGGGGTGCGGGGGAGATGAGCCTTCCGCACCCCCAATGTCACCCACTGATCGGCGGTGTTGCAGAGAGGAACCCGGGAGCTGGCGTTTGGGAGCTGCATGTGTGCTCTGGTGATCGGTCAGAGCCCAGAGCCACTGAGGTGACATGGGAAGAGAGTGGAGTAAGGGCACAGCTGGCCTGTGAAGCCCTGGACATCTGTGAGCTGCAGCACCTGCACCGCTGGAAGACACCTTCCACGAGGCCACCACCCCACTCCGGGGCTCCCGCAAAGCAGCCACTCTTTCTGCCCAAGGTGGCCTTTCAGTGACCTGGATTAAAACAGAATTCACTGCAGGATCTCCTCTAAACTGAGCTGCCTCAGTCCTGCCTCATGGGACGATATTTCTAGTCCCCTCATGGACCCCAGCACCCTGCCACTGTACTCTAAATGAGTCCCATCTGCACTGTCATCTAAAATGCGTGACTCAGTGAGATCAACTCAGTGTCCAACCAGACTAACAGGGCATGTGCTGCCCCAGTCACCATGGGAGACACTGTCTTGCCTCCCTCTTGCCTGCCCTGGACTCAGAGACCTTCTTAGATTCTCTGTAGGGGAGGAGATTGCACAACAACCTGAAAAATGTCCAATTGCATGACATAATACCTACCATGTGTTTAAATCACAGTAAAGATAAAATCATTCTCATTTTGCAGATGAGGAAACTGAGGCCCAGAGTGGTTGAATAACCATCCTACGTTCACACAGCTGTGAGGAAAGAAAGAGGCTTAGGTCTTTCTTACCCAAACTGTGCTCTTAATTCCAGCTCTTTACACCAACTCTATACAGAATGAAATGTCCATAAAGATGGAATGGAATCTTCATCAAGAACAGAACCCAGTTGCTTATAGGGACCCCCCTCAGTAACACTAGGGATATGGGAGCTTTGAATCTCCTCGTGGAGACCAGCGCTCCTCCAGCACCCTGAGAAGAGTTGAGGCATCTATTCCTACTGGAACATGACTTGTCTAGACCTATTATCAGCAGCCAAGGTCATGTCTAATGACTTGCTGGGCTCCCTCCCTGTGCTATGACCAGAGGCCATGGGCTAGCCCAAGCCTGAAAAGCAGAATTTTCATAGTAAGACAAGAAGAAACTCATTACTGACATGACAACTGCGAGAAATCTCCCAGTCCCACCACTCCCCTCATGCACATGGGGAAAACCAGACCTAGAAAAGGGAAGAGGCCACACTGTCCCAATGCCACACAGGCACTCAGAGCAGCAGTGGGTGGATTTCATCTCATATACCAACGGAGATCATTCAACCAGATTTGAGAATTATGTGGAGAAGAATTTTTCTGAGGCCGCTTTGGGGTTCTGTATGAAGGACTGCCATCGTGGCAATGCCCACCACGGTTTCAGGAAGAAGTAATGGTAGCAGGCATGCCAGGTAGTGCCCACTCTGTGTTACAGCTAGGATTAGATCTCAGGTCTCCTGGCTGCAAGTCCAATGCCTAACAGGCACATGCAGTTTAGTCAGTCATGGAAATTTCTAGAAAGTTCTATCCTAGAAAATTATGAAATAAAGGTATCTCCAAGTATCCAGGTGGTCATTTTAGGCATGATGCATTGGGTTGTGAGTAAAATCCACTCAAGCTCGCTTGAGTGAATGAGAATGGTTCGTCAGACTGTGGCAGGTGGTCTCACAGGCACTCAAGCAGAGAAGGCAGCACATCCAGCCCACAGGAGCCCAGAAGTAGAACAGGGACCCAGTAACTGAGGTCATCCATCCTCTTTGCCTCTTAAAACCACACGTGGGAGAAACTACTGGCTGCCTATTTAACAGCTCTGCCCACACCTTCTTCCTTACTGACAGGACACAGAGTTTGCTGAGAAATCAAGCAGTACCGAGTCCAGCCAAGGGATGCCTCAGGACTGGTCTAACCAGTCTTGATAATCCAATCCCTCTTTGCCAGTGCACGGCCTATCCCAGTACTGAGCAATGACATAGAAAGATCTGCAGAAGCTTAAGGAAGGAGACAGAAGGAGTATCTGATCCTTCTCGTCCAGTCTTAGATGTGGCCTTGTGATTGGTCCAGGTTGCTCAGGTGTTAACCCCTGGTCCAATCACCTGTAGACAGGTGTGAGATCACCTGCTACAGCCATCTTGCCAGGGTGAGAGGAGACATCACCCACACTCTGAGGGTGGCAAAGTGAAAAGCCAGGAAGAAACTTGATGAGATTTTTTGAGCCACCAGCTGCAGGTGGGGATTTGCCCCGACTCCCCGTGTCTCTGCTCAATGAGGTAATAAATGGGCACATCATGTAAACTTCTTTTAGTGGAAGATTCTCCTTCTCAACACTGAAACATCTGTCATATCCATCCTCTCCACACTTCAATGTCCTTGTCTACAAAATGTGGATAATGAAAGGCTTGTTCTGAGGGCAAAAGGAGGTGAGAGCATGTAAACACTTACGGTTAGAGGCTGTTGTTATTTGTGCTGGTTTATGTCTAATCCCTTCCCTCCCTGTAACACTGTCATTTCCCCTGCAAAGAGGCTGGCCCATGACAGCTGGACCAAAGGATGAGTGCAGAAATGATCCCATGCTACATCCAGGTCTAGCCCTCCAGCAGGCTGGCGATTTTGCTTCCCTTCTCTTCAGACAGTTGTTCTCAGGACATTTCCACTTAGAATCCAGCCACCACCCAATAAGAATCTCAAGTCACATGGAGAGGCCACCTGTAGGTACTCTGGAAACAGCCCCAGCAGAGCTCCTTGCCAATAGCCAGTGTCAGTTGCCAGCCAGCATCAATTGCTAATCAGTGTCAATTGCTAGTCAATGCACAGAACATCTTGGACATCCAGCCCAGCTGAGCTCTCAGAAGACACTGGCCCCAAACACACTCTGATTGGAAAAGCATGAGGGACCCCAAGTAAGAATCACCCAGCCAAGTCCAGTCAACCCAAAAATCATGAGAGATAATTTGGGGCTGATCTGTTTGTTACACGCAAATAATCAAAACATCATCATTGTCATCATCACCATTATTATGCCTGCTTCTCTATGGCTGCCCATAACTCTGACTTCATGTGAATGAAGTGTGTCCCAAGAGGGAATGGACAAGCTGGACTCCCAACTTTTGCCCCAACTGTTCATGGCCATGCCATTCTAGTGCCCAATACCATCTTGACTTAGTCCCTGTGTCTCAGTTCCAAACGCCTAGGGAAAATATCTGATTGGTCAGGCTGGATTAGATGCTCATTCTTGAATACATCATTTGTGATCAGGAATGAAGGTCACATGCTCCCTTGTTTTTATGGGGTTGGGGAGGGAGGGCATTCCCTAAGAAAGGACTGCAGGTATGGAGAAAACTCAGTTCACTTCTCTTTTGGCCTTTTTCTCATGTTCCGCATGATGGCAAGATGGCTGCAGCAGCTCCAACTACCACATCCTCTCCTGTTCAAGTGTAGTAAAAGATAGCCAGACTCCCTTTATCCTCCAAAAGTCCTGAGATTCATCCTCAACCTATTTATAGTCCAGGGCAAGAGATGCCTTGACTGAGCAGGCCTAGACCATAGACCTCACTTATGAAATGGTTGAAATGGTTAGCTGTTTTTAGAAGTGTGAGTGTGTATGTCTGTGTGTGTGTGTGTGTGTGTGTGTGTGTGTGTGTGTGTTGGGGGTTGAGGGTTGCTATTGGGGGATAAATATAAATCTCTACACACTCACCAAATAGAATTGGGATTCCCAGACCCGTAAGGGGAAGAAAGTATGCTCTGGGCATTTGGGCCTGTATTCTGGTCCCTGGAAATTACAGCCCTCGGTAATAAGAGTGGGCCATTGCCTTAACCTCTCAGTCTTAAGCAAGCTGCACCACTCTGAGTCTTCACACAAAACAGTTCCTCTACCCTTCCTCATGAACCTATGTGTCACACAAGATCAAGGGGTCAGGTCAACGTCCCCCCTGCCCCAGAAGGGGCCACTGCCTTGCTGCCTGGATACCTCCTTGACACTGATTACAGCACCAATAATAACATCTCTAGAAATGCACACCATCCAGTCCAGGCCGCGTGGGACAAGGCGAGGGCAAGTCCCTATTTTCTCAGGCCTACTTAACCTTTCTGCTTCTGGGTATTTCTCTTTCCCTTCAGGTCCTATTCCTGATCACATTCCTACCCAGAACGAGTGGAACTCCCTCCAGTGGAGCCAGTTCAAACATTTGTCTCCTTGAGACTGACAATTACATCGCATGGAACTAGCAGCCACCCTTAACCCGGGATGGCTCCATGGCTTCCTGGCTGGCAGGAGGCAGCCGTTGTTGGAGAGGGTGAGGAGAAATGAGCATCAGAACCCTTCAGCTCCATCCTGGCCTCAGAGCTGTTTGTCAGGGGCTGACGTTGCTGGCCCAGGGCCAGGGGAGAGAGTGACTTGTTTCTGTTGCATTATAGTTGGAGTCCCTATGCAAACCTGAGGACTGTGTCTATAAATAAGATATTATAGTTAAATCAATATTGATTATTAGGAGTTAGTGTTATATTTAAAGCCATAAAACTGAATAAATATTATGGTAAAAGTGTCCTAAATCTCATGGGCAAAAACACTGTGGGAGACAAAGACACAGGCCTTGGGTTGATGGAGCTGTGACTCTGTGTCCCACTGGCCAAGATGGTTTTCCAGCTCCCTGGTGGGGAGCTGGAAAAGCAATTTGGGAACAAGGTAGATGTACATCAGCCCCTTTCTCGGTCATATTCTTGGTTTTGCTCAGTCTGTTACACAACACGCCCTACAAACTCACTGATTTTCATGACAGGTATTAAAAGAGTAGTTTGGAGTGCTCTTAGTTAAGAGTAGTCATTTCAAATAGTAATGACAGTATCTGCTTTCATGGGGACACAGTGGCTTCCTTTGTTCTACTGGACAGGGCGCCCGTTCTTCCTCATCAAATGTACCTCCTTCCAGTCACTTGCCTGTGGATGTAGGTGTACATGTGAGTACAATGTCATTTTTAATAGGGTTGAAATGCCAGGCTGTGCTGTCATCTGAAAAAATTAGTTCTATTATATGTACAAAAATGTATTTCATCAATCCCTTATTACTATATGTTTAGATTGTTTCCAATACTAATTAATTTTCAGTTTTGTTCATTTTTCTTTTTTTTTTTTTTTTTTTTTTTT
>JAJEJO010001432.1:378519-432094 GCA_020662805.1 Glaucomys volans
TTTTTGGTACTAGAGATTCAACCCAGGGGTGCTTAACCATATCCCCAGCCCTATTTTGTACTTTATTTAGGGATAAGGTCTCACTGGGTTGCTTAGCTCTTTGCTTTTGCTAAGGTTGCCTTTGAACTCAAGATCCTCCTGCCTCAGCCTCCCAAGCTGTTGGGATTTCAGGCATGTGCCAACACACACACGGCTCAATCTTCTTTTAAGAGCCACTAAAAGGTGACTGTCTCTAGGAAACCAGCCTTTGCTAACTCCAGCTGACGAGAAGGAATGAAACCTGGGCAGGAACAACCCCAGGTCTCATGGGAGGAAGGGAGCCCCTGGCCCCTGACTACAGCAGATACAGAGGCAGATTGGCCGGATCGGGGGAGCCTGAGGGCAGTTAGGCCTCCCCCTCAGTGTGAGCCACATGTCTCCTCACCTCACAGAGCTGGGAGTCCCCCCAGGCCCTGCGCTGACCCTCCTGTGACTGCTTATCTGGAGGACTTGGGGTGCTCGGTCACTCATGAGCACAGTGAGACTCACCATCATGGCAGGAGTGCAATTCCCATGTCCCCTGGATCCTGCTCTCCAGCAGCCATGCATGCAGAGAGGGCCAAACCCTTCACCTGTCTGGGGAGATGTGGGAGAGGTGCCCTGAAGTCCCCAATGGAGTCAGCCAATGCCTGCTGGGATGCAGAGTCCCGAGCAAGTGCCACAGGATTACAGGGCCATGTGGAGGCTCACTGGAGCAGAGGCAGACAGCCATGGCACTGCAGCTGAACCCCTCTCTAACTGCTCCAGCTGAGAACGAGACTCTCAACCTCCTGACTCCCTGGAGTCCAGGCCTTCTCAGTCTCTGCCTTTTCCATGCCTGGTGTCCAGCCTCCAGCTCATCAGTGTATTTCTGGGGTTGTGTAGAGGCTGAGAAGTCCCACAGTCTGCCATCTGCAAGCTGGAGACCCAGAAAAGCAGGTGGTGTAGATTTCAATCTGGGTCCAAAGGCCCGAAAACCAGGTCCTTGGTACAAGAACTTGGAGAAGACCAAGCAGACAAGCAGAGAGGGCCATTCGACTTCCTCTGCCTTTTCGCTCTACTTGGGCCCTCACTGGACTGGATGAGGCCCGCCCACACTGGGGAAGGTCATGTGCTTCACCCTGTCCACCGATTCAAACGTTAGCTTCCTCCAGGAACACCCTCACAGACACCCCCAAAAATGATGTCAAACCTGCTACCTGGGTACCCTTTGGCCAGTGAAGTTGACACATCCAATTAGCCATCACCATTCACTCCACCCACTTACCTCAGTTGCTGCAGACAAGAGTCCTCACCGAAGTTCACCTCCTCCCACCCTGCTCATTCATTCTCCAGGGCTCGGGTTAAATATCACCCACTCTCGGAAGGTAATCAATTTAATTTTTCTACCTCACTTCCACAGTCCTTCACCTGTGACTCTTATAACACTTACTTTATCCTCTCTCTACTACAAGTCATTTTAACATGACGCAAAGCCATGATTGTGTTTTACGCGGTCAACATGAAAGCTTGGTGAATGAATGAATAGCTAAATGAATACGCACATAAATGACAATAGGTATGACATACTTTGTGTCCAACCATCAACTGACTAGCCAGTGTTAACAGGGACCCTGGACTTTGCTCCACATTTAGTGGAAATGATAAATCACCAGCATCTTGTACAGATGTGAGCCCAGCGCCCCTGGTCAGAAGGCATGCATGCTAAATTGTCCACATTTCCTCATGCTTTTATTTGCAGCCGGCATTAGCAGTGTGCCCGGCTATTGTTAGATCCTGACTACTCCTCGGGTCCCTCTGTGATTCTATATCAGGCATCACAAACCGGCCACCCGCGGGCCAAATGCATCCCGCTGCTTTGTTTGGCCCACGCTGGTATTTTTGTTTTAATTGACTTCAGTTGCCAACATGCAAAATTCAGGAGATGTCACATAAAATTCCAGATTTCTGACTTCTCTGGAAAACTCAGAAGGTCTGGCAACACCATGTTTAACTTCCTACATGTCAACAGTGACTGGAGTTGAACAGAGGCTGCTCCCCTCCCCTCTCCCTTCAGATGGAGAGTGATCTTTCCTGGAACCTCAGTCCCCAGGGGGCCCACTGCTCTGATTCCCTGCCTGGGCCCCATGGAGGACATGCTGTCCTTGGGATCTGCTCACTAAGGTTGATCATTAGGAGTGGAAAGATGGGCTGGGGCTGGGGCTCGGTGGCAGAGCACTTGCCTCACAGGTGCGAGGCACTGGGTTCAATCCTCAGCACCACATAAAATTAAATAAAGATATTGTGTCCATCTACAACTAAAAAATATTTTTAAAAGACAAAAGAGTGGAAAAATGAAGATGGAGGCAGGGGTGTATTCCTGTAATCCCAGCAGCTCAGGAGGCTGAGGTAGGAGGATCACAAGTTCAAGACCAGTTTCAGCAGCTTAAGCAACTTGGCAAGACCCTGTCTTTAAATAAAAAATAAAAAGGGCTCAAGATGTTTGTCAGCGGTTAAGCACCTCTGGGTTCAATCCTCGGTACCAAAAATTAAAATTAAAAAAGTGGAAAGATGGCTGGATGGGGGCATGGAAGAACAATGTCCTCTCAGTGAACCCGAAGGCATCCTGAGAGTCAGAAGAAGGCATTCTCGGAGGATGCTGGAAAACCACACACCTTGCTCATCTCACCTTCCCCCATGGAGTCAGGGCCAGGTCTTTGCCCTTCCACATGGTGACACAAACCACAACCCAGGGGAACAGAATTAACTTGCTCCCGTTTACAAAGAGGAAAGTGAAGCCCAGGAAAGTGAAATGAGTCATCCAAGATCACACGGCTTGAAAGTGTCCCATCTGGGACTCATTTGTAGACCACTGCTCTTGCCACTGCCTGGAAACACCTAGGGCTCATCAGGCTGGGGAAGGGTCTGGCCTAGAGAGCATCATGTGACTTCTCAGCCTTGAAGGCCACCAGGAGCATCTCCTGCCTGAATAACACAGGGCAATAGGATTGAGAGCTTCGTCCTCAACAAAGAGCAGTTGGAGTGGGGGATGACCCACCCAAGCAGCTCAATCCCAGGCCAGATTCCAGGCAAGAATATGGCCCCCAATCCATCTCTGGGCCAGGGTCAGGCCAGAGGAGGGAAGGAGCTGGGGTTCTTGACCAGGACCTCTCTTTTCTATGAAGGAGGCACAGAGGAGAGGAGGATAAAGTCTTAAGGAGACCCCTGGCTTCCTCTTCCTCTCACCCCCACCCAGAGCCCCCAAAACAAGTTGTAGCCTACCATACCCTCTCCTGTCCACTTCCACTGCCTCATCTAGTCACACTATCACAAAGGCCTCTGTGTCTCACTGCCTCCACACTTGACCTCCTACAGCCCATCTCAACACAGCAGCCAGAGTGAACTTTCTAAAGTACAAACCAGAACCTTCTGCTCAGCCCTCCCAGAGCTTGTTCAGCACCTCGGAATAAAATCAAACTCTCCACCGTGGCCAGCAAGGGCCAGTGTGCGAAGGCCTTCTCCAACCTCTGGGCCACAATGCCACTCACCTTCCCATGCACACTGCTCACCAGCTACCACCCCCAGCCGTCTTCTGTTCCTTGAAACCAGCCAAGCTTAGCCCCACCTAAGGGTCTCCACACTGGTTGTTTCTTCTGCTCAGAACATTTTTGTATGGCTGTTCCTTCTTGTCATTCGGGTCCCAGCTCAAATGTCACCTCCTCAGAGAGCCCAACTAAGCTGGCGTCTGTTGTGTTCAGTACTGTTTTCCCCAGTAAGTTGCTCATAGTAATAGGAATAAATTGTTGATAATTAATTAATTAATTATCCAAGTGAGAATGGGGATAGGGGTCTATACTGAGGTCATTGCATCAGGTGTGAAATGGAAAAAAATAAATATGAGAGATGTTTAAAGACCAGAATCCACAGAACCAATTATAAAGAGGAAATGAGATAGCAAAAGCTCTGGGTGTGAACAGCTTGATGGGAGGTGCAATAATTCATCAATATTGGAAATTTATGGGCAGGGATAATAATGAGCTTCATGTTGTGAGGTTGACTAACTGATTGGAGGGAGCTCAGGGAGAAGTCCAGTCATGCAGATACTCTGGAGTTCAAGAAGCAGACTGAGGCTGCTGGTTGATATTTGGGGAAATGATGGGGGAGTGAGTGGTGCTTGGAACCATGGCCTCTCCCTGAATGGGGTAAGAGGAGACCCTAGAGCACAGCCCAAGCCATCTCAAGATTTAACTGGGCAGACAAAGAAGAACCAGAAAAGGACCCTAAGAAGACAACTCTGGAGAGATGGGAGGAGAGCAGGGGAATGTTGCTGGGGAGCCAACTTTGCAAGGAGAAGGGGTGATTGCCAGCCTCAAAGGTAGGAGAAATCCTGAAGATACAGTCTGGAAAGGACAGCCTTTGAATTGGGGGATCACGAGGGGCCTCCTAGGAATGATCTCACAGTGGGTTTGGGATGGGCATCAGCTTGGAGTGGGTTGAAGACTGAATGCCACAGCAGGACACAGGCACAATGATGGAGTAGGATTCGTTCAATCCAACTCTGAATGGAAGGTCAAAGATATGGCAAGAGCCAGGAAGAAGAAGGGGTCAAAGAGGGATCTGTTTTAATTGGGAAGGACTGGCATTACCTAGCCCAAACCTTCCATTAGTCTGTAATCCAGTCTAAGTTCCTTCCCAAATGCTAATGACCTTTGTAGAATAAACTAAATGCAGTGTGTTCAAGGTGCCCAGCCACATTTTATGGTATGAATGAATGTTGAAACTACCTAGGAAAAGGAGCCCTTGAGCCAGATACCAAGGTCCTCCACCAACATGAGAGAGTAAAAGAAGAAATGACCGGGAGGAGGAGGTGTAATGAGTGATGTAGCAGATAATAACATAGCCCTCAAAGTCTTGTGGAGGGGACGTGGGATTGGGGGTAATGCAGGGATCTAATTTTATGGCCTTTGAATCTCCCTGCCTGGCCTTGAGAAGAGAAGTTTAGCAGAACCATGAAATCATAACAGCAGAAAGACACAGCCCAGAACTGTTATCTGGATTCTATCTCCAGCTTTATCATCAACTATGTCCTGGCTATTTGCATCTCAAATTCCCCCTATGTACTTTGGGGACACAGACCCAGATCTTCTCTGAGGTCTTCCTTCACCACTGACAATCTCTCCGAAGTCAGTCCAGTGGATTTTTATTCCAGCTCTGCTGCTTTCTACCTATATGGCCTGGGATGAGTTCCCTTCCTGAGCCTCAGTTTCCTCACTTTTAAAACAGTGCTAATGATCACCCTGCCTCTCAGTGCTGCTGTGAGCATGAATGAAGATGAATGTACCCCTTGGGATTGTGCCAGCTACCTAGAAGAGCACTTGGTAGATGTTGGTTAATGTTAATCGTGGTGGCCACTTGGGAAAGCGCCACCCCCAAGTGAGTGGGTGAAGCATGCTGGCCTCATTTAGAAGAACAAGAGAAGAAACTCAAAAACAGAGGATGATGAACTTTTTCTACAAAAGACCAGAGAATAGATATTTGAGGCTTTGGAGGCCACATGGTTTCTGTCTCCACTGCTCACCTCTGCTATCATCAGAGGAGTCGCAGACATGTCAACAAACATGTGAGGTGTTCCAATAAAACTTTATTTACAACAACAGTTGATAGGACTGGATTTGGTCAGAGTTTACAGATTCCTTGAAAGAACAAAGTCCCTAGAAAGAGGGATGGCAAGTTTTCCTCTGGGTAGGAGGAAGAAATCCTGCACATTCAGATCCAGGCCAGAGGTTTGACCACTCTGACTGCAAACTCACTGCAAAGGATAGCTCCCAACTCACAGAACAAGCAAATAATAAACGAGTTTTGAAAATAATTAAAATTGAAAATTGATTGTCTGGGCCAGAGCAGATTTATGCAAAGGGCCCCCTGCCCCACTGGGAGTGGAAGGAGGGTTTCTAAGCTCTGTGTTGAACAAGCTAAGCATTTTTTCAGATTATTCCCAGCATAATATGCCAAAGGGAATAGGCTCCATTTATTATTTCCTTAAAAAAATCAATGGGCTGAAACATTCCCTCTAGACCTATAATATTTATTTCAATGTTCTGTCAATAAATATAACAAGGTTAGCTTTCTATCAGTTTAGTTGGAAGAATCATTTGAGGGAAGTTCTATTTGTTAAGCTCGATTACAGAAAGCAATCAATAGGGGAAAATTCCCTGGTCAGTATAGGCAAGAAATATAGAGCTCAGAGGAGCCATCCCAGGAAAAGATTGATGCCACTGCCCCATAATCCCACCCGCCTTTCCCCAAAGGTAGGAGATGTGGGTGCAACCTTGAGATACGGAGTGTCAGACTGGAACAGTCCCCATCTGGTGCTGAGAGAGAAGGCAAGACCCAGAGACAGGGGCTTATTTGGTTACAGAAAGAATCTGAACCACAATCTAGATATTCTGGTCTTATATTTCTCCCAGGTTGCCTCAGGTTAGAGAGTGGGATATGGAAATCCATGGAAGAGGGATGTTTTACTCTTTAATTTGAATTCAGCTTTGCAGGATAGGGCTTTTCAAAAGACAGATCTAGATAGAATGACCTCAGACAGGTGTGAAAATGCCAGGACAAAAACATGTCCTTTGTGAGCTGGAGATTCCAAGATTCTTGGAGATTTAGGGGAGATATTTTTTCCTCGCCCTCCAACACACACTCACATGCACATACACACACACACACACACACAAACATATGTGCACACACCTCCAAGGCTAAGGTAGCAGGTAAGTATTCTCTCTTAAATCTGAGTCAAACTTTTGGCATTGTTCCTGGCCCAGGATAAATGTACCAATTCAGCTATACCTGAGCCTTGCATGAGAGGAGCCATGGGAAATGTAAGATCTGGGGTCAGAAGACTGGACCAGTTGGCTCAGCTCCACCATGTTCTTGTCTGGGTAAAGCCATTTCTACTCCAAGCTTCTTTTTCCATCTGTAAAATGGGGATAATAATATTGACACCTTACTCATAGGATAGAAGGAGTATAAGGAATGCTTGTTATTGTTGGAAAGATTGAATTATTATTATAAAAAGTATGTTTTGAATGCTTTCTGTATGTCAAACACTGAACCAAGTATGTTTCAAGCCTTATCACATTTAGTTCCCATGACACACTGAGGTAGATGATATAAATATCTCTACTTGACAAATATGGAAAACAAGGCTTGGAAATAAATAGCTTTCCCAAAGTCCCAAAACTAGAAAATGGCAAGATTTGAACCCAAGTTATCCAACTCCAAAGCCTGTACTTCTAAACAATCAAAGAAAGATGACAGTAGCTTCCTGATCTGGAGGGAAGGGGTTGCCTTCTCCATTCCACACCCTTCCCCCAGTCACCGCTGCACCCAGAAAAGTCAGACCCTGGCATGCTTGTGGGTCTTCATCTCCCACATCTGAGCCCCCATAACCTTGAGCATCCAAAGAGGGTGTCAATGAGTCAAGTGAATTTTGGAGACTCTCTAAAGATATGCTTCATCAGCAAGAGGTCTTAAACTTCAGCTAAGAGTCTCACCTAGAGACTAAATCATCCCAAACAGAAAATAGCAACAACTCTCCCAAGTTGTCACTGAAGTTGGATGTTACTTGAGGAATTTGAGGAAAGAATATAACTAAGATAGTTGAACAATTATTCACTGAGTTCCTAGCATAATGGGCATTATTTTAGACACTATAACTCCAAAAATATTCAACAGCCCGCTTAGCATTACTCCCTGGATAAATTCAATACTCAATTCAATATCCCATCATCCAGTCCCTCAAGCCAGCATCCTGAGAATCATTAGGCTCAGTTCCACCTCTTAAGTTGCCCAGTACACATTTATTAAGTCCCTCTTAAGGCCCAGGTGGTCAATCACCAGGCCCAGGTCATTCTGAAATCATTATCGCCACCTTTAGGCATTATTATTACATTTTGCAGGACCATGGGAAACCAAGGCTCTAGGGAAAGTGTTCAGGTAGCCAACATCATCCAGGAGATCCATGAAATAAAAATCATCTTAATCCAAATATGTTGGGCTTAACAAGGCCCTGAGTACAAATATAGTCACATTACTTTGATGACTTGAAGGCCTATGCTGACTGATGGCAGGAAATCCAGTCTTGAAGGGTTACCTTCCATTCTTGTCCTTGTACCTTCCCTACTAAGTAATTCTGGGAATCTTAAGGGCTGCTGTTATGTTCCCACAAATCAGTCCTGACCCCTGCTTATCACAGTGTTAAACAGTTCAATGCCACAGTGTTGGGCCCAAGAGCTTTACAGAGCTGCTACTCCAAGAGGCCCAGACAGATCTGGAATTCAGAGTCGATCCTGAAGAGACAATAGCTTCTCTCTGTTAGGCTAAACTAGAGAGGTCCCACCTTGGGGTTCTGGAGCATTACCGTGCTTTGATATTTAATGATAGTCTTTGATGCCTGTATGTCACCCTTTACTCCCAGGAGACAGCTGGGAGAGAGCGGGAGAGCCAAACAGGGCTTGTCCTAGAGCCACTGACCAGCCATAGAGAGAAAAATGGCATACGGACAAATGTGTGTGTGTGCACTAAGGCAATTCTGAGCAAATTAGCCTGAAATGAATAAAGGGAACCCTTGTCTTTCTGATCTGTTCCCTAAATACCTCCAGCCCATCGGCTTCTCTCTCCTTCCCTACTGCCACCACTACACAAATCCAAACCACCACCATCTCTTATCTGGACTATCAAAACTGCCTCCCAACTGGACCTCCTGAGTCCACTCTGGCCCCTGCAATTCACTCTCTAAATAACCCCCAGAGTCATTTGTTCAAAATTCAGATCTGATCATATATTAGCTTAGCTTAAACCCCTTCAATGGATTCCATTGCACACAGAATAAAATTTAAAATCCTATTGTCTTACTGTCTTTTCTTTCTTTTTTTTAATATATATATATATATTTTTTTTAGATGTCCATGAACTTTTGTTTTATTTATTTATATGTGGTGCTGAGAATTGAACCCAGGACCTCACACATGCCAGGCTAGCGCTCTACCAAGGAGCCACAATCCCAGTCACTTACTGTCTTTTCTTAAAAGCAGACCCCCAAGACATAGACTTGAGTGTAGGAAATAGTCCCCAAGGAGCACATGTCAAGCATGGAAGGAGAAAAACTCACAGGGAAGGTAGAAAATATTAGACTTATCCCTCATTGTTCCTATTATGTAGCAGCACCTCTCTGTATGCTGATCTTGTAGCATGAGGAAACCAAAAACTGTAGAAGGAAATCTTTGAGGTTCAATGGACTCCGTACTGTCTCCCCAAGTAGAAGGGCCTCACCCCTTGGGACCAAGAACTCTAATCCCACAGAGCCTTAAAATTTGAACAGGAAGCACAAGTTCCTCAAGATGATCCATGGAAATGATGGTGAGGGCCTGATCCCACTTTCATCCTTTGGTTCCCAGATCCATATATTCTAGCTCTTGGAACACAGCACCACTTAATGACGATTACAGTAGCATCTATAACCGCATCCTGGAGATCAGAATCCCAAGCTCGCCAGATACCATTCCTCAACGTGCCACCTTAACTCAATTTTCAAGGATCCATTTTGACACTAGGGCCAGACAATATGATATATAGTAGGACCAGTGAGTTCCAATGTCATGTGTCCATTGTCATGGATTTTACACTTTTGCTGTAAAGTTGGGAGTCAATCTGAGGTGAAGCTTTCTGGGATTCCTTGTCCCTAAATGAAATAATCTATAAGCCTTTGGATAGTGGTGCTGGCACAGGCACTGTGGGCCAGGAAAACAAACCCATAGCTGAAAGTTTGTCAGTCTCAGCAAGAACAAATTTCTGCCCCTTCCAGGGCAATTGCCTCCAAATGGCTGGTCACCCTCAAGGAGCAGTATCATACTAAAGAGTTCAGCATTGGTCTCTACTGCTGGCAGGCCATACCCTTAGTGGCTACAATTAACTAGATCAGCCCCAGCAAGAGGGCCTATGCAGAGCTTCCATCCTACCACCATGCTCTTCTTTACAGGAGCCCATTACACATGCACAGGATAGCTGAGTAAGGAGGCTATCTGACACCCAGCAGACAAGTCCTGGCCATTTCTGTCCCATAGTTGTTTAATGCCTTTTCTACACTGGATGGTCTCTGAAGAGCATTAAGGTGAAATAGAAAAATACAAAAATGTTGTGTCCATTCCCATAGGGCCATCTACCATCTCTTAACTCCAGATTCCCTATCCCTGATCATTCAGAATTGTTCATTCCAGATCCCTGATCAATCAGCCAAATAATTCACCTTTGCTCAGCAGTCTACAAAGAAACTCACCTCAGACCTCTTCTCCCTCCATGAAAAGTTGATGACCAAACTTGACACTACCTGGTGAAAGACTTCTCAAGGCTTATCTTTTATAACTAATACATTGAACTCACCCATCTTTGAACCATCTCAGAAGGCTTCCTCCTCTACCAAGTGACCATGGGAATCTCCTGACAAGGGAGTAGATGTGAACTGAGAGATGACGCTGGCTCCGTGAAGGCAGATAACGCAGGCAGCAAAGCCACCTGTGCATGTGCTTACCTGAGCCTCTGAACCTGTTCAGATCTGACTCCAGTGTGCCATTCCCCTCGTACAATGGATTGCTGATGCATCTACCCAGCCATGTGACTCAGATATGAAAACACTTAGCTCCTGATGGGTGACTCTGGCCACATAATCACTTGACAATCCGTGGCCAGGTCCTCAGACTCTGCTGGGGCCCAGTAACACTACAGGAGCTGGTTTTCAAGCACTATGTAGTTCTCTGCAACAGAAGGAAGAGCCCCACTCCATAACTCTAGCTGTTTTCCCTGCCATTCTCCTCATAGAACTTGCTGGATTCTCCCACAGACACCTTTAACACTATTGTATTTACCAGGTCATATGGCCCTAGAATTTGGGTGGGTTACACTGCTGCTCAGACTTGTAGCTATATCCTCTTGTGATCAAGAACCAATTCAAATCTGGCAACCTCCTGGGGCCACTCAATGAATGGGTTAGAAGCATGGTGCCCACTGCCTCAAAACTCCAAAAAGAACCACCAAGCACTCCACATCTTTCTTAGTGATAGGAGGCTCAAAAGTTCTAAAAGCTTCATGAACATGTTGAACCCTGAGCCTCTGCAGGGTCTGTCTCCCACCTCTTAACATGCACGTCTCTTACTAAGATGTCCAAGTATTTGCCCCTTGCTATTTATTGGGTTTATGGAGAAGGATGTCATCAGTATAGTGGACCAGCATGATGTTTTCAGATTATCCAGATAATCAAAGATCCTTTAGACTCTATCGTGACAGAGAGCAAGAAAATCAACATAGCCTTTGGGCAAGACAGCGAATATATATTGCTGTCCTTCCCCTGTGAATACAAACTGCTTCTAATCCTTTTTCCTGATGTGAATTTAGAAAGATCAAATGCTTCATTTCAAATGCTGGAGGCTATGTTGATCTGTTCTAGTAAAGATACTATGTCCAGCGCAGTAACTACAGCTGGGCTATCGATGTCATGGTAGCCCACTGTTGTTACCTGTGAACATTCTGGATTTTTCAGGGGCCCAAACAATTAGTCATGTGGGAATGCGATGGGTAAAAGGAAAACCAATCCCCAAATCCTTTGTCTTTGATGATGGCACTAATTTCTAGATGCCACCTACAATATAGAATGACTTTGGATTTAATATCTTGGCTAAGGAGATAGCATTTTGAAAGGCTTCCACTTGGGCTTTTTACCATAATGGTTAAGGAACCAATGCAAAGGTTTCAGCAACTATTAAGTATATCCATTCTAATTATACACTCGAAAATCAGGTGAAACAACAGAGTCAGTGGGGGGTCCATTGGAACCACTGAGACAGAATTAAATCAGGGGTCCCTTATCACCTGATTCTAGTATGGGGCTACTGTGGCAGGTGGTTCCCAGCTCAGACACTGCTAACCTCCCTCAAAGTTCGTAGAGTTCCCTCTTTCCCTAATGTTCAGTTGCTCTGATAAATAGCCGTATTTCCCTTCAGAGAAAGATTGAGGAAATTTCATTGTATATACTTAAGGTAGCATTGCCAAGTCCTTCCTCAAGAGGAAGTGGCCTCCCCTCCAGCCAACGGACTCTGGGTCTAAACAATGGCTCAGAGCTGGAAAACGGGTGAAGATTCATTATTTTCTATTACAGAGACTGCCATAAACCCTGATCTTCTGCTCACCTGCCCTTGATCTTTTTTGGTACTAGAAGTCAAGAAGGCCCTTATTGACTGTCCATATGTCTAGCCCTTTGGGTCAAGGCCTCCAGTTGCCATTTGGTGCTACTGCTCAATACAGTAAACAAGTCCACCTTATCTCAGTCAGATACCTGCTGGAGCCTGGCTTGCTATTCCAAAATCCCATCATTCCCACTTTCAGCAGGGAGCCAAGTTCAGTGGCAGGGTCTCTTACCCTCAACCTTTACCTACAGAAAATGGCCACTACTGAGCTCCTCAGTGGTGTTGCACACTCCTGACTAGTGCACTCCTTATTGCTTTAGTGAGGAGTGTCCTCTGGACCCTTCTAGAAAGCATAGTCCACTGTGACACTGTCTCATGCCATGGCTATAAATCCTTTGATCCCTTCCACAGTACTCCACCCATGCAATCCCAGCGTCACCACCCTCTAAGTTACTGCAGGCCCAAGCTCCATGGAGATGTCCCAGCAGCATATCACCACTGGCTCTATGTGTCCTTGCCAGGTATTAAATCCTGACTCCCAGGGAAGTATTCCTATATCAATAAGTAACTCCCTGACCCAGACCTATGTTCCCACTCCCACCCCCACACAGCCCAGCCTTCAGGACCCACCTCTACACGTGTCCCTCTCCATCCCACCCATGTGCAGTTCATGCAACTCTTTGGGTGAACAAGCTTTCTCTTCCCAGAGCAGAATCTGGACTTCCTTGCTCACACTGTGCTGAAACCTAACTCCAGTCAGCTTCTCTACTTCTCTAGTGACCTTAAGAACCACATGTTAATGATGGGGGACCCACAAAATGGAGACCAGTTCCCTAATTTCCACTTGGAAATAGCTATAATGCTGAGAGGGTACTGAAATGTGAAATGTTGGCGGTTTTTCTGTCAGAGCAGCTGGCTCTATTCTTTCATGAATAGAACTCTCTAGTTACCCCCCTACCTTAGAATCCAGAACAAACTGATCCAAGCCTCCAGAAAGGGAAGGAAAATGTTTCCTGAGGCTAAATTCTACTTCACCTCCTCATTTTCCAGGATGAGCCTCCTTTCAGGTGGGAATGGCAGTCCTTTCTAAGAGAAGCCTATCCCCTACCTACAAGGGTGTGATCAGACCCAAAACCCCAACAAGACAAGCAATGATCCAATATGAACACACTTCCCTAACTCGGGTCCTTCTGACTTCGTACCATTTATGGGTCCTCACTGGCCCCACAGTTGGGCAAAGCAGTGCTCTACCCAGAATCTTTTCATTCTCTCATCAAGATTTCAGAAAATCTTCCCCATGCTCACCATATCAACCAAAATGATTTTTTAATCTAGGATAAGAAAAAGGAAGAGAAAGATTCAAAAGAGAAGAAAAAGGAAGATAGGTAAGAGGGCTGTTGGTAAGAGATGCTACTGGGCTACCTCTACCCCACAGACTACCCAGTAGAGTCCTCCGGAGTCATCACCTATCTGTCAGGGTTCAGGCAAGGAAGGGCCGTGATGTCCGAGAAGGAACTCAACATCTGGAATCTGGAGAACAGGCTCTGTACCTGACTCAGCCACGCTGCCCTGAGACTTGTCTGCTCCCTGGGTCTTGATTTTTACATCTGGAGATAATTCCTATCTCCCAGGCCACAGAAGCCTGAGGAAAGAATCAGAGCAAACAATAACCCCAAACATACAGAAAAGAATATGCCATCACTGACATTGGTGCCAAAGTCACTATCACTGCCACAGAACCAGTGTCAGTGCCCTTCCATCATTCGTGCAGCAAATTTATAGGGCCTGTGCTGAGAATTCAGGAATAACAATGAAGCCACGGCCCCTGCTCTCCTAGGGCTTACATTCTAGTGGAAGAAACAAGTGTTCATCAGATCATCAAACAAATTAGTGCATAATTACAAACTGGCATAAATATTCTGAAGGAAAGCAACACATTCTATGAGAGCAAATAAAGAAGAAGCTGGCTTAAATGCTTCTCTGAAGATGTAACATTTGAACTGACATCTGAAGCATGAGTAGGAGTTTAGCAGGCAAAAAGGGAGGGCGGGGGAAGAACATTCCCAGCAGATGGTATAGCAGGTGCCGAGGCTCGGGGATGGGGGGAGAGGGACATGAATTCACATGGAGGTGGAGGTGAAAGGCCAACACAGACCACAGGGCCCAAGGAAAGCCTGCGGTGACCAGAGGCAGGAGAAACAGCAGAGGCCAGGTCCTGGGATCTTAAAGACACACTCAAGATTCTGGTCTTCCCACTAAGAGCAAGGGAAGACCAGTGAAGGGATTTACATGGGGGAAGCAACGTGACCACACTGGTCTTCAGAAGGGTTTGCTCTGCCTGTGGGGTGGACCATGGATTGGAAGGAACACGAACAGGAGCAAAAGATGTTAGGAGCCCTTCTCAGGAATCCAGGGAAAAGATGATGGAGGCTGAGACTGTGGGTGTAAAATCAACAGGACTTGGGTGATGGGTGGATAATAGGCTAAGAGCAGCTGCTGCTGACATCTTGTGCTCTCAGCATCTCATAAAAATTGCAAGGTTCTTTTGGTTTTGAACAATGGAATCTCATCTTACAGAGGGGTTAGATTTGGAAGTCTGTGCATGAGATGAGAATTGCACAGAGTCAAAAGTGCCCTTGAAAAACTCTTAAACCACTCACAAAGTACAGTATACATGGTATTGTTTATACAGCCATGGACAGAAATTTTTAGGCACACTAAAGTTAGGGAGCCACTGAACTAGAATAAAGAAAGCAACAGAAGGAAAGCCCATATGCAAATGCCTGAGCATTCGAATCACTTGCCTTGAAGACAGCTACTCAAATCCCCAGCAGTGAATGGGGGATTTTCAGGGGAAGCAATGTGCATATAAGAGGCAGGGGCAGGAATTTTTTTTTACTGTATCCACTTTCCTATTTATTCCTTTCACTTTTAATAGGAAGCCTTCTTAACTCCAACACACATTCATACATGGGTCACTCACATTAGGCGGCCTGTGTGTAGGATCCCCACCCCAACATCATCAGCCTCTGCTCCTTCTTTCCCCAGAGCCTGGCCCCCATCCCACTCCAGATCTATCTGAAGCTGGGTCAAGCCCAGGCCCTCATATCAGACAGGAAAGGTGAGGTCACGACCATAGCAAACCACCCCTAAATCCTGGTGAATGAAAACAGCCAGGGTCATTTCTGACTCTTACCCACGCAGTTGCGCATCGCGGGTTGGGGCTCTGCTCCTTGTGTCTTCACCCGGCTGATGGCGCAGACACCATCTCGAGTGAGCATTGCGAGCACCAGGGCAGAGCAAACGAGAGCTCTGGAGGCTTCACGAAGTGATTAAATGCCCATACACTGCACGAGTCGCTTCCAGTCAGCACTCATTGGCCGGAATTCAGCACAAGGCTTCACCCAACCACGAGAGGGCCAAGAAGTGCCGTCCTTCCATGTGTTCAGCAGGTGCACAGCCAGAAATATTTGACAAACAACACTAATGACTTCCACATGCTCTAAATGTACAATGACAAGAGGGAGGAGAGACAAGCTTTAATTATTAAGTCTGTGTTTGGATCCCCGGCCCTGTGTAACCATGTGGATGAATAAAATGTGCCCATTTGTGCCCCAGGGGGCAGAGCCTGTGCCCAGAAAGACGCCCAGACAGCATGTGGATGTGCTGTCTTGGAATTAAAGAGCTGTCCCAAGGGGGCAGCTGACAGCCTGCGGCTGGGCTCCACTACCTCTCTGCCCTCTCTGCCCTCTCCCAGCCCCATATTCCTTCCACCAGGAGGCTGGAGCTCACTGTGTCACCAGAAGGCTCTGAGAGCTTCTAGAGTGGCTGGGCTGGGAACAATGGATACACAGCTGAATCCTTGCCCTCAAGGACTTGCCAGCATTACGACTTCTCATTGTGGTGGGAGATGGATTCCAGTGGTCATCTGCCTCTCCCTCCCATCCCTAGATGCACATGATGCTCCCCTCATCAGCACGTGCAGCCTCGTTCCCCTCCCCTGGAACCAGCAGGCCTTGTGACCTCCCTTGACTAATAGTGTGCGACAGAAACAAAGTTCAAGACTTCAGAAGAATGGCCACTTCCAGTTCCTTCCTCTTGGAACCCAGCTGCCATAGCATGAGGAAACCAAAGCTAGATGACTGGCTGGTTAGAAGCCTTATGAATGGAAGCCCTGGAGGGTGAGTGGCCATCTCAGACTTTCCAGCTGAGTGCAAGCCCCTGAGTAACCTAAACTCCACCCAGTGATGCAGAACTGCTCAGCTGAGATCAATCAACCCATAAAACATAGGCAGGCGGATCAATCATTATTTGAAGTCCCTAAGCTTGGGGATGATTTGTTACACAGCAATATGACTGAAAAATACACACTATCATATGTATACTCATGGGTCTGAGAATGCCCAGGGAAAGAAGATCTGAGAACATCTTAAAAGATGTATTAGTTTGGGTTCTCTGGAAACAGACTCTGAAACAGAGCCACGTGAGGTCTATTGGGGCAGGAGAGATGCTCTGGAGAGATACCTATAAAGAAATGAGGAAACTAGAACAAGTTGATCTGAATGTAGCCTAGTGATCACTAATGGCTGGGAAGGGAGGGGAGGAAGAAGGACAGAGGGAAGGCAGATGACAGGTACCAAAATGCGGAGAAAAGGAATGAGTTGCAGTGTTCTCCATCATGGTGGGGGGAATTACAATTCACAGCAACATATTATTTATTTTATGAAGAACCAGAAGAGAAGAACTTGAAGTCTCCAAACATGAAGAAATGATAAGGAGATGGAAATGGTAATTATTCTGATTTGATTAGTACACATTATGTACATGCTTTAAGATATCGTAATGTACCCCCAAAATATGTACAATTATTATATGTTAACCAAAAACTTAAAAAAGAGGAGGAGGAGAAGAGAGGAGGAAGAAAAGAGGGAAGAGGAAGGGCAGGAGGAGAGGAGGCTAGAATTGGATCAGCAAGGTGGTTGTAACTAAGGCCCAGGAGAAGCTCTAAATCTGGGAAGGAAATCCAGGGCTGTCCGCAACTGAAGCAAGGAGCCAACCCTTGAACCCCTTCTTTAGCCAGCATGGTTCCAGGAGCGCAGCCAACCTGGGCTCAGTACTGCAGTGACCTTCTTCTTTGGCAGAGAGGTCATGTGGCAGCTTAACCCAAGTTACTGGCCTGGTGGCTGGAAGGGGAGGCAGGAGAAGACCCTGGGCAGGAAGGTAAGTGTGTTGGAGTGACAGGACACATGAAATCTTACAAAATGGAAGGCTTGGCATCATCTTTAAGCACAGGGAGGCTCTATCCTTTACAGGAAGGCACAGGACACTATGCTGCCTCAAAGGTAACTCAAGGTATTCAAGGAAATCAATCCAGATGTCCCTGTCCTTTGTGTCAGGACTACCAACCAAGCCCTGAGCAATCGAAGCATAATTGACCTGCAATAGTGAGAATTTAATTTTCTTTGGATATCTGATACCCTTATGATTCATTCCTGGACCAAATCTCAATTTTTTCCTGCCCTCCAGCTGGACCAGAAATTCTATCTGATGGCAGGAAGGTAGTCTGGCTTTCACACTTCACCTTAAATTGGTAATCAATCACCTTTAGCCCCTCCTTGTGTTTTCCATGCATTCACCGCCCTAGGAACAATTGTCTAATTCCACTGTCTTTTTTTTTTTTTTTTTTTTTGAACCAGCCCGGGGATTTAACCCCGGGGCGCCACTGAGCCGCATCCCCACCCCTATTTTGTATTTTATTTAGAGACAGGGTCTCACTGAGTTGCTTAGGGCCTCGCTAAGTTGCTGAGGCTGGCTTTGAACTTGCGATCCTCCTGACTCAGCCTCCCAAGTCGCTTGGATTACAGGCATGCGCCACCACGCCCGGCTAATTCCACTATCTTTAAAATGACTATTTCCTCAGAGACTCTCAAATATCTAAGAGACTGCACCCACTAGTATGTTCCCTTCCACCAGTGTCCCATGCCACTTCACCACCAGTGAAATTTTTAACAATTGCACTGCAAGAGCAAGTCAAAGGCCATTAGTACCTCCACCCACCACCGGCGACAGGCTCTCATTACCAACAGGCCGGTGGATGATCCAGCTTCAAAAATCCCATTTTAGAGTCTGTTTCCTAGGAAGCACTCCTAGCACCAACTGTAGTAGTAGGTCAGGTTCCCTAGAAATAGATCAAAGATGGAGATTTGCATGCAGAGAACTTACTGGAGAGTGATCTCAGGAACATTAGTAAAAGAGAAAGGGCAGCAGGAATGGGCAGAGGGAGCAGTTGAACCCTGATGCATTTGCAATAAAGGCCTCAATCCTGTAGAATGCTCTAGAGCAGGCATGGCCCTTCAGAGTTGTTCCAGAATGAGTTGTTGGATTGGAACTGCTTTCAGGGAAGGAGTGTAAACCTTGGGAGAATCTGTTTCATTTTGGCCAAAGGCAATTCGTAGGGAGAGACGATCTGGTCCACAATGTTCTCGATGGTGGTGGGAAGATCTGTGCTCAGTGAGTCCCTTGAGGTAGGGAACCTGGGAACCTAACCACAGCATCCACTCTATCCAGTATCAGGGAACTCATGGGGAAGAGTGGTGGTCAGCATGGTTGCTGAGACCAAGTGTACATCCACTGGGTTTGACCACAAGGAAGTCACTGGAGAGTAGGGAGGGAGTTCTTCAAAGGCAGCCATGGTTGAGAAGCTCATGCAAGAGGTAGAGTGAACAGAAGGAGGAAAAGGAAGATGGCACTCTTGACCTCTCTAGGCTCCACTAGAGAGAGACAGCTCCACTAGCCTGTCTTGGTTTCCTATGTCGGCCTCGTGCCTGGACAGCCCACATCCACTGTGTGGTAAATGGAGGATTCTAAAGGCCTCTGCTCCTGCTCCCTCACCTTAGTGCAGAGCAACTCTAAAAGCCATCTGGTTCACAGCTCCCTGGGGGGTCAGCGGAGACCTGTGTCCTGACTACATTTCATTTCAGTGCCTCCTTCTGCCCACTTCTGCTTTTTTCCCTCCCCACAGGTCTTGATCTGAAAGCCTTCCCCAATGAGCATCCTGCAAGTAGAGGTCTGTTTCCCAATACACCCAGCTATGATGGAAAATATATATACACCCTTGGGAAAAAGCAAAAGGAAAACAGCAGAGTCAGAGGATCCAAAGGGCCAGGCCTGAAGGGGCAATATGTCAAGAAATAAACAGGATATTTAAGGTGATCTCATTGATATTAGAGCAAAGACTTGAAGGAGAAAGTAAGGGGATTATCCAAGTGGAAATCTGGTGGAAAAGCATTTCAGGCAGAGGGAACAGCAAGGAGGCCAGTGGGGCTGGAGTGGAAGGAGGGAGGGAAAATGTAGAAGCCAGCAGTGGGGTTGGGTGAAGGAAAACAGATCACACAAGGACTTACAGGCCACAATGATGCCCTCGACTTTTTCTTTGAAAGGAGCAGAGGACATGATCTGGCTTTAAACCTCACCTTGATGCTGTGTATAATGGGAGGACAGAAAGAGAGGCCTGATTGGAGGTCACTGCAGTAAACCAGGGAGAGGTCTTGGGAGGGTGGAGCAGGTGGTGGCAGCAGTAAGAGGTCTTCAGATCAGGGATGTGTTTTGAAGGGACGGCCAGCACGATTTACTGATGGACTGGGGTGGAAGTGAGCACCAAAGAAGAGCCAAGAAAGACTCTGAGCAGCGGAAGGAAGGACTTGTCAAAAGCCAAGACAGGAGAAGACAGCAGGTGTAGTACATAGTGGAAGCCAGAGCTCGACCTTGGATGTGTTGAGCTTGAGATTTACGGAATAACATCTGTAGGACTGAGTGGCCAGCCCAGCTCTGTAATGCGGTCTACCAAAGAGGGTAGAACGAATGCGGCTCAGGGGCATGGTGGAAGTGGGTGGCACAGGGACCTAACTCTATAATTCCATCTCCGACGCACTCCATACTCCGATGGCCTTCTAATTAATTCTGTGAGCAACACAGAGAACGCTCTGTGCAACACGAAGAGGGTCTGGCTGTGCAGGCTTGGAGATGAGAGTGTATTTGAAAGTAAGACTGGAGCAAGCCCCCGTGCATGGAGGTATTGGTCATGAGATGTCCACGTGCGTGTGTGCACCTGCAGGCATGCAGGTCCCAAAGCCTGACGCACTCCAGCATGAGGACATGATGCCAGCCCCTGGCCTGACACAGTTGCAGAATGCATAGAATAAACAAATAGCTGCTAGCATCATTTGGAACAGAGCCCTTGGGGCACCTCAAGGGCGTGCCCTCCTAGCTACCCTAAGCCATGTGGGTCCCCTCGAAGCCCTGCAAGACTAGTTCCAAGACACAGAGGTCCCTGCAGGCTCCCCCATGCCAGGCCCTCCTGCTCTCCTGGGCTGCTCTCTGGCCCCACGGGAAAAAATGCCGACACAGCTCTGCGAGTGAGGGAGGAGAGTTAACTCTCCATTTGCCATTAAACATAATCAGGGAGAAATCTGTGTGCAGCGCGCTGCTCTGGCCGATAAGTGATTCCCCAGAACAACAGATAAAAGCCTAGCACTAAAGTGCAGCCAGAAACGATGTGTAATTGGGATGAAAGAATCCTTAAATCTGCACGCTGCTTTTAACTTGGGAGGCTTAAATTACAATTAATAGTTCCCTTGAAGAAGGCACGGGGTTGGGGGGGCAGAGGAATTCCAAGGCCTTGAGCTCAGAGCTCTGGGCGCCATCTCAGCTCTTCAGTGCTCGGTGGTGGGGTACTAAGTAGTAAGGAGGGAGGAGGGAGCTGGAGGGAGACTTCTCAGGGTCTCGGGCACCCTGATGGGTTGCATCCGTTACAAGTTCCAAACCCACCAGTTTCCAAATAAGCTCATCTGTACTTCTGGACTTTTGCCCATTCCCCCTCAGAGCATCCCTGGGATGCTGCCAACAGTCAAAAATCATTACCCCCATTTTGCAGATGGGGAAACTAAAGAGATGCACCTGCCTGAAGCCCAGAAGTAGAGTTAGTCCACTTGTAGTTCCCAAACTGGGATGGTCCTGAGAGTTCAGCCCTCCTTCTGATTTGCTGGGGTGCAGAGGCCCAGAGGCGGGAGAGTGTCTGGCTGCCCAACTTCATGGAATACAGCAGTGTGGAGTCAGTGCCAGGACCCAGGTCTCCTGATTCAGCGGCCACTCCCTCTTTGCACCCCTGGCCAGTGAGCCGAGATTTCCCTGGAACCAGCCAAGCAGACGGTTTCCCTTCCCCTTCCTTGCCACCCCTCCTGGAGACAGAATGGGGTGTGACTGCATTTACCTGGGGAAAGTTTCCACAGTCCTCCCCACAGGGCCTGGCCCTGCTCCCTTCACCTTGGCTTGACCCGGCTTGGGGACCCCTTCCTGCCCAGCATACAGACTTGCCGGCTGTCTTTCTAACTCACCACATGGGCCATAGCACCCAAGACTTCCTGCTTGCTGCCCTATATTCCTGCCCTGGGGACAGAGCTGTTGGCCACTAGGCTGTGGACAGCTTCAGCGGGTAGCAGTTGAACACAAACCAAAATCAGGAAGCTGGCTGGCTGCCCTCCAGGAATGAGGAGTCTGGCCCTCAGACGACACCAACTAACAGTCACAGGGAGTCCAGCGAGCGGCCTTGGCATTCCCAGTGGTGGCTGAGGCTGCCCCTGCTGCTTGGTCCAGAGCTGAGACTCCTGTGTTGGTGGGAACTCTGAAGCTCCCCACACATGAGCTCATGGGTGGCTGGGTGCCTGACCCTGCGCTTCATGGCTTTGGAATGCGTTCTCTGGGCTCGTCTGTTCTGCTCCCCCATCTCGCCCCAGCAAGTGCCGCTGCCTGTTCTCGGTCCTTCAAAGCCAGGCAAATTCCAGAAAGGGCTTTTTTCTAACACTGCCAAATTGTGTAAGCATGTGTGTGTGTGTTTATGTGTGTGTGCGTGCACAAGCAAGCACCATGCCTATAAACACCTGGAGTGCACGGGTGAGCTCACATGCACCTGTCTCTGGGCACACGTGGGCATACGTGTGAATATTTGTGTGCACTGATGTATGTTGTGTGTGTGTGTATTCTGTGCATGAGTAGTTTTCAAAGAACACAGTGGGATCCGCTTGGGGCCCTGCATAGCTGAACCTTATTTATAGCTCTCCTCTGTCTGGTTCGTTTCCTCTAACTTCCCTGCAGAATGATATGAATGAAAATGACACTATTGACTATCTTGGTAACCATAAAAGACCTTATAGAAATAAGATTTTTATAGTTTGTGGACTGGGAGAATCAAAAGACTAAGAGTTATGGACTCGGAGGATAGGAGAGAATCAAGCCGAGGCGGTCGGAGAGGTCCCTGGGTGGATCGTCTGTGGGTTTTTTTAAACAAACTCATATAAATAAAGTGATTGTCTTGAAAGAGTTATGAGAGCCCTGAAGCTGGTGGGCAATATCTCCATGGCCCCTGCAAAGGCGGGAGGGCGGGCATGCTCTCTGCCTGAGAGGAAACCCTTGCTTTATCTGAGTTCCTGCTCCCAGCCTCCCAAGAGAGGCAGAGGAGGTAGTGACTGGGCCAGCACTGCCCTGTTTCTATGGAGAGCTACAATCCTTGGCAGCCTTAGGAACAGAACCCCGACTAGCCAGTGTGGACCTGTGCACCCTGAACCAGGAGCCAGCCCCGAGGTTCTGCAGATTCTGGGAGTGCAGCTCCTCCTACTCCATGAAGGCAGAGCCTTCGAATCCTGCACAGGGACTTCCTTAGACCCTCCAGTAGTCAACAACACTAGCCCTGCAGAGAGACCCTGCCTCTCCCAAGGCTGCAACTGAGCAGTCCATTTTGGCAAAATCCAAACCCAGTTCCACTCACCTGTACCAGTGGCCTAATCTTTGCCTTGTTCTTTCAGAGAGGAAGCAGAGCTCATCCTGCCCTCGGGAGCTCCCTCTCCGGTGGGGAAGGGTGGAGAGGAGAAGGAAGGATGGCTAGGAAGATGTGCTCACCATGGATGCCCAGAAGCCAGGGTACCCTCTCCCACTCGGGTACCCTCTCCCACTCGGCTACCCCAGGAGGCAGGTACAGACCGAGTGGTGTTAAAACTTAGTGATGAAATTTCAGGTTTTGTTCATCCTAACAAACAAGGTACTGGGCAACTGGGCAAGTAGCGCTGAATCAGACAGCTCTTGAGGTGAACCACCTTCCCAGAGAGAAGAGGGCATGGCATGGACAGGATGTTAAGGCCTGAGTTGTACAGTTACCCAGGGAGGAGAGAGTACCTCTGTCTGGTCAGGGAGGGCCCCTCAGAAAAGGGTCTTGAAGGACAAGTAGGAGTTCGTTTGAAAGAGGTGAACCCAAAGGTCCAGGGGAGGAAATGCAAGGAGCATTTGGGAAATCCCTTGGGTATCCAGCAGGTTCCTGGCTGGCAGGAGAGGAGAATTAGGGGAAGATCTTGAGTCAGGGAGAAAGGGTGATCTGATCCAGGGCCCAGGCAGTGGCAGTGAAGTCAGAAAGAATCACATCAGAAGCAGAAAGTCAAGGAAAGATGGGACAGTTCCTCCCCAACTTGGTTCCAGTCCTGCTGGTGGACTTCCAAACAAAGGGTGGGATGAAGCACTTAAGGCCAAGCAGTCAGCAGCCTGCTTCCCTGCTGCCTCTCCCTTTCTCTCCCCTCTCATTTCTGTCTCCCCAACTCCCTGCCCCACCCCAGCTTTCTGGGGTAACACCAGGTCCTTGCCCTCTTCCACCTTCAATGGGACAATTCTGAAAGCCAGAAAGTAACCACTCAGTCCATTAGAAATAACCATCAGGTCTGAGGGGCCATCCTGACTCCTGTCTCTCTCCCTGGAGACCTAGGGACATGGGGCGAGGGCCAAGGCATGCCCGTGGCCCTTGTCAATGCCCTGACTCCTTGTCTTCAGGCATCGATTTCTCTCCTTCCTGACCTTTCAGGAGAGGTGCCCTGAATTCCAGGCCAAGTCATTACCCAGCTGATGGTAGAGACTCTATGAGACCAGCCCCCCTCGCTCTGGCCCCTTCCAATGCTTCTGGGAGCAGCCCGTGCTGTCAGCCGGCCAGAGCGTGTCTGCATCGAGGCGAGCTGAGTGGGGCTCGATTCACACGGATTCAGCCGCAAGGAGAGTTTATGGTTCTTGATTGCACCCAGCAGGGAGGCCTTCTTAGTGATGAGAGAAAAAATATTCAACAACCTGTCTTTGCAATGTGCTGATCTCTTGGGGGGTGGGGGGATTCGAGAGAGTGATTTATGATTTATGAGTGAAGAGAAGGGCTTTTTTTCATTTCAGGGCTCCCCCAAACTGCTTCAACATTTCCTCCTTCTCATTTGTTTCTGCTTTGGTGTAAGTTTGAAGCAAAATGTTCCCACCCTGGTGGGCCCCTGCATGCGAGTGGAGGCGATGGTCCTCAAACCCTGACTCGAAGCTGGGATGGGACCTCCAGAGGCCCCTGGACAGCCCTGTCCCAAGCCTTGTCTCACTTCCCAGCCCTTTTAGCACTCTGCTTTATACCCAGACTGCATCTGCTGCGCTCAGTGCCCAAACACAGTGCCTGGCCCATCGCTCTGGATAAAGGAGGGAGCGAACAACAGATTCCACTCCTGCAGAGCCACCGTGCTGGCTCTGTGCTGCCCTCCCTCTGTCCGCTATTTCTGAAACTCATTCTGGTTTCAAATGATACGCCACATGCCCCCAGAAAACGGGATGCTGGGGGGAAAAAAGCGGCATTTTTGGAGGTGACATTTTTAGTTGCTTCTTAATTATTCATGGGAATTTTAAGTCACTGGATCGGCAAGCACCTAGAGGACAGTCACCAAGTGTGTGGAGGAGGAAGGGAAAGAGGGGTCCATCATCTGCACAGGAACCCCGAGCTCTTCCTTCCCAAGGCATCAAAAGGAGCCCTGAGGATGGCACTTCTCCTGTCCCTCCTGTTTTTCTGCATTCTCCTCAACTCCCCCAGGACCCTCCTATGGCCCTGCCAAGACCCCTGCTGCTCCCTTTCGGCCTCAACCTCCTTACTTTGGGAGTGGGAGGGGCCCCCTTGTCTTTATGTGAACAGCAGCATTCCAACCCTCAGGATGTGTCCTGGGCTCCTGTCCCCAGGCTCAGAGGAAGCCAAAGCCCAATTAGGGAGGGGGGGGCGTGGGTTAGATCCTGGCTGGCCGCCACCACCAGCAGAGATGCTAGGCTCCAATCCATCCCCCAAGGGATGGGCACAAAATTTTCAAAGCCGGCAAGCTCCGTGTCTGCCCGGGAGAGAGGCACTGGGCATCCAGCACCCTGAGGCACACTAGGCACTCTCTCCGGGCTGCCAGGGGCCAGCCGAGTCCCATCTACCCTGCCTCCCTGAACCCTGAGGCGGCTGAGAACCCCGTCCGCCCGCTCCACTTGCCTCTAGCTCTGTAAAGCTTGGTACCCACCGAAAGGGGAGGGGGCAGCGCTGCAGGGACGATGCCCGCGCTCCGAAACTTTACACTGAAAAGTTAATCCACTGAAGCGTAGCCCAAAATAAGCGCACTGCCTAATGTGCCGGGAACTGCCGGTCGCAAGGCCAGACTGCGAGCGGATGTCTGCGCATCTCCGCCCGCCCGCCCGAAGCCTGCATTTAGCGCCAGCGAGGGAGTCTGGGCTGGAGCGCTGCTTTCACACCGACTCGAGCCGCGAGTTTATGGATCTTGATTGCACCCAGCAGGGAATCCTTTTTAGTGATGAGAGAAAAAATATTCAACAACCTGTCTTTGCATTGGGTGTGTTGGACACACTTCCCTGCTTCGGAATCAGACATATGTGAGTTGTGGGAGGAGAGCTGCTGTCAGCAGGCCAGAACGCGCCTCTCCTCCCCTCTCCTCCCGCGTCCCGGTGCAGGGGGCGGGGAGTCGAGGGGGCTGCGTGTGGCCGGCCCAGGCCGGGGAAGAGGCCCGGCGGCCCCCCGCGAGGCGCCACCCGGGCCCTGCGTGGCAGCCCGACCGGCACGGCTCCCTGCTCGGCCTGCGGTGCGCGGCTGGGCGGTCCTCCGGGAGCCGGCGCCCGCGTGGGGCCCGCTGACAGCGCGCCCAGTAGAATATTGTATTAGTTGGTTGTGAGCTGTGTTCTCGTCAGGGTATCTGAGTTTCACAGAACAGACGGGGTGAGAGTTTTTGTGCTATATCCAGATTGGCTTAAAATAATGTCGTTTTTGTAGCTTATTAAACCACAGAAACTACACCAAAGTCATCCACGCTGCTGCCAGCGAACTCTCTGAGTTGGGGCTGGGGTAAGAGGCGAGCTCAGCCCAGGGGTCAGGCCCTCTGCTCCACGCACAGGAGCCCCGGGGGAGACGGGAAGGACCTTCCTGGCCTGCTATGTGGAGGCCTTGGACCTCCAGCACCAGCTGGGGGTTCTGCAAGCACCCTGACCCCAGACCCCAGAATCCCCTATGGGACCACTCTGCCCTGTTTGGGGATAGAGTCTGCAGAAGGGCAGCTTGGAATTGAGGCCTTGCCCTGGACAGAGGGGACATGGGCTGAATTGGCCTCTGCCTCCAGCCTACTGGGAAAGACTGAGGCATGGCAGGTCCAGACCCCATCCCGGGAGGCCCTGTCTAGGCAGGGATGATGGGGTCTTTGGGTCTTGTTCCAGGACAGCGTGGTGAGGCAAGTTCTGGAGACTTGGGAAAGGGAAAGGGTGCCAGGCAGCAAAAGCTCATCAGGGCTGGACAGAAGGACTTCCCCCTCCTTGTCAGACAGACTGCCCTCCCAAAAAATGTGTGTGTCCTCTGCCGGTGAAGAGGTTGGAGATGGGGTAGAGACCTCCCTTGAGATGGACAAGGAGACATGTCACAGTGGCCCCTGTCTCTTTCATCCAGGGCAGATCCGAATATCCTAACCAAAGCTGCCATGCAGCAACTGATCTACTTTCTCACACTTTTCAACAAGCCCATAAGGTATGTGCTATAGTGATCCCTAATTGTCAGAAGAAACTGAGGCTGAGAGGTAGAGTAATCTGCCCAAGAACACACAGCTACAAAGTGGTAATGTTGGGATCTGAACCCAACAACTTGCAGCAGAATGAGAATCCTGACCACTGTACCATAGGGCTTCTCTAGTGTTTGAGCATGAAAAATGAAAATGCCTCCACTGCTCCTGCAAACCCCTATCTGAGCCTTTGGGAAATGAGGAGACCTAAAGAAAACAAAAGCATTCAGCAGAAAGCCAGTACCATCCTCGAGGACTCATCCGTCCATCACCAGCCTCATGTCCAGCCGGAAAGAATGCAGAGCCAATCCCCATCTCTTTAGGGCTGGAGAATGCCCTGGCCTGGTGGAATATGCCCCGGGAACTTCTCACAGGCTTTCCTGGAGAGTTGTGTCTCAGCCACCAGAGCCACAGGCTCCTCTGTCCTGCTGCAGAACCCACAGGTAGAGCAGGAGCGGTCCCTCCTCCCGTCCACCCAGGTGCCCCAAAATCTAGGTGCCTGGGGCTTCTGTCTCTTAAATGGCACCCCCTCCTCCCCAGGAGGAGCCCAGCCCTATTACCTTCTGCCTGGAAGCTATTGCCTCCCTCTGCTCTCTGGCTCTCCTGTCCCCAGTCTCCCCTTCCCCAATCCACTCTCCTATGCAAAATCCTTCCCCAGGGTTCCCGCCACCTATGCTGCAGGACAGAGACCTCATGACTTAGTCTGACCTGCAGAGTCCCTTCACACACCACCCCGGCACCGCTCTGCCTCACCTCTGCACCCGATACACCAACCACCCAAGATGATCAGCCCTCCCAACCTAGGCTCCTTAGACACCTCCCCGCTTTGGCTCAGGTAGGATTACTCACCTGATATTTGGGCTTTGAAGGATCAAATTCACATTTCCCCTGCTAGGAACAAAAACACTAGACAAACAGAGGGCAAATAAAAATTGTGGTCCAGAAGTTCTATGCACAAGTCAGAGACCAGGTGACCCTCCAGGTAGGTCCAAGAGGCAATATCTCTTTATGACTCAGAATTAGGCCTGGGCCCAAATCCTGCCTCCAGCATCAGGGCTCCTCACTGAACTTCTCTCTGCCTCCACTTCTCCATATGTAAAATGGGGCAATAATGGCACCTACCTCCTGAATTGGTTGCAAGGATTAAAATTATTAATACACATAAAGAGTTTGGAACAGGCTTGGCGCACAGCATTATATAAATGTTAACTGCTATTCCTGTCATCATTGTCTTCTTGTCTGGCTCATCCAAGCCCCACTTCCTTTGACTTTGACCTTTGAGCCCTAGCAGTTCTCTCTCTCTTTCTCTCTCTCTCTCTCTCTCTCTCACACACACACACACACACACCACCCAGATGCACATGCTCAGATGCACACAGACAGCACACACACTTGCACACGAATGCCCCCACGTGTTCCCGCACCAGCCCCCACCCTCAGAACTCTTTTTCCTTTTCGGCAGCAGATTCAGGGCCCAGGTCTCTGACTCCCTCACATTCACCACATCCAATTTCAAAGTCAGGAGCTCCTCAAGAACCCTACAGATTTCGTTCCTCCAGCATCAGCAACCAGTCCCTGATCCCACTGAACTGCTCAGTAGATAGGAGGCTGGTGACCGGTGGGAACAGGGAGTGAGGCTGGGGGGCAGCGACCCCAGCAGGCATAGCGGCAAAGAGAATTGGTCCCTGGGAGGAGGAACTCCTTCCAAAATGATTCCAGGTCCAGCCCGTGCTTGGAGCTGGTGCCTCAGCAGATCTCCGCCAGCCCCCCACAGCAGACGTGGGGCAGGAGGACCCACTAGGATTAGACATTTTGTTTCCTGCAGCTTTTTCTGTAGTCTGCTGTGCACGGGGCAGAGGCCACTCCACATCTGCATTCAGGACCTGCAGGCAGGCTTCCCTCACAGTTTCACTGAAGCTTCCAGACAGGGCCCTATCACACCAGAAACCTTTAACACCCCACTCAGCCCAGCACGTTTATCATCCAAACTTTATTTCAGGAGTTTAAAAAAAAAAAAAGGTAGAGGGAGAATTTAGAGTGAGGCAAAGCCAAATTCAAATCTATTGCCTCAGCCCTGTGTGATTCCAAGGACATTGCTTGACCTCTCTGAGCCTATTTCCTCCTGGAGACAAAAATGTCTCCTCAGGAGTGATTTGGGGAATGACAAGGAAAATGAATGAGAATATGCTAGAGAAACACTGAAGCGTGAGGTGGATGAGAGGCTGTCCCCATCACCTGGAGAGCCGCACTGGCCATGCTCCACTCACTCTGCCTCCAGATCCATTCTCTGCCCTGCAGTGTGCCCCAGCAGACTCACCTGTAAGAAGCATGTCACCAGGGCCACCCTGTCCTCTGGCTTCCAGTCCAGGAATTCCCCTACAATGGGCAGAGGGTGCAGAAGCTGGATGGCAGGAGAAGGCAGAGGCTGGGGTGCAGGCCCCATTTTCTCTGACACACAGGATTCTGGCGCTCGCTGCCTGTGCCATTCCTTGGCCACAGCTCTGGTCAGTGGCTCCTCCTCTGTTTCCCCCTCCAGCCCCAAAGTAGCCACAGCCTCCTTCCCCTGTCATTAATGTCCAGATGCTTCCATAAGCTCTGCTCTTCCTGCCTCGCCCTCTCCAGTCTCTTCACTGGAGCCTTTTGGGGTATGCCACCTTCCCCAAATTGGTCCTAGGGTGGACCCGAGCTGGACTGTCCCCCACAGGCTCATGTGTTGAAAGGTTGGTCCCCAGTGCAGCAATGTTCGGAGGCGGAGCTTCCAGGAAGTGATTGGATCATGAGGCTCTGACCTTTAGGGTTCATATCTGATGGCCTTATTGGGAGGTGGTAGAAATTGAGGGAGTATGGCTTAGTTGGAGGATGTAGGCCACTGGGGGCATGCCCTGGAAGGGTATATCCTGTCTCCAGCCCCTTCCTCTCTCCCTGCTTCCTGGCTGCCATGAGGTGACAGCTTTGCCCACAACACCCTCCCTGCCAAGATGCCCCATCTTGCCACAATCCCACACCAATGGAGCCAAGTGATTGTGGACACCATGAGCCAAAATAAATCTTTCCTCCTTTAAGTTGATTTTCTCAGGTGTTTTGTCACAGCAACTAAAAGCTGATAATTGCATGGAGCTGTCAGTATCTTCCATGTTTCCAAACCCAGCTGCTCTATGTCTTAAAGATGCCCTGGCTCTCAGCTCTGCCACCCCTACTTGCTGAGTCTCTATGGATTCAGGTCACAATTCTAGGATGGCTGCCTATCCTAGGGATCCATGCAGTAGAAGCCCCATCCTGAGACCCCCAACACTCCCAGTGGATAGAGTGGCAACCTGTCCAGGTAAAGACCTTCCCTGACCCTGCGGCCCAAGTACAGTCCTTAGGAGACTCAGGCCAGGACAGCTTTTGTTCCCCACACCTGAAGCTCAGAGCCAGCCTTGCCTGCGAGGTAGAATCTCTGGTTTAATTAAGGATCTTAGGAGAGAATTCTCTCTTGTTATTTTCTGAATAAATTAAGGAAGTAACTTTGATGCAATATCATTTTCATCTAATCAGGAACATTCTGAAATTACCATATTGTTTTCCATTAGAAACCCCATCAGCCCCCAAATCAGATAACCAGGCTGGAGGCTGCCAAGGCCCCTCTGTCCTGGGGTGGGTACTTGCTGTGGGGACAAAAGGGACTCACTGCTCCTGCCCCAGTCCCTTGCTGATTCCATGAGATTGCTCATGTCTCTTTATAGGATTCCTCAACCTTGGTCAGGGCTGGGGTGGGGAAGCCCCACAGAGGGCAGAGGAGGGGCCCAGGGATGACTGCAGAGCTGATCGGGTTGGATCAGAACCCGCCCAGGTGCTCCTTAGCAGTTCAGCTGTGAAAGAGGAAGGGTCAGTTTCCTTACCTTGAGCCTGACTCTCACCCCTCCCAGGCAACCCATCAGGCCCCAGTCTGCAGCAAGGGGCAAAAGAAGGGAGACCTGGGACTCAGCATCAGAGGAAAACCTGAAGACAGGCCACACAAGGTGGTGCCTGAGGTTGCCAGGAATTTGCCAGATTTCCACAAAGCTGATTTCCCACCCCTTTCAAAGCTCCCTGCAGGCTTGAGCTGAGGGTGTCAAGGCTACAGCAAGTCAGGAGCCCTTGGAGGAGAAGATGGGAAAATTCCAGAGCCAGAAGTCCTTCAAAGGAACATCACCGCCACTGCCCAGGGTCTTTTCCTTGAGAGCACTCTCCACCACTTCACAGCAGTGGGCAGTGCTGAGGCCAGCTAAAGAATCCAGGGCACCACCTGGGCCCTTTCTGTCCATGCCGCTATACGGTGCCTCAGCGTGCACTGAGACAGACCCTAGTGCATCCTAAAGAAAAAACCATGATATTTTCAGAAGAGCCTGGTGATAGGGTCAGAATCTCTGTTGATCAGTTTGTCCCCACAGTAGTGCCTCCTTATCCACAGGGGGCATGCACTGAAACAGCAAAGAGTGCCCAACTCTATATCTGTTAACTGATTAGCAGATGGGTAGTGTATACAGTGTAGACACTCTGCACAAAGAGATGATCTGCCACTCAGGCCAGACAAGTGGCCCAGTGTGAGCTTTTACCACACCACTCAGAAGGGCATGGAATTTAAAACATATGAATTGTTCATTTCTAGAATTTTCCATTTAATATTTTCAGGCCATAGTTGACCATGGGTAACTGAAACTATAGGAAGTAAAACCAAGGAAAATGGGGACTATTTTATTCTTTTGCTCAGTCTCTGACTTTAACTCTTGTTTGTTGCTTCCAGCTCCCCACTTTCCTCCCACCCTCCTCCACCCTTCCTGTATCTGCTCCCCACCATGTTTAGACCTTCAAGAATCCAAGAGCCTTACCCAGAACCTAGCAGGGATGACCTCTATTCACCCACAGATTCCACCTGGCTCTGCTCCTCGAATTGCCAAAGCAGGAAGCTGAGAGAGCGTGAGCTTCCAGGGAGGGTCTGAGACTTGCCACGCTCCTGAGGCTGCCCCAGAACCAGGAGGACGTGACCAGGTGTTGGCCTCCACCCAAAGCCAGCATGAAGAAGGAAAATGAGGAGGTGGAAGAGAATGTAGAGGAGGAGGAGGGTGGGTGTCACAAGACAGACAGCAGCATGTGGGCATGAGGGAAGGCGTGGGTGCCAACAGGTGGGGAAGGGTCCAGGGGATGTCATCCCAGCAGGCATGGCGGCCAGCCCAGGAGTCTTGTTGAGCCCTGGGTGCTCTGTGAGGAAGCAAGTCCTTTTCCTTGTCCCTGAGTCTCAGAGCTCATCAGAAAGCCAAGCTCACGGCAACCCAGGAAACGTCTGCTGAACTGGGTAAGTGACTCAGAATGACACACGGAGATTCAGTCAGGGATCCCTCGTAAGCCCACGGAGAAAGGGGGCTCTGAACAGCAGCATGGATCCACTCAGCAAGGCAGCCACCAGGAGGCCTGGAGCACAGCTGTGGCCTTGGGTCCTGGGGCAAACGCTGTCTGGCACAGTTCCCAGCTGGGGTTGGAACTCAGCTCACAGACAGGAAGCATGGCCAGAAAAGGACGGCAGAGTACAGGTGGATCCATTCATCCATTAGTGAAGATGCCTTTAGAGCACTCTGGGTGCAGAACTCCTGGGTGGAGTCTGTGCCTCCCTGAGCGTGGGCGTGGGTGTGCCCGGAGGTGGGTACCAGGGCGGGGTGGGGGGGGAGTTGTAGAGTAAAGTGGGATGGGCATGTGCAAGAAGGGCCTGAGTGGGCTTGCAGGTGTAAATGGGACAGCTGGGTGACGGTGGGACAAAGGAGGGACAGTGGCATCCCCTCAGGAGGAGGCCCAGCGTGGGTTCCCTCTGCTGCTACATGACTTACTTTCTGCTCCAGCCATTCAGCAGAGAGTTGGTGGGTGGCGATATTTTCTCTTAAAGACCTAGCCATGGACTTGGCCAGGTCCCTGCTTCCTGGGGACCATGCAACCCTCCACAATCCCATAGTCACCCCCTTGGCTTTGACAGTCCATCTTACCACAATGCGATCTCTGGAATGGATCAGAAAATGAAGTTACCAGGATGTGTTCCATGTACTTGGTTCAGTAAAGACTTCCCACAACCTTTTCTGACTGATTTCCAAATCCGTGCTTCTTAGCGTGCTGCCTGACACACAGTAGGCCTTCTTCTGCAGATACAAACCACCGAGTCTACTTCTTCCTGATTTTCACCTCCCGCCCCAACTGACACAGGCCTCCAAGCTCCCTTGGTCCTTTGAAAACACGGAACCCTTCTGTCTCTTCCTTAGGTTTATTCAGTTCTAAACTGTCCTCCCCAACCCCAGCCCTCCCTCCCTGATGCTCCCCCAAACGTCCTGCCCCCAGAGACCCAGGAAGGAGCTGGGATCCCCGTGAGAGCCCAGGGCTCACTAGAGGCAGCTTCCAGAGATGGATTCTTTGCCCTACCTGGGCCTGGCTGGGGCCTGGCTGGGCCCTGGCCAGCAGGTTGGGACACCCCTGCTGTGGCTGGCTGAAGCTTGTTGTCTAACCTGGCCTGGGGGTGCCTGGGAGCAGGCACCCTGGGAGGGTGGCCTGGCAGGGCTCTGAGAGTGGCACGCCCTGGGTGAGGTCATGCCTGCCTCACACCTCTGGTATTCCGGCTGATCGCTATCTCCTCCCCAGCCCTGGTTCCGCAGGCGCAGGCGGGCGGAGATGCAGGCAAAGGAGGTGCTGATACTGCAGTCTGGCCCCAGGCAAGACGGGGGCTGTGGCTGAGCCCTGGCCTGCCTGTCTGCTGCTCCCACCGCCACCTCCTGCCTCCCCAGCAGATGGACAGACAGACAGGGCTGGCTGCCTGGTGGAAGAGATGGCTGCTGCCTAGTACACCACCTCCACCAGGCTGAGCCCGACTCCACAGCTGGCTGTCCTGGGAGGACCCTCCTGAAGCCAGGCAAGAGGGAAGGAGCCCAGAGGGCAGATTCCCAGAGGATTTCCCCTTGGGAACACACTCCATCCCACCCTCCCGGCCTTCCTCCTTCCACCTCAGCCAAGCTTGAATGATTGCGGGAGCCACTGTCCGTAGGGGAGTCGCACAATTGCATGAATAAAAGATTGATCCTCACATCCTTTCCAGATTGTGCCAGTAAAGTGGGTGTATGGCTGCCTGAATTATTGAAGCCCTGTGGAGCCCTGGGCCCCAGGAAGGCATGGGGGCACTCTGATGGAGCCCAGGCCCGGGGACAGCCTCATTCTTTGACTTGGGGATCTTAGGAACCAGAGAAGGGTCCAGCCCTCAATCCTTTTTCTTAAGAGAATTGGGGGAGGGCTCCCTAGGAATGAGAGATGGGGCACAGATGCCAGCAGCCTTGTTTGGGTTCCCTGTTCTAGCATGGGAATCAGGGAAGTCAGGCTCTTTGGGAGGCACCTGATCTCCCGTCCATCCCGCCTTCATATCCCAGACACAGCCCCTCACTCCCTTCTGTGGGCTGCAGCGTGCATGGTTCTCCTGGTGCAGGCCTGGGTTGGTGGCAGCAATGGCACCTGGGAACTCACTCCTTAGAAAAGCATGTTGTTAGGCCCCTGCCCAGACCTCCTGAAGCCGACAGTAGCCGAATCCCCCCGGAGGGTTCAAGGGTTGGGTTCCCTAAACACCTTCTGCTGCATGCTCCAATGAGCAGCCCCACTTCACCCTGCTCAGATGGAAACGGATGTGCAGGTCACCTGGGACCCTGTTCAAATCCAGGTTAGCCGGTGTGGATCATGATCCGGGGGTCCAGCATGGGGCTTGATATTCTGCATTCCTTAGAAGGTCCCAGGGGAGGCTAGTGCTCCTAGTTCTCACTTGGAGTGGCAAGGCTTCTCTATCCCAGCTGCCCTCTAGAATCAGCTGGGGAGCCTTCAAAAATGCCTGTGCCTGTACCTTGGCTCCAGGTGAGACTGGGGCTTGGGTTGGTTTTACGATCTCTCCAGGTAATTCTAAAACACATCAACATCCTCTGGGTGACAAGGGACCATGTCTGGCATGCACACATGTCATGGAGCCGTTCTCCCTCAGGGATCCCTTCCATGTCCCCTCACCCACGTCTGCAGGCACTCTGACAGGCACCAGCACCAGCAAATGGACAGGCAGAGAGGTGTGCAGGCAGATGACGCACAGTCAGGGTCTGGCACGCAGCGTGCACACAGGCGTGAGTGTGCACACACAAGCAAGCGATGGTGACAGACCTGTTTGTAGACGTGCTACAAACACCCCAGGTACATGGAGATGGGGGATGCACTCAAGCCAACCCAGAATGCACCCAAGGGAGTCAAACAGTGGCTCCCTGTGCTCAGCTGTGGGACCCTTGGTCTCATGGCACCAGCCAATGGAACCTATGGTCTCAGCCATCCCTGACAACACCAGTGTCCCTGGAAAGAGGTCAACCCTTAGCAAACAGGAAGGCTGGGCTTACGTCCTTCCTTGCTCAGCACCACTGAGGTTATCCAGGTTGAGTGGCATCAGCATCCCACAGCCCCAAGACCTCCAAGAGGCCTCAGGAGCCATACCTGCCCCTGGGCCCAGGGTCTGACCCTTTTGGGGGCTAGAGGTGTCTCCAGCCCCTCAGCACATCACAGAGCTGCTGTGCTGGGGCCTCCTCTGAGTTTAAAATCCCGCCCCCTCACGCCGCGTGCTGGGCCCTCTGCAGACAGGCCTGATTGATGACTCAGGGGGGCTGCGGCTGCCGCAGGCCTGTTTTATGATGTCATTAGGCAGCCTCGGCAGCGGGGAGGAATCCCTCCTGACATCATAAAGAACTTGATATTTCGCTAATGTTATCTTGGCGGCGTGTCGCCCTGACATTTTCTCTTTGCCGTGCTCCCCCCAGGACCGGGAGTTGTCTAACTACAGCTTGGAAAAATGCAAAATAGACAAATGCACCCTCGGGGGACAGCGGGAGAAAGCTAATAGACGGTCCCCGGCTCCCCACCCACAGAGGTGGTTTAGGTGGGAAGCATGATGTGTTTGCCGAGGGGGCAGGGGCTGCCTTCCCAGCACCATCCCTTCCCAACTCAGGGCACCGCGGCTCCACAGCAGGTGTCAGGTGCTGGGGCTCCAGAACCGGCTCTGCCATGTAAGGCTCTGTGACGTGGGCAAAGTCCTTGCCCTCTCTGAGCCTCAGTTCTCCATCCACACTCCCACGTGGGGTTTGGATCGGGTGATGGCTGTGAAGCCTCAGAGGTCGGATGGAGGAAGCTGGCCCAGGGCTCCGCATTGACTCTGCACAGCTCAGGGGAAGGGCTGAGTGGTATGGTTTACAACCCCACCCAGGATGGTTTTGGGGAACAGACTTGGAATAGCAAGCAAACTGTTTCCCCAACCTGAAGGCCATTGCCCTCAAATAACCAAGAAAGTCTAGCCACTGATTCTTTTTTTCTTTTTTTTTTTCTTTTTTTTTTTGGAACCAGGGATTGAACTCAGGGACACTCGGCCACTGAGCCACATCCCCAGCCCTATTTTGTATTTTATTTAGAGACAGGGTCTCACTGAATTGCTTAGGGCCTCCCTAAGTTGCTGAGGCTGGATTTGAACTCGAGATCCTCCTGCCTCAGCCTCCCAGGTGCTGGGATTACAGGCGTGCGCCACCAAGCCCGGCTTAGCCACTGATTCTGATGCAAATTCCTTGTATAGATCTAGCAAGCAGAAGTCAGCAGAGTGGTCACTCTCTCCTTCTCAGGTTTTTTTGGGTGGTTTGGGGATCTCAGGAGAAAGCCCTGACACCTGGGTACTTTCTAGAATCACCTCTAAAAGAAGCTCAGAGGAAATCATTGCAAACCCTCTCCCACCTGGGCAGATATCACCCACCCTACCCTGACCCCGAAATCCCTGATGACGGCCTCCAGCTCCCTACCCCCAGAAATAGGGAGCTCACCCCCCCGACCCCAGGTAGCTTGGTCACCCGCTCCCTGTGGTTCTCCCAAGGGTTCTGACCCCTGGGGAGATGCTTCTTCCCCCACCTCAGGACAGCCCCACAAAGATGTGCACAAACACCTCCCCTCACCAACCCCACCCACCAACTGTAGGGGTAGAAGGTGGCCCTTGAGCTCTGCTTGCAGAGAATGGAATATTTGTCTTCAAGAAGAACATAGTTGACCATTTTAACCCTGCATCCATGCTTGGGACTGTATTTTAATAGAATGAGTTTCCTTTGTAATCCTACATATCTTCTATGCATTTAAAAACACTATTTGAGAAGGGTCTGTAAGTTTCACCAGACTGCTAAACAAGTCCATGGCATTAAGGGGGAAAAAAAAGGTTAAGAATCATGTTTACATGGTGGCGCACGCCTGTAATCCCAGCACCTGGGAGGCTGAGGCAGGAGGATCTCGAGTTCAAAGCAGTCTCAGCAACTTAGCGAGGCCCTAAGCAACTCAGTGAGACCCTGTCTCTAAATAAAATACAAATTAGGGCTGGGGGTGTGGCTCAGAGGTGGAGTGCCCCTGGGTTCAATCCCCAGTACCAATAAAAAAAAAGAATCATGTTTAGCCAAGAATGGGTCAGGTTTGGGGAGATCATTCTGGCCTTCGTCAGTTCCCACTCTGGAGAACCCTTCAGTCCCACCGTGGAAGGAATGACTTCAAAAGTAGAGGTGGATCAGACTATCCTCCTATCCATCCACCCCATCCTCAGCTTTTCCAAGGCCTTCCTGAGGCCTGCCCTGCACCACAGGATTTCTTCTTTGCCCTGAGATGACTTGATGTCCCTTCCCTATTTCAGCGCCCAAGGGCCAAGCACTGTTCTAGGCACAGGTGGGCCAGACCCAATCCTGGCTTCAGGAAGTCCTCACCTGGTGGACACACACACCCTGCTGCCTGCCTTTCCCCAGGTCCAAGTGTGTCCTACATGTCCAGCTCTGCCCATGCCGCTCCCTGAGCCCACAGTGCCCATCCCATGCCCTTCTAGAAGATGCACTTCCTTCAACTTTCCTGAACCTGGCTGGATACCGACCTCAGTCAAGAGTTTATTCCAGGTTCTGGCTGGGCCAGGAATTAGCACATGGGTGCTTCCTCCAGAGCTGGCTACCCCAAGCAGGAGAACCACAGGGCAGTTTCCTCCTAAAACCCAGCTGCCCTGCTGATGAACTGCTCTTGCATAATGCCCTCTCACAGTTGCAGAATGACCTTTGATTGCTTAAGCTGGTAGCCAACCACTCCTGGGCTCTCATGCCCTCCAAAATCATGAGCAATTCACTCATTCAAAAAAAATTTTATTGAGCACCTATTATGTGCCAGGTGCTATTCTGGATGGTTCAAGCAAAAACAAAGACCCCTTCTCTCCAGGAGCTTCCATTCTCCTAGGGAGAGATGAGTAACATAGAAAACAAGTATGTGTATATATGAAATGGTGATAAGTGCCATTGATAAAAACTGAGAAAGAGCAGGGTATTCCCTACAGAGAAGGTGACCCCTAACTAAAGACCTGTAGGGGGTGATGAGGAGCCATGGTATGTCTAGGGGAAGAACACTGCAGCAAAGGGGAGAGCACATGCAAAGGTCCAGAGGCAGGAATGAGTCTGACACTTTTGGGAACAGCCAGGAGGGTGCTGTGGTTGGAGGGAAATGAGATGGGAGAGAACTGCAGAGGCAGTGAGAGGTAGAGGCTTGATCATGAGGGATCCTGGGGCCACAGTGACAAACTTGGCTTTTGCTCCAAATCAGATAGATCATTGGAGGTTTTGAGCAGACAAATGGTATAATATGGCTTCAGTGTTAAAAGGACCACTGTGACTGCAGTGTAGAGAACAGACCCTTGAGTTGTAGCGGGAGGTGATGGTGCTCAGCCTGCTGCTTGGATCCTGGGTATATTCTCAGGGTGATAAGGTAGAGGCCAGGCAGTGCCCAGCCCCCGACACCACCCTATGAAGTAGGGCCTCCCGACTTGTGCAGATTAGGAACCAGCTTCGCAGAGGTCACGTGGTCATCATGTAGGGGATTCAAGCCAGGCTTATTCCAGCCTGAAGCCCAGGTTCTTCATGCTCCACTTCATTTCCTGCCTGGTCAGGATATCAACACAGAGAACGTCCAGCCACAGACCCCAAGAGAGAGGAGCAAAGTCAAGACACTTATCAGCTGAAAATTTCATGTTAACTTGGAATTATCCAGAAAATGTCATCTCCACAAGCTTTCTATTTATATTCAGGCTCCAGTGATACTGGTGCTGGTATTTTTATGTATTTTATTTTATTTATGTATTTTCCAATTTTTAATCAATACTTTCATTTTAAATTCCATCCAAACTCATCTGCAGAGGGAGAGAGGACTTCAAGGAGAAGAGAGGGTGGAGAGGCATCTGTCAATTGCAAGATGTGGGCTGAGGCCCTGGTTTCTTACCAGAATCACCCTTCAGCCTCCCTTCATTCCCCAAGCCTTACTGCGGGCCAGGCCCTGGGCTGGAGAAATGTGGGCCAGGCAGGTGAATGGCCTGACCCAGTCCCTGCCCCAGGGGATCTTGCAGGACATAAAGGAGACATTTACAGCCAGCACAGGGGAGCAACCACTCCAGGGGGAGGCTGCCTGGGGGTGTCCTGGGAGTCTGAGCAGGGAGGCCCAGCCAGGGACAACTGGCTTGTGGACACAGGAGGAAGAGCACACACATCTGGGTCCCAGAAAAGGTCCAGTGGTGGTAGAAGGGACCATGGGCACAGAAGCCAAGCAGTGGAGCTGGGCGGAGGTGCTCCCAAGTCCAAGCCGGCAGGTCTTCCAGCAGGTGGCGGAGCCACCTCCCACCAGCGCTGTGGGAAGGCAGGCAGAGGAGCAGAGAAAGCCACGCTGTGGGCCTGGGCTCCTGCTGGGAGCCATGAGAATGTAAAGACTTTCACTTAAAATCCCCCGGAGCTGAGTCCACCTGGAGGATGGAGTGGGAACCCCTCTCCAGAGATGGATGTGGGGCTTCTAAGTCTTCATCTGTCAACTGCACAGCATTCCTGGGCCCAGTCTCTTGAAGGAAGAGGAGGAAAGAGGGAAGGAAAGGAGTGAGAGAAGAAAAGGAGAAAGGATGAGGAATGGAAGGAAGAACAGAAGAAAGATAGGAGATGAGATAAGGGGAGCAAGAGGGAGGAAGAAATAAGTCCCAAAGGGCAGGGAGGCCCTTCTCCAGGACCAACAAGCCCTGGTCGAGTCTGGGGCAGCGCCCTGGGAAACCCAGAACAAAGCTTCCTTCCAGCATAGCAAAGAGCATGAAGGTCCAGGGTGCAGGGCAAAGATGGAAGTGACAGCCTGGAGCTGCTGCAGACACAAGCTCACCTTGATACAGCTATGCCTGCACCCCAAAGTAGATCCTAACACCCTCACATGTAGATGTACACACCCAGAAATGCACCAACATAAGGACGTAGCTGCAGACTCGCCCACAGATGGGCAGATTTACAGACATGTACAAGACAGGGAGGCACAGGGCACTGGAACACACAGGCCGACACAGATGTGCAGTGACACTGCCCGGATGGATGCCAGCAGCAAGACACCGACCCAGGTCCCCAGAGGTGTCAGATGCTCAAGGACACACAGACTGGCAGGGGCACAGAAATGAACGAGCAGAACAGACACACATGCATGGACACTGACACACGTCCCTGTGCAAGGAGTTGACAGACTCGCAGCGTGACACGGAGCCAGGCACAGCTATGCGATGCGTACACACACCTCTACGAGAACACACACACCAGACATCCTCAGACAAACACACACGCACAAAGACACACTTGGACGCTGCCAGCCGCCAGGCCACACATGCAGCCCTGGCCCCCAGCACCCCTGGGCAGGCGCTCTTCACACCAGGCCCTCTCCTGCCCACTCCCACCCACTGCCCAGCTCCGGCCAGCTCCAGGCACTCAGACCCGCCCACCAGCCCTGCGCCTGCCATGGCCCTGGCCCAGGCCCCAGGCTCCAGGACGGCAATTGCCCCATCCTCCCAGGTGCCGACTCAGCCAAATTTCACACCCAGAAGAGGAGCCAGGCCAGCAGGGCTTGTTGCAGCCCGCTTGGGGCATCAGCGCGGGGGTGGCAGGAGGGAGCCAGGATCCTGTAGCGGCAGAGGGAAGAGCAGCCCGGCCACAGTGCAGGCCTGCCCGGGGAGGCCGCCGGCTTCCTCCCTGAGGCATCTCCCTCTGGGGCCTCAGGCTCCTCTCCTCTGAAATGGGACAATAGGCCTGCTCCACTGACATGCCAAATAAAGGGACACAACCCCTCCCAGGGGACAAAAGGAGCTTGCCGACCTTCCTGTCCTGAAGCTCTACAATGACCCTAAGCCATGAGTTTCCATTTCCCTGATTTTTACCAGAAAGCTGAGCTCAGGAAGGGTAAGTAACTGAATCATGGAAGCAGACAGGACTGAACCAGGTTCTTGCTCCAAATCCCACATCTTTCACGAGCAATGAATATGCAGCCCAAGACCCACCTGAGTCCAAACACCCACCGTGGCAGAATCGCCCACCCCTCACAGTTTCCATGTTGGTGAATCCAGAATCAACCTCAGAATCCTTCTCAACACAGCTCTCACCATGGGCCAGAGTTGTACAAGCCATACCTATCAGAGAAATTGGAGGATACTTCTTGAAGGTTGTTTATGTCCAAGTCCTCCCCAGTCTGGCTACCACAGGGTGGACAGCTAGGGACACGACGGTCACCATTGCCATTCCATGTCAGAGAGGAAGGGACTGGGGCAATCCAGGGTCACATGACTAAGAATCTGAGGTGTGACCGTGACCCAGACATCGACTTCTATTTCAGTGCCCTTTGAAGCCACCCCAGTCCACCCCCACTCTAAGACAGGCCAGGCCAGGAGTGGGCAGCGAAAGTCCAACCAAGAGGGGAGCCGGGAGGCCGAATCTCCTCCTAGCAGAAAGGGATCGACCCTGTAACTAATTGGTTCCGAGTGCTTCTTTTGACCCTAATTAGCTATTTGTCATGTCTCCATTTGCATACCAGAAAAGAGGCAAATTTGCATATTTGTAAATGAGGCCGGGCCTGGATGTGGGTTCTGGAAGAGGCTGGCAGTCGCTGGCAGGCGGGGAGGCAGCTGGCTCTTGCCACCGAAGCATGGGCCGCCGTGGAAAGAGATCTGGAAGACAGCTCCTTGGCTCGGGGCTGCAAGGTGCTCCCAAAGGGGGTCAGACACGATGGGCCGCCGCCCCCTCCTGAGCCTGGGTGGTGGGCAGAGAATGGGGAGCCTCACGCTGCTATTTTGATTAGATAAAACAAGGAGGGGGGATATAAAGTAATCTCAGGACGCTCTGTGCTGGGAAACCTTCTGTTCGCGTCCTTGGATAGAATCTGTACCACTCATAAGGAGGGGCGTCCCCTCCCCCTCCCCAGACAAAAAGATTGGGGAGGGAATTGAGTTGGGGGGGAGCACACCCTACCCACCCTCCCTCCCTCTCCACCTCTCTCCCAAACTCTCACTGCAACACACACTACAACCCACTCACACACACATATGTGCATGCACACACACACACACACACACACACACACACACATTTTGGGCCCCCAGGAGCGCCCTTACACGCGACACCTCCAGACCCTCCGAGGTACACACGCAGCTCTAACTGGAGAGGCACATTCGCACATGCAAACATTCCCAGACTTTCCTCGACATACACATTCACGCCCTTACACATACAGACACACACTCAAACACTTGAACATAGATGTAGGCATACAGACTCACTTAAGCTGTGCGTAAATATTTACACACAAGACATACTCACGCGAGCACATCCTCCCTAAGACCAAATTTCCCGGCAAATTCCAGGAATTCTGACCCCTCTGCCAGAATTTCTGGTGCCTCTTCAGGGAAGAGACAAAGGAAGCTAGGTAACCATCCTGCCTAGAAAGGCAGTCGTGGTTCCCCAAGGAATGGGACCCCAAATGGGATGGGCTCCTTCCAGAGAGAGCCAATGACTAGCACACGCCCCAGAAAATTCTGGTATTCGCCCTGGAGCTTGGAGCAGGCACTGGGGAACTGTGTGAGAGTCCAGGGAGGGAAGCAGTGAGGTGTGGGTGGGATTCGGAATTCCATGTTGACCTCAGAGGTCAGTGCGGTCCAGGGAGGCACCAGCCACTGAACCTGCAGGCCTGGTGGCTTCAGGCCCAGGGGCACCGAGGTGCCCCACTCCAAGGGAGCCCCAAGCCCAAGAGGCTTCCTAGGCTGGGGCCCCGGGGCCTGGAGGCACAGGGCCAGGACCAAAGGCCACGACCACTGTGCCACTCAGCAGCTCCTCCTCCCCAGTGCCTGCATCTCAAAAGGCAAGCTAAATAGCTCTGTATTTGTAAATTAAATATAGCTGCACTTCAGCCTTCCAAAGAGCTGGGAAGGAGAGAAGGAGAAAGAAAAAGAGAGAGAGGAAGAGAAGAAAAGCGGCCGCCCTCGGGAAAGTCTGGCTGGTACAGATTGCCTGAGTCATGAATATTCATCTGGCGAATGAGGAGAGCGGGAGTCTGCATAACAGCTCCACCCACCCAACTGAAAGAAATGTCACCGCCTTTGCCAATAAAGTGCCAAAGGAAGCCGGCAGAGGCTGCCAGCCAGACGGTGCCAAACTGCTGACTTCCACTCTAAGGCGTGGAGAAAGCACATTGTTTCCGGCCCAAGGAGCCGCCACTTGGGGCTGGGGGAACGGGGCTGGCTGCCGGGAGAGAACCAGGAAGGAAAGTTTCACTTGCCACCCACAGGAAGCCTGGTGACAGAGCACCTGGGCCGCAGCCCTGTCCCCAAGCCTCTGGAATAGAGACCCTGGTGGACTGTCCAGGGCGCCCACCCTGACCAACCACCAGCATCCAGTTCTAGCAGCACGCATTCCTGGCTGCTCCCTGCTAGGACCCTGCATTTGAGATGCCTTAAAGAAACCTCAAGAGGGTCTCCATGAGGCCAGAAGGCAAGGAGACCAGCCAGGTGTCACTTCGGGGCCTGGAAGTCCACGGTGAACAGAGAACACCCCTTCTCTGGGTCAGACACCCTTCCAGGGACCAACCCCACTGTCTCTATTCCACTGAGCCTTCCCTGACCCCATCTCCCTAGGACAGAGTAGTCTCCAGGCCTCTGTCCCTGCAGTTCTGAAAGGTACCCCGGACTTCAGTCTGTGAGATTTGAGGGTGGACTGTGGCTGATTGATGGTGCTCAGTGTCCCAGCCCAACGTGAGGTTCAGAGAAGCCTCATGAGCCATTTGTCCAAGGGAGCCATTTCTTCCATCTATCCCCTCCCATGCCAATACCTGGCCAGGTCCTTCCTGCTGCTCTGAATGGCACTTGTCCCTGGGGGGAGGGGCATCCCCTCCTGGAGAGCAGAGTGGGCCCATTGAGATCAGAACTGGGGCTCGGGGTGGCCTCCCACCCTCAGGATCCTGTTCTCGAGCAGGAGAGCAGAGTGGCTCCAGCTCCAGGGGGCACCCCGGGCCTACCTGCCAGTCTGCTGCACCTGGCTCCCTCCAGTTATTACCTGAGTGACTGGGAGAAGCTGAGCTGGAAGGAGGACACTCCCTTAGCACAGAAGAGCGATTAGGGCTGCGGGGTCCCCGCTGCTGCCCCCATGATACAAAGCTTGGGATGTGGATTTGGGACTTAATGAGGATACCTCTGCGTTCACATCTTACCTTAACTGACTGCTCATTTCAAGCAAGTAAGGATACAGGCTTCAGGAAGGAATGCCCCTCTGGGCAGCCAAGGAGCCTCTCCCAGGACTCACAGAGCCCGGGAAGTCCCACCTAGAGCCTGGCTCCCTTCTGCAGCATCCCTGGTAAGCCCCCCTCTGTCTGAGGTTCTGGGAGCCCAGACTCCTTTGCCGCCTCTCACACAGCTAAAACTTCCACAGTGGTTCTTCCCCAACTGACCCAGAACCTGCCTCTCCGCCCTGTCCCCACTTTGGCCTACACATTACCCCTGAGGACACACGGGACCTGTTGCTCTCTCTACCCCAGGTCAGCCACTAGTTCTGCAGGAGGTCAATTGGTTCTCAATTAAAAAATGTTTCTGTGGTCCAAGAAGTTCGGGAAAATTGTGCATTGGATACATGTCTTCACTGCGGGACTTCTCAGAGCCTTTACTGTGCTTGCAGGCGCTGAGCTTTTGATGCTGCTCTACGTGGACGTCATTGCTCACAAAACCCTTTCCTGTGGAACAACGTCAAAAACTAAGATTCAAAGGAGCATGCTTTACGAAAACGCTGCTTCAGCAGATTAAAAGCGAAGGTCTAGGGCTGGGGATATAGCTCAGCAGGTAGAGTGCCTGCCTTGCAAGGACAAGGACCTGGGCTCAATCACAAAAAAAAAAAAAAAAAAAAAAAAAAAAAAGGCAAAGGTCTAATTCCTTGACCCGGACTCCTGCAGGTGTTTCTTCTAGGTGGGCAGGATGCCTGGGCCTCGCCCCATCCTGGTCATCTTCCGAAGGTGAACTTGATCTAGGTGTCGGCATTCGTCCACTGCTCCAGACACGTTCTGGCCACTGAGAGTACAGAAGAGATTTCACCTCCTCTATCCAGGCCCCCATACTCCCACTGATGGGACCAAGTGCTGTCATTGGCACAGGATGATTCACATTGAGTGTCTTCCTTAAAAGTTTTCCAAATTAGCCACATCCAAGCCTCCACTCCTTGTTCTGCTCTGGGCCCTGAAGTTGGAACCCACAAGAAGAGTCCCATGCCTGGTGCTCCAGACAATAGAGTGGCTGCTGTGCATTTCCCGGACAGTCAGGTGGAAGGCTGCTGTGAGCCCCCAGGGATCCGTGCACCACCTGGTAGCTTGCACGCAGCAGGGGTGTTTCGCAGCAGGACCCAAAACATGAACTCTCCTAACATCTAGGCAGCTCAGACTCACAGGCTCAGCACTCCGCTCAGCCTGGGCTCCCAGCTAGACCTCTCCGCCCCCAAGCCTGCAGTGCACAGGGGCGTGGATGGGGGTCCTGGCTCCAGCAGGGCTCGGGTCCGGCTCCCGCCATCACCCCTTGCATTATTTCTTCTCATCATCCTTCCACTATGTGCCCAAGTCCAGGTCTGGAGCAGGTTCATCTCACCAGCCAACTCCCAGGGATGGGTAGTGGCTCCCTGGACTGGCTACTGGGACCAAGACTCAGACTTCATCCAGCTCTGCAAATGACTAGTGATGCCTGCCAGGCGTGGCTAACAGGCAGGGTGGCATGCACGCCAGGGATCGCCATTGCTAATCAAGTCTCTGTCCCTTTCCCCACAATCTACTCCTCCTGCCCAAGCCCTCCTTTCTCCCACAACAAACTCCCTGCACAGGACAATGGACAGCTCTGCTTTCTCGGAGGACTCCAACAAACTCCTGTTTGTCAGGCCCCGTGTCTTTCACTGGCCTCTGGGCCTTTGCATCATTAGCTATGGTTGACCTTTCTCTGGAAATTCGCCCCTGCCCCGGGGACATCTGAGAGGCTCTTGTGCCCTTGGCATCCTCCCAGCCACGAAGACGCATCTCCAACCTCATCAGCATGGCCGCCTTCCAGGGCTTGGTCTGCAGCCCCACGGGCTCTTGCTGATGCACGTCCTCCCTACCCCAAGGCAACCCTACTGCCCACCGGCTGCTGCCACAGACCCAAACTCTGAAAACCCAGCACCTCCGCTTCCCCCCAGAATCATCTGCTCCCCCAGATTGACAGGCCTTGCAGGCACCGCAGATCAAATGCTTGGTTGCTGTCTCAACTCCTCACCCGCGTCTGTGAAATCGCCCATGCCGACTCCTCCTATTTAATATTTATCTGAGTTCCAAAATGAAAATAGCTTTATTATTTGTTCTGATTGGAAAACCTGGAGTATATCCTCATAAAAACAAAATCAAATGAATACTTAAAGGCATGAAGAGAAAGTAAAAATCCTACCACCCAGATAGAATCCCTCCCAGCATTTTGGTGAACAGCCTTCCTTCCAGCTCTCTTATGCATATACACACATGGAGATGCATGTATATAATTTTATAGTCGGGGAGTTGTATTATACATACTGTTCTCGCTGACACCTGCTTTTCTCACTCAACAATATGTCACAGACATCTTTCTATGTCAATAAATAGAGCTCTACAAAATTGTTTTAATTACTTCGTAGTATTCCATTGTCCGTATGTATCGTACTTCGCTTTCCTGGGTCTCTATTGATCATTTAGGATGTTGTCAAGATTTTACTCTCATAAACAAAGTTGGGATAAACATTCCTGTGCATATCTCTTTGCTCATTTCTGCAATTATCTCTTTAGAATAAAAACCGGCAAATGCGATTGCTGCGATAAAGGGTGCACTATTTCTAATTTTGCCTCACCGTCCTTCGGAGAGCTTACTGCACAGGGCACACCCGAGGTTCCCAAGCCGCTGTCTGCCCACACCCTTGCCAGTCCTAGGTTTCATCAGCCTTCATGTTTGACCAAATGAATTCCAAAGCAAATGACACTGGTTTTTGGTTTGGGTTGGGTTGGGTTTGGTTTTTTCAGGCACCCTGGGATATTTCATAAGGATAGGTTTTCTGCAGGGGCAGGGTTACTGGGGATTGAACCTAGGTGTGCTTAACCACTGAGCCCCATTCCCAGACCTCCTTTCATATATTATTTTCAGACAGGTTCTCACTAAATTGCTTAAGTCCCCCCTAAATTGCTGAGACTGGCGTTGAACTTGCAATCCTCCTGCCTCAGCCTCCCTAGCTGCTGGGATTACAGAAATGGATCACCACTCCCGGCTATTTTGTTTTTCTTTAAAGCCATTTGTAGTTATTTCCTTTGTAAATTGCCTGTTCATGTCCTTTGCCTATGTTTCTAATACTGGTCTTTCTCTTAATGACTGGTAAGCCTTCTCTGCACATTACAGGTAAGATTAAATTTGGTCCAATGTATCTTCCCACCATCCCCCTTTCTTCTTAGAATGTTCTTCAATGTACTTGAGTTTTAAACGTTCAAGTGTTCAGATGGACAAATACTTTTTTTGTGTGATTTCTGAACATCCTGACGTGTTTAGGAGACCTTCCCTACCTTCAGGTGAGGTACTCAGGTAAATGTCACCATGGTCTTCGTGGCCTGGTCTTGCTGGAAATGAGAGCTTGAGCCGCAATGGTTAGTCCATCAACCCAGCTCAGTTGGGACCTATAAAATAGTCCATATCTTCCCAAATCAACTGAAATCACATAAAACCTCCCTTAAATATGTGGATGCACTTCTGGAGTCTCCATTCTATCTCAAGGATCTGTCTATTCTTACAAGAATCTTAATTATTGTCCCTTATAAAACATTGTTTAAAATATTTTTTCATTGTCAATGGATCTTTTATTTTATTTATTTATTTTTATGTGGTGTTGAGGATCAAACCCAGGGCCTCGCACATGCCAGGCAAACACTCTACTACTGAGCCACAACCCCAGGCCTAAAATACTCTTCATGTTTGATAAATATCCATTGTTTTTACTTTTTGGAAATTTCCTGACTGCTCTCATTCTCTCATTCGTCCAGATTCACTTTATAATTATTTTGCCAAATTTAAAAAAATTTTTTTTTTTTTTTTACTGATTGAGTTCTCCTAATGTTGTACATTCCTTTAAGGAGAATTGACATGACTTAATAGTATTAAACCTTTCCACTCAAGAACTAGTTATGCATCATGTTTATTCAAGTTTCTTTTGTAGTCTCAAGAGTTTTCCAATTTCCTTCATATAATGCTACCTGTTTCTGGTAAAGGTTAATTCCAGGTATTTTGCACTTTGTTTTCTTCTTGACACTGTAGATGAGTCTTTCTGTTTTACCTTCCAGATAGTCATTTTATAAACAGAAAAGCTATTTATTTGTGTATATTGTTTTGTTACTATCCATTTTACTAAGCTCCATCTTTTTTCCAATTGTTTTTCAGGAAACAATATTAGGTTTCCCAATAAATAATGATCTCGTCTGCAGTCTATGATTATTTGTTCCTCTCCCCCGATATTTATGCTTTCTATTTAATCTTCTTGTCTAATTGCAATGTCTAACACTTCAGAAAAAGTGTTTTTAAAAATATTTAATAGGACAGAAGCTGAGCATGGTGGTTCATCCCATAATCCCAGAGATTCAGGAGGCTGAGGCAGGAAACTCTCAAGTTCAAGGTCAGCTTCAGCAACTTAGCAAGACCCTGTCTCAAAACAACAACAACAAAAAGGTATGGTAATGTAGCTCAATAGTAAAGAGCCACTGGGTTCCAACCAATATATATGTTGATATGGCCAGGAGTGCTGTTCAGTGGTAGAGCATGTGCAAGGTCCTGGGGTCAATCATCAGCATAGATAGGTAGGTAGGGAGATACACAGATAAATAGAAATATCTATCAATGGATGGATGGATGGATGGATGGATGGACGGACGGACAGACAGACAGACAGATAGAGATAAACAGAAGCTACCCTCGTCTGGTTCCTGACTTCAATGAGTACATATCTAAGTCTAATTAGCCTAAGGTTTCTTTTTCCATCCTCTCCACCCTGGAGTCCCTATCTTAGTTTAGCCTACATTAATTTGTCACCTGTGTTATAATAAATGTGATGAATAAGGGTACAGAGTGTAGAGTCAGTTGACCTGAGTTTCAGCCCTGATTCTTGTTGTCGATGATCAAGAGAGATTATGCAAGATCATTAAAACTCAGTTCATGCCCAGTGGCTTGGGAGGCTGAGACAGGAGGATCACAAGTTCGAGACCAGCCTCGGCAACTTAGCAAGGCCCTGAGCAACTTAGCAAGACCCTGTCTCTAAATAAAATATAAAAAGGGGGTCTGAGGATGTGGCTCAGTGGTTAAGCACTCCTGAGTTCAATCCTGGTATCAAAGGGAAAAATACTAATAAGTCAATCAATAAATACCACTCAGTTTAAAACAAGAGCCGGTGAGGGGTGGGCCACATGCTGTTCCGAGGACTAAGTGAGATGATACCTGAACTCTGTTTGGTGTCAGTAAATGAGGGTTCCCTAAAATCTCAGCCCCCCTTGCCCTTCACATCCCTCACCTTCCCCTGCGCTGCTCACGAATCTCCAGTTCCTCCCCAAATTCCAAGACTTGCACCTGAACCCTATCATCATTCAACCCCAAACTTTCTTCCAGCCTCCTTTCCCAATGAGCCCTGTGGCCAGCACCCCTCACACACGCCTACCAATGCTTCGATGCTACCCAGTGTCCTCCTTACTGGCCACCTGACACCTCGTAGGCTCTCACCTCCCCACGCAGATCCTCCATCAGCCCCCACATCAGTTCTCATGTTCAAGTCCAACAAAATGAAATCCAACCAGTTTAACAAAGTGGATATGAGAGTCCACTTGCTAAACATCCCCAATGCCAAGGGCTTTCAGGCATGGTTGGATCAGGGTTGGGACTCCATTTCTCTGTGCTTTTCAAGGTTCCTCCCACCTCCACACATTGGCTATATTCTCAGGTCAGAAATTAGAGACACATGTTTCCTCTTTCGAATCCAGGTGAAGGGAGGGTGACTGGTTTCCTCAGTCACCTGGCAAAAATCCTGCGCTTCTATGTGACTGGAAAACTTGACCCGTCCCCGGGGAACTGGAGATGATTGGTTTAGAAACCACCCATGTGCCAAGGTGGGGAGGGGGTGAGATTCTCTTGGTTGGTTAGCTAAACCAGGCAGGACCCTTCCCCAGAGCCCCTCACAGCTCTGGGGACGCAGACCTTGGCTTCCTCCACCTTGCTTTCCTGGGACCTCAGCTCCTGACTTCTAGCAATGTACCCCACCCCTGCTTCAGCTCCCAGAGCTCCTCCTCTCTGCTCAAAACAGCAACCACTGCCATACACCATTTATTTACATAGTGATTTGTCCCATCTTCTCAATTACTAATCACAGAAGTTCCTGAAGTCTATCAAACCGTTTACACCATCTAGCCCTTTGACCTTTACCACAATTCTGAGACTCAGAGAGGTTAAGTGACTTGACCTATGTCACACAGCCAGGTCCAACACTGCCCCAGGGGAAGTTCCCTGTCTCTCTCTCTCTCTCTCTTTGTTTCTCTCTCTCTCTCTCTCTCTCTCTCTCTCTCTCTCTCTCTCTCACACACACACACACACACACACACACACACCACTCTTTCCTGCAACAACTAATTCTGGCCTGACCCCAGCATACAGAACCCCCTCCCCCGGGGACCACCTCCTTCATCCCACTTGGCCTCAATTTCTAGAGCTTTTAGTCTTCCTCCAAAAAGTACAGAGAAAGTTTTCTTGCCAGGCAGCAGTTTTTAAGATTTGTGTGACAAGGCCGGGTAAAATCCAAATGACTCCGGGTGATTTAATCTGCTTGGGGCCGGGTGGTAAATCAGGGCAGCCCAGGCTGCCGCAGCCGCCCCAGAAACCCACAAGGCGAGCCGATGACAGGAGTCTATCTGCAGATCTGCAGGTGAGGCCCTGGAAGCGTGAACCGCGGCCAGGGGAGTTTCCCTCCACTGCTCGCCGGCGTCTGGAGGGTCCCCGGCCCACAGCCTCTCCCGACCTACATGTTCCACCAGGCACCGTCCCTCCCCAGGCGGCTGCCCCAGTTCCGCCCTCCCCTCCCCACAAGGTGGGAGCTGCACCCCAGGTCCTCGCTGGACTCTGGGGGGTGGGCGGCCAGCCCTGGTCAGCTTTCCCTGCAGCTGCGGCCTCTGCCAGGCCCTCGCGCCTCATTACCTCACTCCTCTTCATAACAACTTAATGAGGGGGCCCGTCCATCCCCAGGTCGCAGGTGACTCAATCGAGGCTGAGAGCGATTAAATAACTTGCCCAAGGTCATTACACAGCGTGCCAGGGGCAGAGCCAAGAGTCAAACTCAGACTCGCAATGCTCCAACACCCTTCTGACTCCATGGCTCTGTGGAGGCCCAGGGAGGAAGGAGATGGCCGCTTCCTTAGGACCATGTTGTTGTGGAGGAGAGAGGACCTGTCACTGGCCGGAGGGAAGTTGTCATGCTGAGCACATGAAGCAGGCGTTTTCCCTCATGGAGGAAATGTCAGAGGAGAAGGCGGTCACCCTTACAAAGCACCCACTGTGCGCCAAGCGTGCATGCATTCCTGGGAGCCCGGTGCCCGAGGCTCTGCATTCATCCCCAACCTCAACTCCAGAAGCAGCCACCGTGCGTCCTGAGCTGGGAGATGTTTTCCAACCAGCTCTTGGGAAGGAAAAGGAGCCTGGTTACAGCGCTGGCCAATGGCCGTGGTGTAAATGGTCCACAGCGGGGCTCTCAAGCCACTGAGCGCTGGGAAGGGAGGCCCTCGCTCCGTCTGTGAGCCGGGAACCCCGCTCCGGCACCCTTGCCCCTCGAAGGTTTTGTGACGTCCACTTGACACAGGAGATCACAGCAAAGGGCGCTTAGGACGAGGCCCAGCGCTCTACGATCGCGTGGAGTCCACGTTCTCACCACGGCTCCATGTCCCCCCAGCCAGAGAGGACAACCGGAAGCAGTCGCAGGTCTCCAGTCTCTGAAGGATGGCAGACACCCGCGAGACGCTGCAGGGCAGAAGATGGAAGAACTTTCTGCCCATCCCTCTAGGCCCATAGCCAGGGGAAGAGAGAGTCCGGCCAAGGTTGAGCATAATAAGTGCTCCCTAGTGAATAAATGGATGTGCAATGAGCCACCAAGCGCATGATCCCCGGGAACCTCAGACTTGCCAGATCCAAAGCCAGTTCAGTGTCCTCCCCACACACTGGAGGCCTCGGCTCTCCCCACTGCTCGTGGTCCCCCTCCACTCAGTCCGCAAGGCCATCCATTCCACACCTGCATCTCAGAGCAGGGGCTGTCCTGACCGCCACTCAGACCATCACCATCTCTCGGGGCAGGACAGCTCCTCCCTGGGCCCAGCGCTGGTGTGGCCCATGCCCACTTCCAGCCTGGCAAAGCCACTGGTGGCCAGGCTAGCACCAAGGGTCACGCCCTCCCCTATGCTGGGTGCCATTGCCAGAGGGTAGAGTCAAAGCCATGGTCCTCCAAGGTCTGGCCCAACTCTTCTCCCCCTGGTCGCCACCTGCCCTTCCTCCCACCAAGTCTGTCTTGAGTCTTGAACAGCACCAACCCGCATGGTGTCCACTTCCACCCCTGCATGCTGAGCCTCCAGCTGGGCTTTTCCCTCCCAGCCTCCCTTCCTTTGCTTCGGTGGCTTCTGCTCATCCTTGAAGATGGAAATGAGAGTTTAGGTAGATGACTCCTGAGAGCCCTGTTAGTCCAAAGATTCTGTGATTCTAATGCCGAGTCTTCATATTCAAGGCCCTCTGGATTCTGTAGTCACTTTCTGTCTTCACTGGGGTCCTTAGAGATCCTGTGGTCCAATTCCACCATTTTCCAGATGGATCATCCGAGGCTCAGAGAGGGAGAGGGGTTTGTCCAAGATCACACAGCAAGTCAATGGCAGAGATGGGACAAGAACCACACACCTGCCTCCCAGCCTAGGACACTCTCCAAGCTGAACCTCCCAGCCAGTCCCCAGGATCTCTCCATGACCACCAGCACCACCTGGCAATGACTC